>OZ022258.1:17739567-18238210 GCA_963978905.1 Trichostrongylus colubriformis | reverse complement strand
ACACCACTGGTACACGGGTAACGCTTTGAAACGCGTTGCTGACTCTTACCCACATGTGCCTATTGCTCAAGTAGGAGCGCTTTATCTCTGACAAATTGTTGCGCGATAAACTCGTACAACAATTTGTCAGAGATAAAGTCATCCCGTAGAACAGCATGGATTTGTGACGGGTGCCTCAGCGTGTACCTTGATGACGGATTGTGTATTTGACTGGAACTTGGCTTTAAACAAGGGTGAGGGCATCGATGTCATTTACTTCGATCTATCGAAAGCTTTCGATAAAGTGAGTCATGGCAAGCTTTTATGCAAGATACGCCAACTAGGTGTTAATGGGACCCTAGTAGAGTGGATTCGCTCCTACTTGAGCAATAGGCACATGTGGGTAAGAGTCAGCAACGCGTTTTCAAAGCGTTACCCGTGTGCCAGTGGTGTTCCCCAGGGTGGTGTGCTTTCACCTCTCTCGCTCTTAGCGTACACCTATGACTTACCGAGTTGTTCGAAAACACACCCTGCTGTTAAAGTGCAGATGTACGCTGATGACATAAAGATTTATGGTGTATACACTGAAGGTACTTGTGAGTGCGTCCACGAAGCTCTAACTCGCTCCATTAGTAATATGATGGCGTGGGCTTCAGCCTGGGGAATACCTGTCAACCTTAGTAAAACATCGGTTCTTCACATGGGAAAAGCCAAGACAGTTCCATACACGTTTAATGACGTGGTGATACGCACTTCGCAAAGTGTTCGAGATCTTGGGTTTTATATGGACAGGGAGCTGGACTTCGACCGGCACATTAGTCTTACTGTTCAGAATGCATTCAATGTTTTACTCACCATTTTTAGACATTCGATGCAACGATCCCTCCGCATTTGTGAAACTTTACAAGACATACGTAGTACCAGTTTTAGAATATGGATCACAAATTTGGAGCCCTTATAAAAGAAACTACAGGCTAAAGTCGAAAAAGTTCAGCAAACTTTTACTAAAATTCTGATGTATAGATGCTACCCGAATCCAGGGTACCCTGTTCATATGCCCAATTATCGAGATCGTCTGAAGTGCCTAGGACTGAAATCACTACTCCACCGGAGGGTTTTCAATGATGTCGTCTTTTGTTTTAAGCTATGAGGGGAGAATTAGATCTCAAGCCCAGTAAATATTGGAGGTTTGGACCTTGCAGAGGGCGCACACGGAAAGTCTCTCTGCAGTGTCCTACACTGGCTACAAAACAGCAGTCCAAGGTTATAAAGTCCCTGCTCTTTCGCGGGGCTAGATGGCTGCAGTTGTTGCCGGCGGAGATAGTGGATGCCCAAAATGCTAGCATTTTCAGGAACAGATTGAAAAAAGTGGATTTACTATCTGTTCTCGGCATTCAGGATTTTTGAAGTTATTCTGAGATTAAAAAATTTTCTTTTCCAGTAGTGCGAGTTTGTGGGCTTTTTACAGCTACTAGTTTTCGTTGGATTGATGGAGGCGACGTCACGATGTGCTGCAATATTTTCTTTTCTTAGTAGTTCCTCACATGTCATTTTTTTTCGTGTTTGTTTACTAACTTTTGATTTTGCTGTTTGCGCTTGGAGTGTTGGTCTAAGGTTACCGACAAGGTAGGGATATAAACAGAGGGTATATCTTAAATTATTCTCTCCTAGTCTCACTGGATTTGTACGACCACTTGATCTATGACAAAGAGCAATTTTATTTGGCGGGTCTGGAGCTAAATTGTCAGGGGTAGGGAATACCTGGCATCCGAAAATTCAGCTTCAGGTTCCTTACCACCCTGTTTTGTCTGGGAGTGACGTTATCCCTAGCGTCATCCGCCTGAATTGTTTATACAAGCGCACCGTGAGCTTTGGGACGCTCTCAACATTCTCAGCTACTCAGTAAGTGCTGAAGTGGTCTTTATGTCCTTCTGTCTATCTCAAAATTGACGGGCTTCTCTCTACCTTCGTTGGTTTCACTATAGACCGCAATGCACTCATGTTTTTTGTGTTATGTTTGTGTTCACTTTGTAGGCAATTGTTATAGCGCACCTACGCGTGCAATAAATAAATAAATAAATAAATAGATGCTAGCCACATAAATGTACGAAAACTTCTGGCGAAAATTTGCTTTCTTGTGCTTTTATTCACTGTATTGCCGGAATGAACAGGTGACATTCTACACAGCAAATGATTATGGAACTTCAACTGCTCCAGCTCCAGCTCCATTCCCAACTGTTGACGTGTGGCTCTGAGATCCAACTATGCTTCTGTTGCTGACTTTGTGAATTCATCGAGTATATTTCTAGGGAGCAGGGATTTTGAATCCAACCCATCAAATACGCGACCGTGGCAAGAACGAATAAGAATGTAACCACATAAGGTAGTCGTGAGAAAGATTTGGGAGGAATGAATGGAAAAACTTGCGTGTCAAGGGTAGTTGAGTGATAGAGAGACTTTGAGCTTGTATCCTTGTCGGGGCAGAGAAATGATTGCTGTGTCTTGTTACATAAGATGTTAGTAAAGTTGTGAATGGGTTGATTTCTTATTCACTCTATTGATGCCAACAAAATATTGTAATACATTGGCGACCATAATTTCGGGACACCCTGTACTTTACGCCGATAGGGCATAACTGCGTTATAGTGGCAGCGAGGCAGAGTGGCACGGGGGAGGTCCACAGACGGCGCAGGCAACGAGACAGGGTGACGCAGGCGGAGACGCAGAGATGCGCAGCCACGCCCTCCCGCCGGCACCGCAAAGTATGAACGCGGCCTAACTGGCGGATGTATCTCCAGTGTACATGACATTCTACACAGCAAATGATTATGGAACTTCAACTGCTCCAGCTCCAGCTCCATTTCCAACTGTTGACGTGTGGCTCTGAGATCCAACTATGCTTCTGTTGCTGACTTTGTGAATTCATCGAATATATTTCTAGGGAGCAGGGATCTTGGAAAATCCAACCCATCAAATACGAGGCGGGTGCAAGAATGAATATAACTTGCTATGACTTTTCTTGCTTAACGATTCCTGCCGAAGCTTTAATGTATGAATTTTCGCGACATCTGTTATTACTCCGACACATTAGCATTATGCAAACAAACAATGAACGCTGCTGCCATGTTCGATCGATTTGCCCTTCCACATCGCTTGTGTCTGCCGAGTGGCAGATGTGCTTGAGAATCTGCGCAAAATCCCAAAGTTGACTGGATATTAGCTCACAGCTGCTTTTCGAGAAGGGTTCAGTTAAAAGGGTGGTATACATTTAACTTTTAGTTTCGCTTTTCTCTTCACTGCCCAACTGCGCTTAGAACTATATTCTCAAACAGAAAAGCATGCTGAAGCAGTATCAAGGTCCGCCAAAACAGCAGAGCAAGCTCCCGTGGTGGTTCGTATGTGGGGATCTTCCTGAGAACTCGCCCTTCGGTTCGAAGATGTTCAGTGGTAATGGCACGTTTTGGTTCCTGAAAATGAAGGGTGTTGAGAGCATGGAAAAGAGGATACCTAAGGGCACCACCCAATATGAATCCCGTCAGGTACGCAGAGTAACCAGACCTTAGCAAGGTTGCGAGCGAAAGCGATGAAATTTCGGATTTTGTCGAGTTGTGGTGCCACATCATGTTCACTCGGCAGAAACTTCTGATCCTGCTCTTGTAGAAAGCTGCTATGAAGTGCAGTGATAGTTTCAGGTGTGCTCTTGACTGATGGAACGGAACTAACTCGTGAGATCCTGCTGAATTTCGACTAATATGGCGTTGATAGTGGAGGAGAAAAATTACTTTTTTGGCACTCTCTGTATACGCTCTTCTCGTAACAAGCTGTGGCCAAGTATTAATCAACTTTGGATTTTCTTTCAAATTCTTCAGATCAATAAGAACATTCCTCTCTTGATCCAATGAGAAGCAGCCAGTCTTTTCCAATAGCCGAACCAAACAAGCGATATGAAAGGGCAAATCCATCACCAGATGGTTCCGCTTTCATTGTTTGCATAGTGCTAATATGTTGTAATTGTAACAAGCACTACAAAAATTTTTGTATAAAAGCTCCAGCGGGCAAGCGAAACCATAACGAGTTATGTTCGTTTTTGCCACCGTCGCGTATTTGGTAGGTTGGATTTGCCAAAATCCTGACTCTCTATGAGATACATTGCAAAACCGGGCAACTTTAGGCGGTGCTCACCACTTCCGAACAGCCGTGTAAGTAGTGTGAAGACGACACTATATATTTCGAAATTTTTTTTGGTAAGAAACAAAACTTTAGCAACATGTTCGAGATCGAATGGAATGACGGAGGAGCTCAGAAAGGTGGTCGTCGATGAGCACAATAAGTACCGGTTAGTGTTGTTAGTCGTCCCATTACCTAATTAAATGATGGAATAATCGAAATTGCTCAGGTCGCTGGTTGCCAAAGGTCTCGCTCCAAATCCGGTAGCTGGCGGAAATGCTCCAAAGGCAGCTAGGATGTTCAAAATGGTATTGAAATTTGTTTTGTTCACCAAACAGCATTACCAAACAGTCTAGACTTTGGATGTTGTGCCATTTTCCTACAATGTGGTTTGGAATTTTTTGCTTGTACAACCTTGCAGTCTGAAACCCCTTGAAATTTTCTATTGCAGTATTACGACTGCTCCGTTGAAGATAAGATGGTAGCGTGGGTTCAACAGTGCACTTGGGGACATTCTCCTAAAACAGATAGAAAGGGATTGGGAGAAAACTTATGGATGGCATCTCCGTATGGCGGCAACAAAACGGCGTCTATAATTCGGGTGAGAGTATCGAGCTGGAACCGATGCTAGTGGAACTCGACATCTATTCCATTTCAGGCCGTCACTGACTGGTTCGCGGAATTAAAGGAGAAGGGTGTACCTAATACGAACCAATTCACCAGTGCTGTTTTCAGTAGGGGCGTCGGTCATTATACACAGGTGACACGGAAGCCTTGTGAAAAAGCAAGCACTGGGCAACATTATGGGTCATTTCAGGTAGTCTGGGAGAAGAGTGACAGGATTGGGTGTGCAATACGAGATTGTCCCAGTGCTCAGATGACATATGTAGGATGCGAGTATAAACCAGGGTAAGTCTTTTCAGTTTCTCTTTATTCGTAAGAACTTGTTTTCTAAAAACAGTATTTAGAGGAAATATGCTCAACGATTATATCTACGAGATTGGAGATCCATGCACAAGGAATGAGCATTGCAAATGCGACAACTGCACATGTAGCACAGAAGAG
The DNA here is from genome assembly GCA_963978905.1 of Trichostrongylus colubriformis. Lineage (NCBI taxonomy): Eukaryota > Metazoa > Nematoda > Chromadorea > Rhabditida > Trichostrongylidae > Trichostrongylus > Trichostrongylus colubriformis. Next base: position 18,232,999 of record OZ022258.1, on the reverse strand, counting down.
GGACTCTGCATCCGGCCTGATTCAACACCAATGCCCGGTGACGTGAATTCACAAACTCAAGGGAAGCCTAATTGGTTCACTGGTTTTATGGATTCAAAAAATCAGCAACAGAATGATTTGTTCTCATCAATGGGATTCGGTCCGATGAATTTACAAAATCAGCAATGGAAGGATGGCTTTTTCTCATCAAATCAGAACTTCAAGGATGGCTTTTTCTCATCAAATCAGAACTTGAAGGATGGCTTTTTCTCATCAATGCCGATGAGCTTCAGTTGGAAGAGTTCAAATTCGAAAGAAAATCAGAAACACGAGAATGATTGGTTCCCATCGTCGTTCTCGTCGAATTTTGGTCGGCTGGGCTCTAAGATTCAGGGAGAGAATCATAAATGGACCTCAGAGCCGCACGGCAATGGCTTCAAATGGAGCTATAGTAACAGCTGGAGCAGTTGAAGTTTCATAATCGATTGCTGTGTAGAATGTTGCCTGTTCATTCCGGCAATATGGTGACTAAAAGCACAATAAAGCAAATTTTCGCCATCAGTTATCGTACATTTATGTGGCTAGCATCTAGGAAACTTTACCTTATACGTGAACCCAACGGCCCAAAAACTCATATAGACAGACGTTGACGTATATTTCATAATACTTCATCATGCTACTTTAAAAATCAAAATTTCGAGTACTCGGGATTAAATGAGGTGGTCTTCACCACGCGTTTGAATTTGAACAGAATGCTCGCAAAAGGCACTGAATGTCGCTACACAGTTGTCAGTATATCTGGAAAGCGCTTTTCGAAAGACTGACTCGTCATGAGCAATCGCTGTATGGAGAGCTTCACAGCGCATTCAAGGGACATATAATCCCCTTATTGGCTTGAAGCATAGAGCATTTTGCATTAAATACAGTAAACTATTAGGAGAGCCGCGGTGGAAATCTGACATTTGAGTATATCTGATGCTGAAAGATTTGTGGCATGTTATCCTGATTAGTGCATTCGAAGTGGTTTCGGACGTGGTTCCAGACTGTTAAACGATCCTGCGCTTCTCTCCCATATCTATGTGGATGCGATTATAATGGTATTCGAGATATTATCTAGTTCACACTCGGAGAGACCACTGGATGTTCCAAACAGTCGTCAGTGTATGTGGAAAGCTTTTCTCGAAAAACTCGGCCTGAAGCATAGAACATTTCCGAATAGCAACAGTAAACTAATAGGAAAGCCGCGGTAGAATTTTGACGTCAGAGGATATCTGACGCTGAAGGATTTGTAAGGTTGGTTATGATGACTACTGCATGCGAAGTGGTTTTTGACGGATATCCAGTTTAATCAAACGATCATGCGCTTCATCCCGAAGGCTGTACGGATGCGATTATGATGGTATTCGAGATATTACCTAGTTCACCTGGTGCACGACTGCCGGAACCAGCTTGGAATTCAGGAAACTCATCGAACAAGCCGTCTTCCAGCTTGGCCCGCACATATTTCTAATGTAACTTTGACAATGTGCACGCGTATTGCAGATGAGTGAACACGTTAGCATGTAATACATACACATAAGTGAAAGCGAAATCCTTTTCGAAAGCTTTCCCAGGTTTCTTTTGCATTTTTACCCTAGTATGTCGCTGAAATCCTGCTGTTTTCAAACCGCTCCATTCCATTGCGAAATTGAAATTCAAACACCCCTGATCACACATACGCATGTGTACATACTATGAACACGCCAACGGGTTCACTCATCCACATCACGCGTGCATGTTCTTGCAATCGCGACCACTTCTATCACGGTAGTCGCTAGACTGTGAGAGTTTGACCGAGTGATGACATCCACTTCTCACACATATATCATAAATACAAATTAAATTTGCCACAAATCACTGCGAAGTAAGGTATGTTGAATGAACGAACCAATTCGTAATGTGATTGTTTTGTAACCAAAGTTATTGTGGATACGAAGAGTATGGCGACGGTAACGGAACACGGTCATCAACCTTGTTATGGGTATGTGCTATTAGGGCAGAAAATTCGTGTCGCCGCTTTTGGACAGCGACGAGATGGTGCGAGATAGTGGCATCGTACCAGTTAAGATCTGAAGCTATTACGTAGAGCACCGCCATCGCTTTGGCATACTTCGCTCCTTTGGCCGCACGCCGGAAGCCGCTACGCGAATATGTTAACCTAACGGCACACACGCTCCTCGCTAGGCGAAGCGGCGCCATACACGGCTGGCAAGTGAAGCTCGAATGTAGATGAATGCCCTCTTCAGCCGCCTTCATACGTCAGGGCACCGGCAGGAGAGGGCGGGGTATGCCTGTGCATATGCCAAAATTTCGCATCGCGGCGTTTGGGTTGCGATGTTTGGGCGCAAAATGGCTACACTCGGTGGGAATTGCGGATTGTGGCGGCCGTGTCTTACGTTTACTTTCTATTTCATTTGATCGCTGTTTCCAACGAGTTTTCATTACATTGGACAAAGGCCAAGGCTTTCAGAACACCACTGGTTCATGGTAGCGTTCCGTACATACATATGTGCTTTTCGTTGGGATATATCATTTTTATTTGCATCATTCCATGCGAATAATGTAAAAAAATCAAGGAATAACGAATTCGATTCTTGAAACCCTTGCAAATCCCTTGCAAGTCCGGAGCGAGCTAGACGTATCGCTTGTGGAACTGATGCATATCTTCTTTAATATGTTTTTGAATGCCATGATTTTCTGGTTCCTAGAATTTCGCTTCTTTTTCCTCCCTTGTTTGTTAAGTTCTACTTCATTATCCTAACACAGTAGAACTCCATCAAGCTCAACATCTGAAAAGAATGTGAGTAATACGTAAAAATGGAAACTACAAAATTAGAAACATCCAGACACTGGTTCTTTCTTAACTTTTTATACTGAATGATGCAGCTAAGGGCGACACGGCACAGGAAACGGAATAAATGCATGCGAAACTCTCTCGTCAATAATCGTAAACTGAAAAGATGGAGTTCTGTTTGATGAAGTGACACAGATTAAGAAAACAAATCATCGGCTGAATGATCAAGATAGAATACACTGAAATTATCTCAGTAGGCATTTGTGATCAGAAGGGGGCACCCCTATTTTCACAGGACGCTCGAAGTGATATTAGTGGTAAAGGTGATAGATCCGGAACCGTCTACCGCTTTCACTACTAGTTTCCCTAGTTAAAACTCCCGCGTTCTCGAGAAGTTATTGATCTATGAGCTTTTTTTCTCACCTTCTCATCGAAATTTTCGAAGGCTATAAAAATCTATTGGGCGGAGGTGGTATATTGACAGGTGGCGCACATCCCAGTCTCATGGTGCGGGATCAAACCCTGCACCAACACCCGCCCAGACCGACTAAGCCTTCCATCTCGCAAAGAGAGGAAAGGCAAGTTGGTGCCAGACTCACCTGAGAGGATAAAAGCACTGACTTGTACATCGGATGGCCTCCCTCGTCCCCCCCCCCCCCCCACCTATCAGAGATAACTGAAGGTTGCTTGGTATATCAAATAGTTAAACAGGCAAAGTCGAAGGAATGTCTACTAGCGAACAGATCAACTACAATGATTTCTCTTCGTCTTCAAACTCAAGTTCCAAATTGGTAGCACCGATGTCCATTGCCGTTTTTGGAAGATGTGCTTCTCCAAAAGGATGAAAGTTACTTTACGGCTCCCTCTCTGAAAAATATTCCTGGAAACCGATTAAGGTATTAATGCCATATGAGACACAGGGATTGCACTCATTAGAGAAGGTATTTTACTTCCCATGGAACTTTGAAATGAGACCAGGGGGGATCGATAGAGCTTAAAACGCTGATTATAACTGTGAGAACCAAAATTGCTAAATGGCATTCTGAAGCGAGTAACGAGGGGTCAAATTTTGCCCGTGACATCGCAATGGCGAGGCGCTTCGTCATCAGGATGACTAGTGCTCAGCCAGCATGGCCTCCGTGGCTCATTGGTAGTTCTCCGGTTCTGCAGGCGCGAAGTTGTGTGTTTGCTCCCCGCCGGAGCGGCTTTTTTTGCATTTTGTGTTTCATTTTTGCATCAGTAAGTGCTTTTCCTTCACTTCTAAACGTTTCCTTGTATGATATTCGCGAGTAGGGGATCGAATTACCTCTGTGTGCAAACTTCCAGCCGGATCCAGTTTTTGGCCCAACTTCGGAAAATTAGGGGTGGCCAGGAGTTAAGAAGGAGTTTTTGAATTTTCTTCCACAAAAAATCCTGCAAGATGAACAAGATACCATATACTATCACACTTGCCCATCACACTAAACGCACGTAACAAGCGCCAAAGAAGAGCATTTGCTGGGCAAGGGTCAACGACTACTCCTTTGTTGAATGGGTTGCCAGCCAATAGCCCATCAATTCTTCCGAGAATTGGTCAAATTCTCGAATTGGCTGAAAACATGTCCCATAGGGTGATTTGATCCGCTGAACATGGAAATCATACTGGTTTCGCGTGAAAACGTAAGGATCGCGCGCTATGCGCTCCCAAACATACCCTGAAATGATATTATTTTTCTTCAGAAAAACCTTCATAACTTCATTAAGGTAATTGTTTGACAGGTTCTAAATACAGATTTGATATCAGCATTTAAAAGCGCGTACAGTGGCATGTGTCTCATTGCGAATGGCCATTTTGACAAACCGTCTGATGGCAAAGTGCATCGCCAATGAGGTGTTACAGGCAAACTTTGATCCCTCGTAACTCGCTTCAGAATGCCACTTAGCAATTTTGGTTTTCACAGTTATAATCAGCGTTCGAAGTTCTATCGATCCCTCCGGGTCTCATTTCAAAGTTCCATGGGAGGTAAAATACCTTCCCTAGTCAGTGTCTTAACCCCCACGTGCTCCAGTGCGGCAATGTATGAAGGCGGTCTTAGGTAGAAGATCCTGGTGGTCATATGTAAAGGAAAAGGTGAGGAAAAGATGATGAGTTTACGCTCTTCTAGATACTAGCACTACTGCAAATAATATTGTTTGTTACAGCTGTTATCAGTTCAGGAACAAATCTGTGATCCACTGACCATTTGAGTTTTCGGTTATAGCGATTGAATTGCAGCGGTAAGCCATGTACTGGATTGCGTCACATTCAGTTGATCTCTTAGCAGCCTCTATTGCTGTCATCAGTTCTGTCCCGGATCCCTCCCTGCCATTGTGTTCGTACTACCCTACATTGCTCTTATATGCCCCAGCGCTATACTGTCATTCCTATCAGCCTAAGAATCTGTTGACTGTTGCCTTCCGACAACTCCTTGTAAGCCCTTTGCAATCGTCTCTTCGGACAACCCACCGTTAATCCTGTTCTGAAAAAGATGCACATAAAATCTATATGTATCAACGCCTCATCATAAATTCGAAAAGTGCAAAACATTCGGTAACACGGGCTTTCCAACGTCAAAGCCACTATCAGCTGTAATGAGAACGGATCAGCCTCTGTTGGTGGCTCTGTGACACCCCCATAGTACGGGTAAAATTTTATATCCCACTTTTGCTGCGACTAGGGTCAAGCGCGGCTACGAAGAAAATTTTCAGGAAACACGAACCCCCCTCCCTCCCCCCCCCCCCCCCCAAGGAGCCTCCATTCGACATCCCTTCCCTCACTTCGAGTTTTGCTATTTGTGTTGTTTCTACTCAGTAAATGAAATCCATCAAGGAAATCAGAAGCCTAACCTACGAGAAAAAAACGAAAGCCAAACTCGTCAAAAAGAAGAGGAATATGGACCAAACAATTCAACACTTATATTTTTGACCGAACGCCTCGTCGACTATGGGTCATGTGCTCGTGTTGTGATAGCAGAGGAGGTGATGGTTGGGATACACGGTCAGTAGAGCCACTGATTCACGCGGTGACCATGCACATCCTTCGAACTTGTTCTCTATAACAATTTTCTCTAGAGGTATTTCGAAAAGCGAGTAGAGCTGTACGAATACTGGAGTGAGACTGTGTGTGACTATTTACGTCAGCAAATTCAATCTCCTGTGGAGTATGGAGGACTCTACTTCAATTTTCTCTTATTCTGAAAATTCACTTTTTCTCAAGTATCATACCCTGTAACATCACCCATACATCACTACAACGAAAAAGATTTGCAAGGAGGATAGGATCTACATAAGCAAATTGTCTGAAGGATTGATGACACAGGGCAAAAGCCACAGGCTGTCACAGCGTTGCAGGCCTAGGTCAGAATCTGTGTGTTCCATCCACACTCATGACAGAGGAGAAGGGTGAGGAGCCATACAAGTTATGCGGCTGAGAAAAAAGATTTATGAAAAGAAAAAAGTTAGAACTAAGACGGAGTATTTTATAAGTTCCACTGTGATTGCCGCGGAGCTATGCAACAGCGACGAATCGATCGCAATGGAGCGCGATATCTTAATAACTACCTTAAATCAATCCACCAAACGCTTGATTTCCCTACCGGTTGCGTAGTTCTCTACATGCGAATCCAGTCGAACAAATCTGGAAAAATTCCGAAGTGTTTCACATCAAATAGTCGTAACTTCCTTCAGTCTCAACCATATTAGGGCGAATTTGTGGTGTGGGTTTTGCGAGTTTGCCGCTTTCTAACGGCCGCTGAAGCACTACCATATCTTCAATAGCAAGGAGTTATAGAATGAAGTTAATTCGAAGGAAGCCAATAGAGTAATCATCTTCGTTGAAGTGGCGAGATATCCCGCGATTCCTCGGAGAAAAATGACGCAGTCAGTACACAAATCTTACGTTCAGAAGACCAAAGGGAGGCTGACTAGCCTCAGTTGGCCTCACGGCAGGATGCGCCACTCGTGAAGATTTCACTCACACTCTCAGTGATTACAGACGTATTCTGTTTCGCACTAGCGGCTCTTCAGCACCACTTTTCGTGCGTGCAATCGTCGTATGATATGTAAAAGCTCATATCAACTAATTGTCGTTTTCATCCAGTAGTTTCTTCAGTAGTCATCCATGCTGTCACCCATGGATAGATAACGCTAAAGGGTACCTTTTCCTGTGGTCGTCTTTGAACTGTGGACTGAGGGCAAGGCGTAAAGGACGACCTCGCAGCACAGCGCAACTTGTGCGCGTTCGGTTACAGAACTTTGATACCTTGTTCACAGAGCCAAATTCTAAGAGGACCAGGAAATCCCGTTTATCTGTTAATCTTTGCGTTGTTCATACGCTCGTCTCTCTACGGTATCGACTTTAGTACTTACATGAAGTAGAGGGCAGCACACACCTATAACAAGGATGATGACCATGTTCCGTTATAAAATCCCTTCCTGGGATGCGCCGCATATTCTAGTTCCATTCAGACTCTTCACGACTGGTGAATGTGATGTGGCCTATACAATGGCTTGCGGTGGCCAGCCGATGTACAAGTCAGTGCTTTGTCCTCCCAGACCAGTCTGGTATCGATTTGCCGACCCCTGAGGGATGGAAGGCTTGGTTGGCCTGCGCGGGCATTTGTATGATTTGATCCCCGCACCATGAGAGTGGGGTAGCGCCACCTATCACTACACCACCCCCGCGCTGTGTTCTGTTGTAGTGCACAACAATAAGTTAACAGAAGATTATGTCGCCATACTATTACTATCCGCAATGACTTTGTTCGTAAAACAATAAACACATTGCAAAATGGTCCGTTCATTCAACTTACCACACTTTGCAAATTTCCTTTTGAGATAATTTTAATTTGTGTTCGTATGATATAAGAAAAGCTGATGTTATCACTCTCGCTAAAACTATCATAGACTATCGACTACCGTGACAAAAGTGGTCGCGCCTGCAAGAACATGCACGCGTGATGCAGATGAGTCAACACGTTGGCGTGTTCATAGTATGTACATATATGCCGGTGTGATCGGGGGCTGTTAGAACATCAATTTCGCAATAGAATGGAGCGGTTTCAAAACAGCAGGATTTCAGCGATATACTGAGGTGAAAATGCAAGGAAACATTTGAAGATTCCAGAAAGAATTTCGTTTTCACTCGTGTGCTTACGCGAGCGTATTTTCACTGTTACTTGTGAGATATGTGCGAGCTTAGTTGAAAGCCTGTTTGACGAGTTTCCTGGACTTCGGCAGATGTCAGATGAACCAAATAATATCTAGAATACCGTCATATTCGCATCCGTACAGCCATCGGATTGAAGCGCAAGTGCGCTTGATTGGTCTGGATATTCGTTTAGAACCACTTCGCATGCAGTAATCATCACAACATACCATAAAAATCTTTCAGCATCAAATATCCTCAAATGTCAGAATTCCACCGCGGCTTTCCCATTGCTTTGCATTTGCTAATCTCAATATTTCTATGCTTCAGGATCAGGAGGATCCTATATAGCAAGGTTTCTATATGCCCCTTAAATAGTCTTTTTCATACACGTGAACGTAGGGAAAAGAGAAAAAACAATTGCTCACGACGAATTAGTTTTCAAGGAACGCTTTACAGATATACTGATGAATGTATAGCAACATCCAGTGCTCGTTCCGAGCGTTCTCCTCGAGTGCTCAAAATTTTGATTTTCAAAATAGCATGATGAAGTATTTTGAAATGTACGTCAATGTGTGGTTACCTGACTCTTTGGGTTTTTTTGGGTTTTCGAGAAGGTAAGGTTTCCTAGTTGCTAGCCGACACATGTACAGAAACTGATAGCGAAAATTTGCTTTATTGTGCTTCTATTCACCAGGCCGGAATGAGCAGGTGACATTCTTCACAGATGATTACGAAGCTTCAACTGCTCCAGCTATAGCTCCATCTGAAGCCATTGCCCTGCGGCTCTGAGGTCCACTTATGATTCCCTCGTTGATTTTGGAAATTCATCTGATTAAAGCCCAGCTTCGAGAAAAAATCATCCTGCTGTTGCTCATTTTGTGAATTCTTCCAACTAGAGCCCAGCAACGTTGAGAACTTCGAGAAGTCATTCTTCTGATGCTGATTTTTTGAATTCGTCCAAGTAAAGTCCAGCGGCTTTGAGAAAAAATTATCCATCAGATCTTGGGAATCCTTCCAGCCATTACCCTGCGGCTGCGTGAACCGATTATGCTTCCCCTGCTGAATTTGTGAATTCATCTGGCCGGGCATTGGCGTTGAATCAGGCCGGATGCAGAGTCCCTCTTCTTTGCTACATGTGCAGCCGTCGCATTTGCAATGCTCATTCGTTGTGCATGGATCTCCAACCTCGTAGATATAGTCGTTGAGCATGTTCCCTCTGAATACCGTTTTTGGAACAAGTTATCTTATGAGAAAAGAGAAACCGAAAAACTTTACGCTGTTTGGTACTCGCATCCCACATATGTCATCGGGGTATTGGGACAGTCTTGTATTCCGCAACCGATTCGGTCACTTCTTTGCCACACTACCTGAAATGACCCGCAATGATGACCCTTGATGAGCCACGCTTGCTCAATTTCTTCATGATTTCACCTGTGTGTAATGACCGACGCCCCTATTAAAAACATCCATAGTGAATTTGTTCGCGGTAGGTACTCCTTTCTTCTCTAGTTCCTCGAACCAGCTAGCGATGGCCTGAAATGGAGTTAATGGCGAGTTTGCAAGCAGCGGTTTCAGCTGAATGTCTCACATTTATTATAGACGCCGTTTTGTTGCGGCTAACCGGAGACATCATCCACAAATTTTCTCCCAATCCCTCTCTGTTTGTTTTCGGAGAATGTCCCCATTTGCACTGTCGAAGCCACTCTGCCATCTTTTTTTCAATAGAGCAGTTATAAGCCTGGATATAACTCATTTCAGCCAGTTTCAGCTTGCATTGCTATTTGAGATATAGTTCTTATTCATATCACACACGACTTACTTAGCACAATATGTAGAGTCTGATCTGTATAAATGATGAAGTTTAGTGGGCAAAACGTAAAGCGATACCATTTTGAACATCCTAGCTGCCTTTGGAGCATTTTCGCCAAATACCGGATTTGCAGCAAGACCTCTGGCAACCTTCGACCTGAAGCAATTTTAATTATTCTACCTTTAATTCATTAGGAAATGAGATGACATAGAAACAGCTAACCGGTACTTATTGTGCTCATCGAGGACCAGCTGTCTGAGCTCCTCCGTCATTCCATTCGAGTTCGGACATCTCACTGAATTTCATTACTTACCGATCAAGTATTGAAATGTGGAGGGCGCCATCAAATTACTTACAATTCTGTTCAGCAGTGGTGAGCAACGTCTAAAATTACTGACTTTGTGATTCATTCCATAGATAGATTAGTATTCTGGAAAACTCGACCTACCAGGTACGCGACCGTAGCAAGAACGAACATGGCTCGCTGTGGCTTTGCATGCCCACCGAATTCTCGTGCAGCTTTTATACGGGAACTTTTGTGGTGCTTGGTGTTATTTAAACAGATTGACATTACAGCATTGTCTTGTCCCGAAGCCTCATGTTGATCTGAATATGTACTGAACAATGTGAGACTTGCAAGATTTATTCCAAAAGATTCAAAAACACTTTCACAAAAAATGATTGCATAAGAACGTTGCAAAAGTATTTTGAACTTTTATTGGCAAGCTTTCGGCGCTTAGCGCCTTTCTCAAGCCTGAAATGGTACAAATTAAAACCTATCGAGAGACTCTATTTCAGAGTCGCTCTGGTTTATTTGTACTAAACCGACTTACTGCTGCCACCGGGTTACTATCCTTACCCTTGGTGGGGTCCTTGGTAGTGGAGCAGAATTGGTCGACCCACCCTGACCTAACCCTTAAATAGCGTAGACGTGCTGTGACTGTGATAGTGTTTGGTATCACATTCATTCCACAGTGCATAACACTGTAGTCATGTGATTAGTTCGAGAGTCACGCAGTTCGTCTCTGCCATTTATCTCTGGGGATAACCTTCTAATTTCCAGTGCCTCAAGGATTTTTCTTTCCACCGTATTTTCGATGGAGCGGTGCAGTACTCCAACGATAAGGTTAGGGGGCGCCTCGTAGGCATGTTTTTGTGTTCTATGTTTGGAGAAACTACTATTTAAATATGATGTAGGGTTATGTAAGGCCCTGCGATGTTCGTCCAGCCGTTTGAAGAAGGGCCTTTTTGTTTCTCCCACGTATTTTTGCCCACATCCCTGACATACTATCAGGTATACTGACCCCCGGAGTTGGCATATTTTATCGTTAGTGCAATAAGTGCAACCCTCCCTCCCACATTTATCCTCATAGGGTCTGGAGTAGGTGAGCAACCGTTTTAGATTTGGAGGTGGTTTGAATACAAGTTTTATAGGGAGCGAAGAATTCCTAACCACACTGTTGACTTTCCATGCCGTATTTTCGTTGACAAAACTTGTATTCAAACCACCTCCAAATCTTAAACGGTTGCTCACCTACTCCAGACCCTATGAGGATAAATGTGGGAGGGAGGGTTGCCCTTATTGCACTAACGATAAAATATGCCAACTCCGGGGGTCAGTATACCTGATAGTATGTCAGGGATGTGGGCAAAAATACGTGGGAGAAACAAAAAGGCCCCTCTTCAAACGGCTGGACGAACATCGCAGGGCCTTACACAACCCTACATCATATTTAAATAGTAGTTTCTCCAAACATAGAACACAAAAACATGCCTACGAGGCGCCCCCTAACCTTATCGTTAGAGTACTGCACCGCTCCATCGAAAGTACGGTGGAAAGAAAAATCCTTGAGGCACTGGAAATTAGAAGGTTATCCCCAGAGATAAATGGCAGAGACGAACTGCGTGACTCTCTTGAACTAATCACATGACTACAGTGTTATGCACTGTGGAATGAATGTGATACCAAACACTATCACAGTCACAGCACGTCTACGCTATTTAAGGGTTAGGTCAGGGTGGGTCGACCAATTCTGCTCCACTACCAAGGACCCCACCAAGGGTAAGGATAGTAACCCGGTGGCAGCAGTAAGTCGGTTTAGTACAAATAAACCAGAGCGACTCTGAAATAGAGTCTCTCGATAGGTTTTAATTTGTACCATTTCAGGCTTGAGAAAGGCGCTAAGCGCCGAAAGCTTGCCAATAAAAGTTCAAAATACTTTTGCAACGTTCTTTTGCAATCATTTTTTGTGAAAGTGTTTTTGAATCTTTTGGAATAAATCTTGCAAGTCTCACATTGTTCAGTACATATTCAGATTGACATTAAATAAAGGATGATTGCAGTATCTATTTTCTGAAAGATTTCCGCTTTCGACTCGTTTGTTTGGTTCACCCGTTTTGGAAAAACAATCGTTCAATAACGACACAAGAGCAAAATTGGTACAAAATTCGAGGGCTCGCCATAGGATCGAGAGACAGATAAACTCACTCCCCTGAAGAATCTCTGCACTAATTCCTATTTAGTGCGAGATTCTCCACAGGAGGACCCAAACTCGCGACCATATGAAGTGGCATTTTTGACTTCGCTTTTTGATGCCCGAACCACATCTCGACTTCCCAGGAGAAAGGAGGGTAAACATATCGTGCATTTGCAGTTTTTGACTGATCTTATTGTTCTTATCAGTCGAAATGGTGTAGAGTTCCTTGAAAAATGAGTATATCTGTCACACGATTCTACAGGGAGCGCGCGAATTTTGCACCAAACTTATTCTTACAGTATTATTGGAATTTTTCCCAATTGCTGAACCAAACAAACAGTATGAAAGGGCAAAGCTGTCGAGAAATAGATGCAGCGATTATCCTTTGCATAATGCTAATGTGTTTGGACAGCACCCACCCACCAAAAGCACTCGTATAAAAGCTCAACGAGAATTCGGTGGGCATGCAAAACCACTCCAAGCCGCGACCTTTTTGCCACGGTCGTCTACATGGTACGTTGAGTTTTCCAAATTAGCTGTCTCTCTATGAAATAATTTGAAGCCGGGCAATTTCAGACAGGCGTGTAAGTAGTGTGAAGGAGACACTCCACATTTCGAATACAGTGAATGTCATTCGATTTGATTTGAAGGCCTAAAACCCCAGCAAATGGAAAGGAAATGCGACACCTCCCCTTGGTGGACGATCATAAAGAGACCACCAAGTCACTTATCGCACGGACGCAATTCGCGAGGCGCTTCCTTACAGCCATCAGCAGCAGTAATTTAACAAGATTTCACCCGCATCCAGGAACCATCTCGATGAAGTGTCAGGTCACGGCGCTATTTTTGGAAGGGTTTTTATCAGGTTGGAACATAATTTCTGTCACACAATGACGAAAAATTTCAAGTTTGTTTTTTTTAATTTGTGTCTAACTTTAGTCAACAAAATATGTAGCATCATAATCAACAATATATTGCTAGCGAGTAGGGAGACAATAGATGCCTTGCTTGTAGAAGTCTGGGGATTTTTGGTCGAAGAAATTGTGGAGGCCGATTTTGAGATCATGGTCATCTTTGAACTGCCGTCCGTCGAGGAAGTGGTCAGTGATCGGAAGAGGTGGTAGTATTGGGGCCATGTTTGTAGAATACGGTGAGTGGGGGAGCTTCGTAAGACCGAGGTCTTGGATCTTTTGACAGGTCAACTTTACCACATGTGGGCGAGCGTTGTCGTGGAGGAATCCGGTAAGTTTTGCGGCTATGGTGTCCAATTGCCTGCAGTAGAGATCGGCAGTGACTGTCGTGTTCGATAGCAATTTTTGCTCTTTTTTTGAAATTTTTTTGATTCTTTTTCTCTTTGCAATTTTTTAAAATTTTTTTCTGTATTGATTTGAGTCGATCGAGCCATCGAGTTGCCGCCATATGAGAAACAGTACCTGGGCCCATCGACTGGTTGATTCAGTTAGGTTGGCCTTGCGTGCTGAGGAACCGGGGCGGTGTTCGTGAATTTCGCCTTTTCGTGAAAATGTGGTAGATTCACTGCTAGTTGAAGCCACAGAGAATATGAAAGTGTTTATCAGTAGTCCTTTTCAGTCGCTTCATATACCCCCCCCCCACTACCAGATATTCCAGAAGCTTCCACAGTTTTCCACAAGAAAAATAAAAAGTGTGACAGAGCTTATGTTCCAACCTAATAGCATGTTGTGGGGGTACGTACATGAAGCATATAACCGATGTCCATTCTCCTGAGCGACTCCATGAATGCCAAAAAGGGGGTTGATATTTTGAACCCCCCCCCCTGAGGACAAATTTTCTGCAAAATTTAGATTACCAATATTTGGGTTCGCAAATACTTGTATAAGAAATAATGGTGCAGTGATTACCTTATAATTAGAGACTACACCCTAATGCTAGTTTTAAGCAAGTTTGACGGTCCAAATTCTTGAGGCTGCTAGGCTCAGAGAGCGCGAAGGATTTGATATCCGTGCTCAGGAAATCAAAATATCCCAGGGGAATGTTCCCAACCCAATCCAAATTTTTGACCCGAATTCGAAAATTTGTGCTGCGCATTGGTACACCTTTCTGCGAAGGCGCCTTCGGCGAGTGAGGCAACTTCGTCACATGATAGGAAATCTTGGCTGCTTCTCTTATTCGATGCATCCTAGGTTAAGTTATAGCGATAGACATTCATGGTGCGCATATTTCATTAGCTCTCATCGACTGCATTAATAATTAACTTCCACAAACAGGATACAGTCGTACCCATGGCCCCTACACTTTATCGAAGTTTGGATTGATTGAACTTGGATGACTAGAAATGTGTTCCTAAGCGTTTTTCCCCCTAGAACACGTTTATGATATTCATGCAGCACGAAAAGCCGGATCACGAGCGCTACGGGCTCCTGGATTTCCAAATGAGTCAGTTTCTGAGCTCGCTGAAAACTCGTAATTGAGTCAATCTGGCACGCCATCGACGAAAATCATAGTCATTTGGCATAAAGAAGCAGTACGAGCATGGAAAAGTGAAAGCAAAAAAAAGAGTGCAAAAGCTCCTGAATGACGGAACTTGAACTACAAGGGCATCTGTATCACGTTTAAGGGTCCATCATCGCATCCAGTGGATCACCCAATTTCGCTGCAGCGATTTCACCTTAGAAAATCGTCATAAGACTGCTACGCACTTCTAGTACGTGCTACAGGTGCGACTACTTTCCCTCGATGTTTCTTTTTTTGGGTGTGCAACAGAAGATCACCTCTTAATCCGCACATCCTCAAAGTACAAGGAGTGCGCGCTGCGATAAGTTGATAAAGGCGCACTTTTGAAAAAAATTTTTCACTCACTTACGGTACTCGTAGGGCCGCTCACAAAAGTAGACTGCTGTTGTCCATATGTTTCATGCAGGTGCACCTGTACGATTACCGTTTTCAAATAGTGCGTCAAGAGTTGACTGATCTCCCTCGTGATGGATTCGGCCATTAGTGACTAGAGCATACGTTGCATCTGATATTGTTGTGTACTCACAACCTTTCCATAATATTATAATATTTTGTCCAAGACAAACGTATAGCATTGATAACGGTGAGCACCTTTGATAATGCAATGAATGATAAGTATCACTCAAAACGCATCCATAGGCATGAACTGAGCATATCCTAAGTAGGTATTCTGGAGTGCTATGAAGTAGTTTCCTTTAGGTGCGGCACTCCCTTTCATGCCTACTAGCAATTATCCCCATAAGCCAACTAGTGGAACTTACAATTAAATATTATGTAGTAGGTCCGCCTACATTCTTCTGTATATATACCCAGTGAAATGTAATATAGATGTTCCTGTACGTAACGTGCTAATAAACCTTTGTTACACGTGCGTATAGTTATCCATTGGTCATCAAGCAAAGACATGAATAATTAACGATCCAATAACAACAACTTTCGATTGAAGTGAGTCTGATATCAACACAAAGACCCTTCAGCATACGTTGGACAGGGTAATTCATCTCATAATCGGAGAGCCAGTATAACACATATGCAATGAAGACATCCCATGCAAATCTTGTCAGAGGAGTGCTAGTTTGTCGACATCTAGCTATGCGCGTAACTATCAAAACCGACCAGTGTGAATGCCAATAGGTTTGAGGTCTTGAGCTGGTCTAGTTCCACAGAGGAACCGGCGCTTAACTGATAACGCACAGCTTCACACACCGCCAACACAGTGGCAACGAACTTTACACGATACATCCTAAAATATTATCTGCAATCGCCTAGTGACGAACTGTTATCGAAGAGAGCGGAATCGCTCCGATCTGCTGAGGGTTCGCCATGACTGCATAGCGAGGACACCCGCAACAAGGAAAACGGTGGAGGTTTTTGGTATGCCATGAGAAGTTGAGTGGGCTGGGATAGGGAGGAAATGGCGTGGTAGTTCGATGAAACAGTAGAAATAATATAATGGTGCACTTGTATAGACTCCTACACCTCTAGCAGTAGCAATGCTGGCGCTTCCTTTACGAATCACACTACTAGTGACTGTATTAGTGTTGGAGATCGTCTGAAATGAGTCATAATTGTCAAAATAGAGGAGCGCTGTCTGCTGGTGCAGCGTGTGTGTTTAATCGGAAATTCACAATGTGCTTTGCAGCTATGGTGAGCATTCATTGAGGGAGGCTCGACAAGGAGGGGGGTCGTATCCGGTTCGCTGAGAAAAAGGGGTCGTAATCGCCGAGGTAGGCAGTAATCAACGAAATTTCTCAGGAGGAGGGTCCAATGTGTAAAGGGAAGATTTGATAAAACTCACCATCTGGGTTCAAACCCGAAACTGATATCCAGTTTGATTTTCACTTGAAAATCTCGAAAACATACAGGAAGCGGCCCTCTACTACGAAAAGAAAACAAGGTGTTACACAATTTTTCAATGTAAACATTAAAGTCGATATTGTGGAGAGAAGAGCGCATGGACAACGCAAAAGATCCCTACTATGTATAAAACGCTTCGTCTGTCTGTACGTGCCTTCGTACGTCCGTCTGCCACGAAATTAGGTATTGTATGAAAAATGACCTGTGGAGGTGGGGACAAGTGTGGTATGGGTCGAGCATGGGACAAGAAGTAAAGACCACACATGGACCAAGTTAAGCTCCGCCACGGCGGGAGGGGCAAGTTCTAAAATGTTCCGTTTTCAGACCGATAATTACTAAATGGGTTCGAATGTACCCCAAACGTGAGGGAAAAATGGATTGAGGTCATGAATGAGTTTAAGGTCATGAGAGAGGCGTGGGAACAGTGGGCGGGGCATTTGTAGTGATGGGCGGGGCTTGCGCATTACATGAAAAACCTGTGAAGATGGGGACAAGTGTGGTATGGATAGGGCATGGGACAAGAAGTAAATACCGCGTATGGACCAAGTTAAGCTCCGCCCACGGTGGGCGGGGCAAGTCCTGAAATGTCCCGTTTTCGGACCGAAAATTATTAAATGGGTTCGAATGTACCCCAAGCGTGAGGGAAAAATGGATTAAGGTCATGAATGAGTTTTTTAAGGTCATGAGAGAGGCGTGGAAACAGTGGGCGGGGCATTGTGATGGGCGGAGCTAGCGCATTACATGAAAAACGATTTGCGGAGATGGGGTCGAGTATGGTATGGGTAGGGCATGGGACAGCTAATGAAGACCACACATGGACCAAGCTATGCTCCGCCCACGGTGGGCAGAGCGTGTACTGGATTGTTCCGTTTTTCATGTAATGAAAACCAGTCGGCTGGCGCCCGAAAATTGTTGATTGGGATCGAGTGTGCCTCAAATATGAGTGTGCCTCAAATATGGGGAAATGGTGAATTCAGATCAGCGATTAGTTTCTGAAGGTCAAGAAAGAATCTTGGGCACAATGAGCGAAGTATTTGTAGTGGGGGGATTGAGCATTTGTTGTGGTGGGTGGAGCTTGAACGCTACATGAAAAACCACCTGTGGAGATTGGGTAAGTGTGAGATGGGTATGGCATGGGACAAGAAGTAAGGAGCATCCGTGCACCAAGGTAAGCTTCTCCTACGGTTGGCAGAGCGTGCAGTGAGACTTTGTCCACAGGAAAAAGAGCAATTTCGATATATCCACTGACGCACATGATGTTTTGCGCATAGTAGTGTGCGCCAGCTAGCTGGTAAACAGATAAACAGCACTTCCTACGCCTGAACTGTGATCTGTGAACGGTGTCAAAGTTCTGCAACCGAACGCGCACAGCTTGCCCTGTGGGGCGCCAAGTCGTACTTAATGTTTTGTTGACAGTCCACAATCCCAGGACAACCATGAGAAGAGTTATCTTCTAGCGGTATCCATCTACAGGTTACAGCATGGATATGGTTTATATGGGCTCCTTATATACCCTACGACGATTTCAGGCACGTAAACTAGTGCTAGTAAAGACCAGAAAAGCGCTTGTAGTATTCACTGAGAGTGTGAATGAAATCTTCACGCATGGCGCATCCCGTAGTGAGGCAAGCCGAGGCCAGCCACCCTCCCCTTGGTCTTCTGAGAGCAAAAGACTTGCACTGGCAGCACTAAAGACACAATGGTCATTTTCTACAAAAAATCGTAGGAAGATTTCGTCACTTCGACAAAAAAATTCCTTTATCAAGATATCTTCTTTCTTTTTGAACAAATGGTGGAATTTGAGCAGTCTTCGGAAAGCTGCAAGCTCACAGGCCCTGCAACATAAATTTGCATTCATAAAGTTTGATCGAAGAAAGTTACGTTTACTTGAAGTAGATAATTCGTAATCTTGCTAAATGTTCCTTGACTGGATTTGCATGTAGAGGACTCAGCAAACATTAGGGAAATCGAGCGACCTGTAGATTGGTCTGAAAATAATATGAGGAGAACAATTCACATCGCTCTGAAAGGTTCAGTAAAGTTACGTATTCGAAAATGCTCAAATTTACTATTAAAAATACCGCACTCTATTGCGATCGCCTCGTCGCTGTTGCATAGTAATGCGGCAATCACAGTGAAGCGCATTACATGACTTCTTTTGAAATTTCAACTTTTTTATCCTTTTTTTCTTTTGAAATTTCAGCTTTTTTATCCTTTTTTATCTTTATCCCTGCCGCATAACTTGTATGGCTCTTAACTCTTCTTCTTAATCATGGGATTAGGTTGGAACACACAAATTTGGACCCAGGCTAGCGACCCTGTGACAGCCTGTGGCCTTTGCCCTGTGTCATAAATTATTGTGACAATTTGTTCATGTAAAGCCTATCCTCCTTACGAATTTTCCTCATTGTGTTGGTGGATGACGATGCCTTCTGGCTGGTAAAATACTTGAGAAAAAATGAGTTTCCAAAATAAGAGAAAATCGAAATAGGCTTCCCATACTCCATAGAAGACTGAAGAAAACTGTCCCACTCAATTTATCACTTTAGTATTCGCAAAATGCTCTACACGCTTTTCAAAATATTTCTGGAGAAAATTGTAATACAGAACAAGTTCAAGTGCATAGTCACCACGAGATTTAGTGGTCCTACTGACTGTGTGTCCCAACCATTGCTCCCTTTGTCATCAGAGAACGGGATTATGAGCCATAGTCAGGACACTCCGGGAGTCGAGGATTCCTCGACAGGGGGGGTCGCACTTGGCCGGACAGGAGGGGGGTCGCATCTGTAGCTAGGCGATACTTTCATGGGATTTCCTCTAGCCCTTCGTACAGTCGATATCTCCCCCACATACACGAAAAGAGCCACCGCTACCTCGCTGGCTGATCGCAAATGGTTGTAGGCCATCTTGAAAAGGTGGCCGCCACCATTTGTGTGTTCGTATCGCGTTTAGCACACACCATCGCGCTGCCATGATGACACACACCTCATCGTTATGGAAGGGCCTGTCTACTCGCGGTTAGAACCAAGATACTCATAAAACCGTAAACTATATGTTGATGCATTGCTACCATAGAGTTTATTGATGTGTGCAGGAACGACATGTCGGTATCCATCTAGAAGAGGAAAAATTTATTTTCATTTTAGGCTATACCAGTCATACTATCAACGGACTCTAATGGAGACAAGTAATCCAGCAACACATGCCTGTTGTTCACGTTGTTGAATTGCTATAATTTTGTTGCAGTGGTGCATGTAAATGATTGTACAAATAAAAATTAAAACCCTATGAAATGTCTATATCAATTATCATCATCACGAAGAGCACCAGAAGAAAAGATCATTGCTTTCGCTGTTTCATGATCCTCTTTTGACATTCGTATGACGTGTGCATCTGGTCTGCTATTGAGCTTATGCGAGATCATATAGTGCTGGGCAGATAGCTTCACAAGATCTTGTGCAGCACCTGAAATCCTGAGCTTCAACTACCATTGAAGAGGCATGAACTGGAAAAAAGATACCTGAAATAATTGACTCTTCCACACGCTTCATGAAGCTGTAGGAACTTTTGAACGTTGATGGCATGTGAGCCGAAATTCCTAGACCAGGGAGTGGGTTAAGCCACTGCTTAGCCAGAGTTGCGGGCGTAACGGTAAGTACGCTCGGCTCATCGCGTTGAACTCTGCGGTAGATCTTTGATATGGAGATAAGAGTTGATAGTTTGGAGGTAAACTGTATGAAGCGCTAAAAGTTGGTAAAGCTGACCTCATCAGGCTATCCAAGTTTTTATCTCCTAAGCTGCTCCTTTCACCTCTTGTGAGCCTATTGGCTGTTGAAAAACTGCGTTCGGGATCGGCATTGCTGGCGGGGATGACAAGTATACACTTGATGGCCTACAAAGAAGGGAATCAGTCTCCGAAATAATTAATAGTGAATATTATTTTACCTGAATAACCACGTGAGGTATCCTTAATGCGTCTCCGATGTGGAGCAGCGTTTTATAGAAACGAATGCTGTTCTTGTCTCTACAAAGGTCACACATGCATCCTTTCTTCTGTCACACGCGGTTGAACTGTAATGGGAGGCGCTACCTGTAAATGAGCCCTGAGATTTTCACCACTTCAATAGTTCCTTTCACCTGGAGAAGGAGCCGTGGGGACCAAATAAGAATCGCAGTAAGATATAGTACTGAATTCATAAGTGCAGGGACAGTGCAGCGCTGCGCTGTCCCTGCACTTTATCATCGACGAAAAAAGGCGAAAAGGGGAGAGGAGAACGCTACTGTGTTCACGGGGAAGTGCACTAATGTGTTCACTGTTCACTAAAACATTGAACATTCAAAGAGTATTCACTGATCACTCGCGCCGTGGAACACCCTTTCAATGTTATCTGCAACTTGTAGCAGGAGACCAGTGCATGGCGGATCCCTAAAGCGGAGGCCTCAAATGGCCTATCTGATAGCCACTCGATCTTACTAAGCCAACCACCCTTCTAGTTACATCTACTGTCCTTCCAATCACATCTACTGCGAAAGTAGGGTAGGAGGCATGGCGCATACCCAGAGCAAGGACGGAGAACGCTAAGGTATTGGTTTTATTGCACTGCTACCATGAAAATTGTTCAGAAAGTATGGGGCTACTTTTGAGGAGGTTTTGAACGCTCTCTGTGTGACGCTGTCACGCTCTTGATGGCAAAAAAATTTTCCTCGACATTTCCTCGACTCAAGTTTCTCAAGATCTAAGCAACGTATAAAAGAGTTCAAGAGCGCGTTAGAAAGAGCAAACTCTCTAGTTTCAGAAAAACAATTGTGGTTTCAAAACATTTAGCAAGAAAAAAGTTATTACTGTTAGAAGCCAAAAAATCCACATGCAATTTTCATTTTCCTCGACTAATCCTCGACTCGCGTAGCTCTCCCATTTCTGAACATTTGAAGCAACTGAAATAATCACTAGAAAGAGCAAACCTAGTACTTTCAAAAAAACAACTGGTCTTAAATGATAGAAAATGAGGAAAGTTATAATCGTTCAAACAAGGTGTACTTTTGCGATTTTCAGCCATTTTTGTCGATTTGCGCGCTCCAGCTCGCACGCCGCGACGCAACCGCAGGCCCGCTTTGCGTTTCGAATGTTACCGCGATTTTCACGTTTTTGATTTCCTAGTTGGCATTTTCTTTGTGTTTTTTATTTGAAACCAGTTTCTCGTATTGGTTACGTGATATTTTGTGTTTGAATATTTTTTATGCTCATTACATGTGCTTTATTCAGGTTTGTATTGGCGTCAAAATCCAGACGCCGCCCGCAGGAAGGTATGCTGCTTTTTTTAGATTTTGCTATGTTCTTTGACTGTTTTTCATATCTAGTCGTATTGTTTACGTTGTACTTAATGTTTCAATGTCTTTGATGCTCATTTTATGTCCTTCTTTTAGCTATTTTTTAATCGTGAAATCCAGACGCCGCCCGCAGGAAGGTATGTTGCTTTTTTTAGATTTTGCTATGTTCTTTGACTGTTTTTCATAATTAGTCGTATTGTTTACGTTATACTTTATGTTTCAATGTTTTTAATGCTCATTTCATGTCCTTTTTTTCAGGTGTTTTTTGATCGTCGAATTCCAGACGCGAGCCGTAGCGAGGTATGTTGCTTTTTTTTCAGATTTTGCTATGTATATTGATTGTTTTTCATAATTAGTCGTATTGTTGACGTTGTACTTTATGTTTCAATGTTTTAATGCTCATTTCATGTCCTTTTTCAGGTGTTTTTTCAGATCTTAGGAATCCAAACGCTTTCTCGAGTGAAGCGGAAAAGCTGTTTCGAAAAGAGGTTTGTTGATTTTCCTTTGGATTTTGTGATGGATACCACCTCCTTTTTATTTTAATTCAGTTTTTCATTTCGTTAGTCCCATTGAAGCTCAGTAGTGTAAATGTATGTGTATTTTTTCTCCAGGAGCGCGCATCCGCACGTCGAGTGAAGCGGAAAAGCTGTTCGGAGAAGAAGCTACAACGTACTACACATATTGATTAAAATGTGCTTTTTGTTGAACGACTTCGTTTCTTCTGAATATTGGCTGGTTTCTATGAACAGAAATGATGAATGAAAAAATAAAAATTTTGGAAAGATTTATTTTCAGTGAGCAATCAATACAAACACACAAAAACAGCAATGAGACACCTAGCAGTGAGAATATACAACCTTGCGGAGCTGTAGATGATTAAAGTGGGGGTCGCATTTGAGGACCCGAAGGGGAGGTCGCATTGAAGTGGCCATTTTCCTCGATACCTGGGAGTGCCCTGCCCATAGTCAACGATGCGTTCGTTTAGGATATATTGAACTTTTTAGGTTCATATTTCATAGTTATCTTGCTTTGGCACGAGTTAAGCTTCGTATTTTTTTGTAGACTCTTGATTTTCTCTGTGATTCACATTGACTGAGCAGAAACAGCAGTAGTAGCAAAACTTGAAGAGAAGGGGATGGGTGTCGAATTGAGGACCCTCTTGGGAGGATCGTATTTTTTGGAAAATTCTCTCGACGCCGCGCTTGATTCTGGTCGCAGCAAAGTTGGAATTCTATGTTTTACACGTATTATAAGGGTGCCACAGAGTCACTGAGAGAGGCTGGCCCTTTCATTGTAGTTGATAGTGGCTGATAAGGGACGTTGGAAGGGAAGAAGAATAATTTGCAATGTGCGAATAGATGTTGATTTGATACTTGAAGATGTGTCAATGATCTATTGGATATTGTATAGTTTGATTCTTGTACATGTTATGTGCGTCTTTCTTGGAAGAGGAATAACGGTGGGTGATCCGAAAAGATAACAACTGGTAAGGACTTACATGTCAGAAGGCGAATTTCACCAGATTCGTCAGACTATTCGGTATGAAACATAGCGCTGGGACATACAGTAGCGCTCAAAAGTCTTCGGCCAAATGGTTTACCACTTGGGGTTTTCACTTGTAACTTTTTTGCGACTGGACCGATTTATGAGAAATTTTATTATGTTGTACTTGGAGACACTGCATACTAAATACACTATTTTGGCGCTCAACGCTGTAAGTTACGTGGTTAAATGCAACTTTTTGTTTTTCGAGTGCCATCCCTATTCCGTCCCGCTGTGCCGCTGTCATCAAAAGTCGTGGTCTTTCTACAGAATATTAGTGTTCTCCAAGGCTTGCTCGTTTTGTTTTTGTAAAGAAGGCCGTTTCTCTTGACCAAGCCTTTTCCTTTTTTTCCGGTGGTCTTGTTGTCAATTCTTATATAAAACCATGAAAAGCGTCAAGCGGCACTCAAGTAGAAGACAATGTTGACAGTAGGTTAAGGCACCACATACTAAAATTTTGTCAAGTTTGGTCAAGTAAAAAAAGTTATGACAGAAAAGTTTTGGCCGAAGACTTATGAGCGCTACTGTATATAAGCGCTAGGGAGAGTGGTACGAACCCATTAGCAAAGGAGGTCTGGAACAGAACTTATGACAGCCAACTCAGTCTGATAAGGGATTATAACGAATGAGTGTGGCGGAATCTAGTACATGGCTCACCGCTGCAATCCGATCACTATAACCCAATTCTTAAATGGTCAGTGGATCACAGATTTGTTCCTGATCCGATAGCAGTTGTAACATAAACTATCGACCACTGCATCATCTTGCACGGCGCTAGAAAAGACTGAAGCCTTCCAAACCTGTGAACGGCATGGAAAGGAGAAAGAACAATTGCTCACGACGAATCAGTCCTTCAAGTAATGCTATCTAGATATACTCACGCTTGTATAGCATCATCAGTGCTCGTTCCGAATGTTCTCATATTTAGAAGCTTGGTAAAGACCACTTCAATTAAACCCGAGTGCTCAAAATTTCGATTTGCGAAATAGCATGATGAAGTGTTTTGAGATATACATCAATGTCTGGCTACATGACAGTTTGGGTTCTTAGGGTTCTCGTAAAAGGTGGAGTTTCCTAGATGCTAGTCACACACATGTACGAAAACTATCGCGAAATTGCTTCATTGCACTACTATTCACCATATTGCCGTAATGAACAGGTGACATTCTACACAGCAAGTAATTATAAAACTTCAACTGCTCCAGCTGTAGCTCCATTTGAAGCCATTGCCATGCGGCTCTGTGGTCCATTCATGCTTCCCTTGCTGTTTCTGTGAACTCATCCAGGTAGAGCCCAGCATCTTCGAGAACAAATCATCCCCATGTTGCTGACTTCGAGAATTAATCAAGTTGAAGCCCTGCGGTTCTGAGAACACTTCATTCTCGTGTTGCTGATTTTGTGAGCTCTTCCAACTAGAGCCCAGCTTCGAGAAGAAATCGTTGCCCTGTTGCTGATCTTGTGAACCCTTCCAACTGAAGCTCAGCGGCTGTGAGGATCAACCATCCAACAGGTTTCGCGTATTCATAAAACCACCCATCAGGTTTCGTGAATTCATAAAATCATGGGGCAGTGTGAACCCGTTTTGCGTCCCTTGTTGGGTTTGTGAATTCACCTGATCGTCGGGCATAGGTGTTGAATCGGGTCGGATGCATAGAGCCTCGTTTGTGCTGCATGTGCAATTGTCACATTTACAATCCTCACTCTTTGTGCACGGATCTCCAACCTCGTAGATATAATCGTTGAGCATATTTCCTCTGAATACTGTTTTTGGAAAGCAAGTTTCATTGATGAAGAGAAGCTGAAAATTTTTACCCTGGTTTATACTCGCATCCTACATATGTCATACTGGAACAGTCTCGTATTGCACACCCAATTCTGTCACTCTTTTCCCAGACTACCTGAAATGACCCATGATGTTGCCCAGTACTTGCATTTTCACAAGGCTTCCGTGTCACCTGTGTGTAATGACCGACGCCCCTACTGAAAACAGCACTGGTAAATTGGTTCGCCGTAGGTACGCCTTTCTCCTTCAGTTCCGCGAACCAGTCAGTGACGGCCTGAAACGCAATGGATGAAGAGTTTCAAGCAATTGTTCCAGGTCAATATTCTCACCCGAATTACGGAATCCGTTTTGTTGCGGTCAACCGGAGACACCATCCATAAGTTCTCTCCCAACCCCTTTCTCTCTGTTTTAGGAGAATGTCCCCATGTGCACTGTTGAAGCCAGGTCACCATCTTATCCTCAATGGAGCAGTCGTAAGCCTGCAATAGAAAACTTCAGCCGGTTTCAGAGTGCAAAGTTGCTCAAGCATAGAGATCCAAACCACTTTGCAGGAAAATAGCACAGCATCTAAAGTCTAAACTGTTTTAGCATTGCTTTTGAGTGGGCAAAACACATTGTCACACCATTTTGAACATCCTAGCTGCCTTCCGCCAGCTACCGGACTTGGAGCAAGACCTTTGGCAACCAGCGATCTGATGTAATTTCGATTATTCCGTCTTTTAATTAGGAAATGAGAAAAAAAGGAAATGAGAACAGCTAACCGGTACTCATTATGCTGATCGACAAACACCTTTCTCAGCTCCTCCGTCATTCCATTCGAAATCGAACATGTTGCTAAAATTTTGTTTCTTACCAATAAAATCTCGAAATGTAGAGTGTCGCCCTACTACTTACACGCCTGTCCGGAAGTGTTGAGCAGCGCCTAAAATTGCCCAGTTTCGCGATATATTTCTCAAAGAGCCTGGATTTTGGAAAATCCAACCTACCTAATACGCGACCGTGGCAAGATCGAACATAGTTCGTTATGGCTTTGCTTGCCTTCCGGATCCTGCCGGAGCTTTTATGCATGAACTTTCGTGACATCTGTTATTATTTCAACAGCATTATGCAAATAATTAAAGCCGCAGCCATGCTTCGATAGATTTTCCCTTTCAAATCGCTTGTTTTTCCACCGAGTGGCAGACATGTTCACCTCATCAGAGAATCTGCGCATAATTCCAAAGTTGATTGAATATCAGCTCACAGCCGGTTTCGAAGAGGGTGTAGTTACAAGGATTGTATGCATTTACGCTTACCATGGCACCCTTAATTTCGCTTTAACCTCTTCGCTGCCCCATCTGGGCTTAAGAACTATATTCTCAAATAGAAAAGCATGCTGAAACAGTCTCAGGGTCCGGCCAAAACAGCAGGGGCAGCTCCCGTGGTGGGTCTTTTGTGGGGGTCCTCCTAAGCACTGGCCCCTTACGAGAAGAGCATACATATACAAAGAGTGCCAAAAAAAAGTAATTTTTTCCTCCACTTTCAACGCCGTATTAGTCGAAATCCAGTAGGATCTCACGAGTTAGTTCCATCTCTAAAGTCAAGAACACACCTCACACTATTGCTGCACTCCATAGCAGCCTTCTACAGGAGCAATATCGGAAGCTTCTTCCGAGTGAAGATGATGTGGCACCGCAACTTGGCGAAATCCGAAATTCTGTCGCCTTCGCTCGCAACCTTGCTAAGGTCTGGTTACTCTGTGTACCTGACGAGATTCATATTGGGTGGTGCCCTTAGGTAACCTCTTTTCCACGTTCTCAACACCCTTTATTTCCAAGAATCAGAACCTGCCATCACCACTCAACACCCTTCGGAGAAGGGTTTGAAGCATGAAAGATGAAAACTTGGATCATAGGAGCGTTGTCCGAGCAGCAGGAGCTCTGTGATTTCTACGAACCAAAGGGCCAGTGCTTAGGAGGACCCCCACAAAAGACCCACCACGGGAGCTGCCCCTGCTGTTTTGGCCGGACCCTGATACTGTTTCAGCATGCTTTTCTATTTGAGAATATAGTTCTTAAGCCCAGATGGGGCAGCGAAGAGGTTAAAGCGAAATCAAGAGTGCCATGGTAAGCGTAAATGCATACCATCCTTGTAACTACACCCTCTTCGAAACCGGCTGTGAGCTGATATTCAATCAACTTTGGAATTATGCGCAGATTCTCTGATGAGGTGAACATGTCTGTCACTAGGTGGAAAAACAAGCGATTTGAATGGGAAAATCTACCGAGATATGGCTGCGGCTTTAATTGTTTGCATAATTCTAACGTGTTGGAATAATAAAAGATGTCACGAAAGTTCATGCATAAAAGCTCCGGCAGGATCCGGAAGGCAAGCAAAGCCATAACGAACTATGTTCGTGTTTGCCACGGTCGCGTATTTGGTAGGTTGGATTTTCCAAAATCCTGGATCTTTAAGAAATATATCGCGAAACTGGGCAATTTCAGGCGCTGCTCATCACTTCCGGACAGGCGTGTAAGTAGTGTGAAGGCGACACTCTACATTTCGAGATTTTATTGGTAAGAAACGAAATTTTAGCAACATGTTCGATTTCGAATGGAATGACGGAGGAGCTGAGAAAGGTGTTTGTCGATCAGCATAATGAGTACCGGTAAGCTGTTGCTATGTCATCTCATTTCCTAATTGTATGATGAAATAATCGAAATTTTATCAGATCGCTCGTTGCCAAAGGTCTTGCTCCAAATCCGGTAGCTGGCGGAAATGCTCCAAAGGCAGCTAGGATGTTCAAAATGGTGTGACAATGTGTTTTGCCCACTCAAAAGCATTGCTAAAACAGTTTAAACTTTAGATGCTGTGCTATTTTCCTGCAAAGTGGTTTGGATCTCTAGCTTGAGCAACTCTGCACTCTGAAACCGGCTGAAATTTTCTATTGCAGGCTTACGACTGCTCCATTGAGGATAAGATGGTAACGTGGCTTCAACAGTGCACATGGGGACATTCTCCCAAAACAGAGAGAAAGGGGTTGGGAGAAAATTTATGGATGGTGTCTCCGGTTGACCGCAACAAAACGGATTCTGTAATTCGGGTGAGAATATTGAGCTGAAACCGATGCTTGTGAAACCCGCCATTATTCCGTTTACAGGCCGTCACTGACTGGTTCGCGGAATTAAAGGAGAAGGGTGTACCTAATACGAACCAATTCACCAGTGCTGTTTTCAGTAGGGGCGTCGGTCATTACACACAGGTGACACGGAAGTGTTGTAAAAAAGCAAGCATTGGGCAACATTATGGGTCATTTCAGGTAGTCTGGGAAAAGAGTGACAGAATTGGGTGTGCAATACGAGATTGTTCCAGTATGACATATGTAGGATGCGAGTATAAACCGGGGTAAACATTTTCAGCTTCTCCTCATTAATGAAAATTTGCTTTCCAAACCATATTCAGAGGAAATATGCTCAACGATTATATCTACGAGGTTGGAGATCCGTGCACAAAGAATGAGGATTGTAAATGCGAAAACTGCACATGTAGCATAGGGGAGGCTCTATGCATCCGACCGGATTCAACACCTATGCCCGACGGTCAGGTGAATTCACAAACTCAAGGGAAGCCTAATTGGTTCACTGGTTTTATGGATTCAAAAAATCAGCAACAGAATGATTTGTTCTCATCAATGGGATTCGGTCCGATGAATTTACAAAATCAGCAATGGAAGGATGGCTTTTTCTCATCAAATCAGAACTTGAAGGATGGCTTTTTCTCATCAATGCCGATGAGCTTCAGTTGGAAGAGTTCAAATTCGAAAGAAAATCAGAAACACGAGAATGATTGGTTCCCATCGTCGTTCTCGCCGAATTTTGGTCGGCTGAGTTCCAAAATTCAGGGAGAGAATCATAAATGGACCTCAGAGCCGCACGGCAGTGGCTTCAAATGGAGCTATAGTAACAGCTGGAGCAGTTGAAGTTTCATAATCATTTGCTTTGTAGAATGTTGCCTGTTCATTCCGGCAATATGGTGAATAAAAGCACAATAAAGCAAGTTTTTGCCAGAAGTTTTCGTACATTTATGTGGTTAGCATCTAGGAAACTTTACCATATACGAGAACCTAACGACCTCAAGGTGTCATGTAGTCAGACGTTGACGTATATTTCAAAGAACTTCATCATGCTATTTTGAAAATCAAAATTTTGAGTACTCGAGGTTAAATGAGATAGTCTTCACCACGCTTCTGAATCTGAACAGAACACTCGGAGAGACCATTGGATGTTCCTACACTATGTGGAAAGCGTTTCTCGAAAGGCTCTGACCTGAAGCATAGAAGTTTTCGGAATAGCAACAGTAAGTTTATAGGAAAGCCGCGGTAGAATTTTGACGTCAGAGGATATCTGACGCTGAAGGATTTGTAAGGTAGGTTATGATGACTACTGCATGCGAATTGGTTTTTGACGGATATCCAGTTTAATCAAACGATCATGCGCTTCATCCCGAAGGCTGTACGGATGCGATTATGATGGTAATCAAGATATTATCCAGTTCACCTGGTGCACAACTGCCGAAGCCAACTGTAATTCAGGAAACTCGTCAAACAAGCAGTCTTTCAGCTAAGCCCGCACATATCTCACAAGTAACAGTGAAAATATGCACGCATAATGAAGATGAGTGAACGCGTTGACACCTACAGATACACGAGTGACGAATTCCTATCTGGAAGTTTTCCCAGGTTTCTTGTGCATCTTCAACGTAGTATATCGCTAAAATCCTGCTGTTTCGAAACCGCTCCATTCTCTTGCGAAATTGATATTCAAACACCCCTGATCACGCATACGCATGTGTACATACTATGAATATGCTAAGGCCGCGGTCACACTTTGCGTTGTCTGCGGCAGGGCGTGGAGGCGTATCTTGCGTCTCCACACTGCCTCGTTGCCTGCGTCATCTCTGCACCTCCCCCGTGCCACTCTCTCTCGCTGCCTGTGAGAGAGAGTGGCACGGGGGAGGTGCAGAAATGACGCAGCCAACGAGGCAGTGTGGAGACGCAAGATACGCGGCCACGCCCTGCCGCAGACACGTAAAGTATGACCGCGGCCTAACGCGTTCACTCATTTGCATCACGCGTGCATGTTCTTGCAATCGCGAACATTTGTATTATATGTCACAGCGCCATACTGTCATTCCGAATAGATCGACGAATCTGTTGAAGTTTGCTTTCCGACACTCCTTGTGAGCCCCTACGAAATGTATTTCTTCGGATCACCCATCGTTATCCACTTCCAAGAAAGACGCCTAGAACTCTATGAGTATCAAACTATACAATATCAGATACATTATTGATACATCTTCAAGTATTGAATCAACATCAATTCGAAAAGTGCAAAACGCTCAGCAACACGTGCCTTCCAACGTCTCTTATCAGCCACAATCACTGTTATGAAAACATGTCAGCCTTTGTGGCACCCCATAATACGTGTAGAGCTCAGTATCCCACTTTTGCTGCGACCAGAGTCATGCCCGGCGTCAAGGAAAATTTCCAAAAAATACGATCCCATTCCAAAAAAGGGACCTTAATTCGATCCCCCCCCCCTCCCTCTCTCTTCAAGTTTTGCTATTCCTGTTGTTTCTGCTTCGGCAATGCGAATCATAGAGAAAATCAAGAGCCTACGAAAAAAAAATACGAAGTCAAACTCGTGACAAAGCGAGAGGAATATGAACCTAATAAAATTCATTACCTAGATTCTTAAATGAACGCGCCGTCGACCATGGGTCGTGTGCTCGTCTTCTGATAACAGAGGTGACGGTTGGGACACACGGTCGATAGAACCACTTGGTCACGCGGTGGCCATGCACTTAGAGGAATCGTTCACGGAAAACTGTTTTTGTGTTACTCATAAGTTTATGTTGTATTTGCCTGATGTGGGCCTCATGCAATGTTTCACGCAAAAAATGTGAATGCGGCTAAGATACAGCGCCACGCATTACGCCCGGGTGGGCGAGGACTCCGAGTATAGCCTCGTCCCGTCATCCGCCGCCGTTTGGAACGGAGAGTGGGACTGTTCACGCAACTTTCTGTTCCTACAGTGTGTCTCCGACCACGGTGAACGACTTAACGAGGCTTTTTCTCGGAGGCACCGCCCACCCGGACGTACTTTGTGGTGCTGTATCTCAGTCAGATTCACATTTTTCGCAAGTTTTGCATGAGGCCGACATTAGGCAAGTATAACATAAACATATGGGTAACACAAAAGCTCATTTTCCTGTGGACGATTCCTTGAAACTTGCTTTCTATTGCAATTTTTCCAAAAGTATTTCCAAGAGCGAGTAGAACGTTGTGCGAATACTGAAGTGAGAAATCGGGTGTGACACTTTTCTTCAACAAGTTGGATCTTCTGTAGAGTATGTAAAGCCCTATTTCAGTTTTCTGTCACATGGGCACAGGGCAATGGCCACAGGCTGTCACAGGGTCGCCAGTCTAGGTCAAGATCTGTGTGTCCACACCCACATCCATGACTGAAGAGAAGGGTGAAGAGCCATAGAAGTTATGCTTCAGAAATAAAGTTAAAGAAAAAAGATTAAAATGATGGAATCTTAAAAGAAGTCATGTAATGTGCTCCACTGTGACTGCCGCATCACTATGCAACAACGACGAGGCGATCGCGATGGAGCGCGGTATGTTTCGAATAGTTAATTTGAGCATTTTTGAATACTTGTTACTTTACTGAACTGTTTCCTTCATAACTTTCTGAGGCTAATCTACAGGCCGCTTGGTTTCTCTACTGGTTGCGTAGTCCTCTACATGCAAATCCATCGAGGAAAACTTTGAAAAAATTCCGGTGTTTCACTTCAAATAGTCGCAACTAATTTCAAACAACCCTTATGAGTGCAAGTTTGTGTTGCGGGTGCGGGGGGGATGAGTCTGCGAGTTTACCGCTATCCAAAGACTGCTCAGATTCAATCATACGCTCGAAAAAAGGCTGATACCTCGATCGCGGAGGTTTTTTTTTTCGTCGAAGTGGCGAAGTTTTCCCACGACTTCCTGTATAATAATGATTCATTGTGTCTTTCATGCCGTCAGTACAAGTCTTTTGCTCTCAGAAGACCGAAGGAAGGGTGACTTGCCTCGACTGGCCTCACTGCGGGATGCGCCATGCGTGAGCATTTCATTCACACTCTCAGTGAGTACATACGCTTTTCCGGTCCGCCCTAGCCGCTTCCGGGTGTATGCAGATACCACGGAGAATCGCGTGGCTTCCCAAGGCGAGCGGCGCGGCGGGTGCGAGTGCCAGCGGCAGGTCATGGCAACCTTCAAGCGAGGCAGTGTGGCATGGGTGGAAGCGCAGAGGTGACGCAGCCACGCTCTGCCCGGCTACCAAGAGCAATCGATTCGCAAGTCGTACTGGTGGCGCCGCGAGTGAAACGCGCGAAGCGATTCGCAGTCATATCTGCACACACCCGCCGTTTCCTAGCACACCTTTACATGCCAGCAATCATCGTAAGATACGATTAAAACCCACATCAACTAATTGCTGTTTTCATCCACTAGTTTCTTCAGTATTCATCCATGCTATAACCCGTTAATAGATACCGCTGAAGGGCAACTATTGTCGTGGTCGTCTTGGAATTGTGGACTGTAAACAAGGCATCAAGTATGACCTCGCACCACAGCCAAGTTGTGCGCGTTCGGTTGCAGAACTTTGACACCTTGTTCATAGACCACAATTCCAAGAGGACTGGGGGATCCTGTTCATCTGTTCAACTTTTGTGTTGTGCATGCCCTTTTCTTTCTACAGTCTCGACTTAAGTACTTACTTTGAAATTTAAGCTAAAACCACTTTAAAAGATTAATTTAAACGTAAAAATTGTGTCTCGCCTTGTTTCCTTTTCGTAGTAAGGGGCCCGCTTCCTGTATGTCTTTTGAGATTTTCAAGTGAAGATCAAATGAAGTATTAGTTTCGGGTTTGAACCCACATAGACAGTTATATCCTACCTTGCTTTTACACTATGGACCCTCAATTTGTGAAATTTCGGTGATCACTGTACCTCAGCGATTACGACCCCACCTCCAAACAAACCCGATACGACCCCCTCTCTGTCGAGCATTCCTCGACGGATGCTTTACCCTAGCTGCGACGCATATTACGAATTTCCGATTAAACACACACGCTACACCAGCAGACACATCACGCTCCTCTACTTTGACGTTTGTGACTCATTTCAGACGGTTTCCAACACTAATACTATCACTAATAGTGTGATTCGTAACAAAGCGCAAATATTGCTACTGCTAGAAGTGTACGAGTCTACAAAAGTGCACTATTATAATAATTCTAAAGTTTCGGCAAACTATCGCTCCATTTCCTCCCTATCCCAGCCCACTCGTCTTCTCATGCCATACCAAAGACCTCCACCGTTCCTCTTGTTGCGGGTGTCCTCACTATGCAGTCATGGCGAACCCTCAGCAGATCGGAGCGATCCCGCTCTCTTCGATAACAGTTCGTTACTAGGCGATTGCAGGTAATATTTTAGGATGTATCGTGTAACATTCGTTGCCACTGTGTTAGCGGTGTGTGAAGCTGTGCATGATCAGTTAACCGCCGGTTCCTCTGCGGAACTAGACCAGCTCAAAACCCCCGCGTGAAACTCATTGACATTCACACTGTTCGGTTTTAATAGTTACGCGCATGGCTAGATGTCGACAAACTAGCACTCCTCTCACAAGATTTGCATGGGATGTCTTCATTGCATATGTGTTATACTGGCTCTCCAATTATGGGATGAATTACCTTGTCCAGCGTATGCTGAAGGGTCTTTGTGTTGATATCAGACTCACTTCAATCGAAAGTTGTTGTTATTGGCTCGTTAATTATTCATGTCTTTGGTTGGTGACCAATGGGTAACTATACGCACGTGTAACAAAGGTTTATTAGCACGTTACATACAAGAACATCTATAATGCATTTCACTGGATATATATACAGAAGAATGTAGGCGGACCTACTATGTACATAATATCTAATTGTAAGTTCCACTAGTTGGCTTGTGGGGATAATTGCTAGTAGGCATGAAAGGGAGTGCCGCACCTAAGGGAAACTACTTCATAGCTGTTGTGTATAGGAATGAACTGTCTTGTGTATAGGAATGAACTGATAATTAGTCTAATTGTAAACAGCCATTCCTCACCCTATAAAAGCAGACCTCGAGTAGGGTCGACACACTTTTGTTGTGCTGTGTTCCGAGAGTACAATAAAGCGGTCATCTACACTGGAGTTAGCAGACACAACAAATTGGCGATCAGGATACCGAAGATGGATCAATCGCAGCTGATGGCAGTCTTCAAGGAGATTCTTGAAGAACAAAGAAGACAGCATCGAGAACTGATCCAGATGCTCCAGCACCGTGTGGAAGATGGAGCTGGCGACAGACTGAGGACTGAAGATGTCACAACGCCGAATGTTATGGCAGCGCTGAGTAACCGCATCGAGAAGTTTGTCTTCGATGCTGATGTGGAGATGGGATTCTCCAGATGGTACTCACGATATAAGGAGGTGTTCACAGAAGATGCCCGACAGCTTTCTGAATCGGCAAGGGTGAGACACGTTACTTTTGAGAAGTATCAGCGACACGTACTGCCACGGAATGTATCAGACATCGGTTACCAAGACACTGTTGACAATCTGAAACACTTATTCGACTTCAAAGCGTCCGAGTTCACCACCAAGTATCAATGCCTGAAGCTCGAGAAGAGTGAGAACGAGGATTACCTCACTTACACAGGTAGAGTCAACGAGTTCTGCGACGAAGCAAAACTTCATGACTTAGATTCCGATGGTATCAAGTGCTTGCTATGGATATTCGGGCTGAAGTCACAAGTAGAGGCAGAAATCCGGCAACGACTCATTGCTATACTCGACAGGGAGTATAAAGCGGGTCGGAAAATTTCGTTACATGAACTGCACAGGGAATGTGAGAACTTCCTGAGTCTCAAAAGGGATTGTGAGACTATCGCCGGAAGTACGAAGATCGTTAAATCAACAGTGAAAGAAGATCAAAGAGCCATTAAGTGCTGGAACTGCTAAGGAAATCGCTATGCTAAGCAGTGTAAGAGGAAGCCTTGGTTCTGCAAGAAGTGCAGAACGAGTGGCCATCGAGAGAAAGTTTGCGATGTTGCGAATCAAGGGGAAGCGGCAAAGCATACCAAGACTTCTGAAAAGAGTCGTCCGGGCAGCAACAAAACGAAACATGCCAAGAAACCTTCCAGGCAACATATCCGGTTTACAGAGATCTCAAATGCTTCTGCAACCGTTAATGCCGCACGGATGTATATCGAAGCAGTTGTGAACAACCAGCCAGTTAGCTTTCTACTTGATACGGGATCAGACATAACACTACTAAATGGAAATGTCTGGAAGAAGATGGGATATCCACAACTGGAGAAGACAAACGTTACTGTGAAAAATGCTAGTGGTGATCGTATGAAAATACGAGGAAGACTGAAGTGTACAGTCGAAATGAAAGGCATCAAAAGCGTCGGATACGCTTATGTCACACCGCATAATTCGTTAATGGGGCTTGAGTGGATACAAAATAATGAAGATATGCTTCATCACATGAAAATAATGGTTGCAGAGAAACACGAAAAGCAGCTCTCACGTGGAGGAAGAGCTGAAGAGAAAGTATCCTGAAGTATTCAGTGAAGGTCTTGGATTATGTACGAAGGAAAAAGCTGACCTTACACTTTTACCTGATGCCCAACCCGTATTCTGTCGTAGTCGCCCCGTTGCCTACGCTGCCAGAGAATCCATCGAAATTGAACTCGATAGACTCCAAGAGATGGGAGTAATCACTCCAGTGAACCATAGCGAATGGGCTGCACCAATCGTATGTGTCAAGAAGCCAAATGGGAAAATAAGAGTTTGTGCTGACTTCTCAACGGCACTCAACAGAGCCCTATAGTCCTTCGATTATCCCCTCTCAACCCCCGAAGAAGTGTTTGCTTCCCTGGACGGAAGAACTGTATTTTCTCAGATAGACCTCTCAGATGCCTATCTCCAGATAGAACTGTCTGCAGGAGCTAAGAAGAAAGCTGTGATGAACACACATAGAGGATTGTTCCAGTACAATCGTCTGCCGTTTGAAAATCAAGACAGCACCTGGAATTTTTCAACAAATCATGAACAAAATGATAACAGGTTCAAAAGGAGTCACGGCATATCTGGATGGTATCCTAGTATGTGGCATAACCGAAGAAGAACACAATAGGAATGTTCTTGCGTTGTTCAGAAGAATCGCTGAGTATGGATTTAAAGTGCGCCTGGAAAAATGTTTGTTCGCGAAGTCAGAAATACGCTATCTTGGATTCATCATCGACAAGAATGGTAGGAGACCGAACCCTCAAAGAATCGAAGCCATCAAGAATATGGCCGAGCCGAAAAACATCAGACAACTGCGCGCTTTCCTGGGAATGCTGACGTATTACTCAACGTTCATTCCATCCATGGAAAAGTTACGTGGACCCTTGGATGCAATGCTGAAGAAAGACGTGAAGTGGAAGTGGACGTCTGTGCAGCAAGCTGCATTTGAGAAGTTGAAATCGGCTCTGTCCAGCGATCTGAATGTAGCTCACTACGATCCAAAGGAAAAGGTCGTTGTAGCCGCAGACGCATGTGAGTACGGAATCGGATGTGTGATCTTGCACAAGTACATGGATGGCATCGAAAAACCTATGGCCCATGCTTCTCGCTCACTTTCGGATGCAGAAAGGAACTATTCGCAAATTGAAAAAGAAGCACTTGGTTTGATATTTGCAGTAAAGAAGTTTCACAAGTACATTTATGGAAGAAAGTTCCTATTGCGAACAGACCACAAGCCACAGCTGGCAATATTTGGTGACAAGAAAGGAGTTCCAGTATATTCCTCGAATCGACTGATGAGATTGGCGGTTATACTACTTGGATACGATTTTGACATTGAATATGTGAATACAACAAAGTTCGGTCAAGTCGATGGACTGTCAAGGCTGATGCAGAAGTATCCTACCACAGAAGAAGATATTGTGATAGCATCAGTAGAGAATGATGTAGCAGAGCAACTGAGAAGCTGCATAAGGAAATTGCCACTAACTCAACTCACGATGTGAAGCTCTACACGGAACAAGATCTAATTCTCCTGAAGATCAAGTCGTTGGTTAAGCATGGAAATTGGCCCAAGGGTGATCAGAAACTATCGCCATACCTTGTGAGGAAAGAGACCTTATCGCTCGTTGAAGGATGTCTTATGACTGGAGAGAGAGTCATCATCCCAACTAAGCTACAGCACAAAGTATTGAAGGAGCTACATGTTGGTCACCCTGGCATCGTAAGAATGAAGAAGTTAGCTCGAAGTTACGTATACTGGCCTAACATCGACAAGGATTCTGAAACTGTCGTACGAAACTGTTCTAGATGTCAAGAAAACGTGAAAAATCCAATCAAAACGACACTGGAACCTTGGCCGAGTGCTACGCATGCATGACAGAGAATTCATGTGGATTTCGCCGGACCAACAGATGGACACTATTACCTGGTCGTAGTAGATGC
Organism: Trichostrongylus colubriformis; assembly: GCA_963978905.1. NCBI lineage: Eukaryota > Metazoa > Nematoda > Chromadorea > Rhabditida > Trichostrongylidae > Trichostrongylus > Trichostrongylus colubriformis. The sequence continues at coordinate 18,195,164 of OZ022258.1, read as the reverse complement.
ATTCAGCAAGTGGCCGGAAGTGACGGAACTGACCAACATCTCTGCGACTCGAACGGTAAATGAACTCAAGAAACTGTTTGCGAGATACGGGCTGCCGCAAACAATTGTGAGCGATAACGGAACAAAATTCAAATCGGAACTTTTCACGAAGATGTGTGATGAAGGAGGAATTGCACACATAACAACGGCCCCATATCATCCTCAATCAAATGGACAAGCAGAAAAGTTCGTTGATAATCTGAAACGAAGTATCAACAAACTCAGAGGGGAAGGAAGACCGTCCGAAGATGTGTTAAATACTGTTCTACAAGCCTACAGAACCACACCAAATAGCAGTCTACAAGAAAAGACTCCAGCAGAGCTATTTCTTGGAAGAAAAATTTGTACTCGATTAAGCATGCTGATGCCAATGCCAGCAGGCACCGAGGATCATTTTGTAAAAAACGGGCGAGAGGAAATGAAAGAGCAGTTCAACAGAAGACATGGTACTATTAAAAGAAATTTTGTTGTAGGAGAAGCAGTATATGCTCAACAGTGGAAATCGTCCCGTTTCGTCTGGCAGAAAGGCACTATCAAGAGGTGCCTAGGATCCGTAAATTACGAAGTTGACGTAAATGGAAGGGTTGTCAAGAAACATGCGAGCCAACTCAAACGTCGTCATGTAGACACTCCCACAAGTACCGGATGTTCGACTTTGAACACACTACTGGACATGTTCGATTATCGCGATGATCAGCTGAAGAAGCCGAAAGAGAACGCAAAAGAACAAATCGCGGATGTTGAGGCACAGAGATAATAGCCGTTCAAAAGACCAAAGCACGGATGTGGAAGCACAGAAATGGACACGTGGATACCAACAACGTGCACCGAGTCCGGAATCCCGACGACCACTAAGGAGATCAACACGATCGAGAAGGCCCGTCGAAAGATATGGGATATCTCGTGTTTAGTTGTTTTGTTGAGATGTTACACGCCACTTGATTTGTAACCAAGTAGAAACAAAGTGTTTTTCTACTAGGGGAGGTGTTGTGTATAGGAATGAACTGTCTTGTGTATAGGAATGGACTGATAATTAGTCTAATTGTAAACAGCCATTCCTCACCCTATAAAAGCAGACCTCGAGTAGGGTTGACACACTTTTGTTGTGCTGTGTTCCTGGAGTACAATAAAGCGGTCATCTACACTGGAGTTAGCAGACACAACAATAGCACTCCAGGATACCTACTTAGGATATGCCCAGTTCATGCCTATGGATGCATTTTGAGTGATACTTATCATTCATTGCATTATCAAAGGTGCTCACCGTTATCAATGCTATACGTTTGTCTTGGACAAAATATTATAATATTATGGAAAGGTTGTGAGTCCACAACAATATCAGATGCAACGTATGCTCTAGTCAGTAATGGCCGAATCCATCACGAGGGAGATCAGCCAAGTCTTGACGCACTATTTGAAAACGGTATTCGTACAGAGGCACCTGCATGACACATATGGACAACAGCAGTCTACTTTTGTGAGCGGCCCTACGAGTACCGGAAGTGAGTGAAAAATTTTTTTTCAAAAGGGCTCCTTTATCAACTTATCGCAGCGCACACTCCTTGTACTTTGAGGATGTGCGGATTAAGAGATGATCTTCTATTGCACACCCAAAAAAAAACATCGAGAGAAAGCAGTCGCACCTGCAGCATGTACTGAAAGTGCCTAGCAGTCTTATGACGATTTTCTAAGGTTAAATCGCTGCGGCGAAATTGGGTGATCCACTGGATGCGATGGTGGATCCTTAAACGTGATATAGATGCCCTTGTGGTTCAAGTTCCGTCATTCAGGAGCTTTTGCACTCTTTTTTTGCTCTCACTTTTCCATGCTCATATATGCTTCTTTATGCCTATGCTAATTAATTATAAGGTACTGCACCATAATTTCTTATACAAGTATTTGCGATCCCAAATATTGGTAATCTAATTTTTTGCAGAAAATTTGTCCTCAGGGGAGGGGGGGGGGTTCGGAATATCAACCCCTTTTCGGCATTCATGGATTCGCTCAGAAGAATGGACACCGGTTATATGTTTTATGTACGTACCCCCACAACATGCTACTAGGTTGGAACATAAGTTCTGTCACACTTTTTATTTTTCTTCGGGAAAACTGTGGAAGCTTCTGGAATATTTGTTAGTGGGGGGTATATAAAGCGAGTGAAAAGGACTACTGATTAACACTTTCATATTCTCTATGGCTTCAACTAGCAGTGAATCTACTACAATTTCAGAAAGGGGCGAAATTCACGAACACCGCCCCGGTTCCTCAGCACGCAAGGCCAACCTAACTGAATCAACCAGTCGATGGGCCCAGGTACTGTTTCTCATATGGCGGCAACTCGATGGCTCGATCGACTCAGATCGAAACAGAAAAATTTTTAAAAAAATTGCAGAGAGAAAAAAATCAAAAAAAATTGTCAAAAAAAGAGCAAAAAATTGCTATCCAACACGACAGTCACTGCCGATCTCTACTGCAGGCAATCGGACACCGTAGCCGCAAAACGTACCGGAAAAATGGACCGAGTCTACTTCCTCCTCGAACGCTCGCCCACATGTGGTAGTTAACCTGTCAAAAGATCCAGGACCTTGGTCTTACGAAGCTCCCCCACTCACCGTATTCTACAGACATGGCCCCAACTTACTAACACCCATTCCGATCTCTGACCCACTTCCTGGACGGACGGCAGTTCAAAGATGACCATGATCTCAAAATCGGCCTCCAGACTTTCTTCGACCAGAAATCCCCAGACTTCTGCAAGCAAGGCCTGCATTGTCTCCCTACTCGCTAGCAATATATTGTTGATTATAATGGTACATATTTTGTTGACTGAAGTTAGACACAAATTAAGAAAAACAAACTTGCAATTTGTCGTCATTGTGTGACAGAAATTATGTTCCAACCTAAAGGCACACCACGCGATAATCAGATTACTGGCTTACTCTCTTGGAGCCACTAGGTCCTTGGATAAGCGCTCAGACTGAATTTTTGTTGCGAGTGCACGGTGCACCTTCACGGTGTTGTGTCTGCTCGAACACAACCGAGTCACGCCCATCCAGCCAAATCACACTTGGCCTTAGACGAACAAATTCCCACTGTGAAAGTTGCCTCCATCATCGATTTGGCTGTTTCACTAAATGATCTCCTCTTAGTTGTCTTCTCCACGCGAGCTCACATCGGAAATTTGTTCGTCTAAGGCTGAGTGTGATTTGGTTGAGTGGGCGTGGCTCGGTTAGGTTAGAGCAAGTACAACACCGTGAGGGTGCGCCGTGCAGCCGCGACAAAGGTGCAGCGTGAGCAGTTATCTGAGGATCTACTGACACCGAGAAAGCGAGCCACTAACCTTATTATCGCGTAGTGTGCCTTTAATAAAACCCCTTCCAAAAATAGCGCCGTCACCTGACACTTCATCGAGATGATTCCTGGATGCGGGCGAAATCCTGTTAAATTACTGCTGCTGATGGCTGTAAGGCAGCGCCACACGAATTGCGTCCGTCCGATAAGTGACTTGGTAGTCTCTTTATGAATTGGTCGTCCACCAACGGGAGGTGTCGCATTTCCTTTCCATTTGCTGGGGTTTTAGGCCTTCAAATCAAATCGAATAACATTCACTGAATTTCGAAATGTGGAGTGTCTCCTTCACACTACTTACACACCTATCTAAAATTGCCCGGCTTCAAATTACTTCATAGAGAGAAGCTAATTTGGAAAACTCAACGTACCATGTAGGCGACCGTGGCAAGAACGGACACGGCTCGTTGTGGCTTTGCATACCCTCCGAATTCTCATGGAGCTTTTATACGAGGACTTTTGGTGGGTGGGTGCTGTCCAAACACATTAGCATTATGCAAAGGATAATCGCTGCATCTATTTCTCGACAGCTTTGCCCTTTCATACTGTTTGTTTGGTTCAGCAATTGGAAAAAATTCCAATAATACTGTAAGAATAAGTTTGGTGCAAAATTTGCGCACTCCCTGTAGAATCGTGTGACAGATAAACTCATTTTTCAAGGAACTCTACACCATTTCGACTGATAAGAACAATAAGATCAGTCAGAAATTGCAACTGCACGATATGTTTACCCTCCTTTCTCCTGGGAAGTCGAGATGTGGTTCGGGCATCAAAAAGCGAAGTCAAAAATGCCACTTCATATGGTCGCGAGTTTGGGTCCTCCTGTGGAGAATCTCGCACTAAATAGGAATTAGTGCAGAGATTCTTCAGGGGAGTGAGTTTATCTGTCTCTCGATCCTATGGCGAGCCCTCGAATTTTGTACCAATTTTGCTCTTGTGTCGTTATTGAACGATTGTTTTTCCGAAACGGGTGAACCAAACAAACGATTCGAAAGCGGAAATCTTTCAGAAAATAGATACAGCAATCATCCTTTAATTAATGTCAATCTGTTTAAATAACACCAAGCACCACAAAAGTTCCCGTATAAAAGAGAATTCGGTGGGCATGCAAAGCCACAACGAGCCATGTTCGTTCTTGGGCCACGGTCGCGTACCTGGTAGGTCGAGTTTTCCAGAATACTAATCTTCCTATGGAATGAATCACAAAGTCAGTAATTTTAGACGTTGCTCACCTTTGCTGAACAGAATTGTAAGTAATTTGGTGGCGCCCTCCACATTTCAATACTTGATCGGTAAGTAATGAAATTCAGTGAGATGTCCGAGTTCGAATGTAATGACGGTGGAGCTCAGACAGTTGGTCCTCGACGAGCACAATAAGTACCGGTTAGTTGTGTATGTCATCTCTTCTCTAATGGATGAAAGATAGAGTAATTAAAATTGCATTAGGTCGCAAGTTGCCAGAGGTCTTGCTGTAAATCCGGTAATTGGCAAAAATGCTCCAAAGGCAGCTAGGATGTTCAAAATGGTATCGCTTTATGTCTTGACCACTGAACTTTATCATTTATACAGATCAGACTCTACATATTGTGCTAAGTAAGCCGTGTGTGATGCGAATACGAACTATATTCTCAAATAGCAAAGCAAGCTGAAACTGGCTGAAATGTGTTATATCCAGGCTTACAACTGCTCCATTGAAAAAAAGATGGCAGCGTGGCTTCAAGGGTGCAAATGGGGACATTCTCCGAAAGCAAACAGAGAGGGATTGGGAGAAAATTTGTGGATGATGTCTCCTGTGAGCCGCAACAAAACGGCGTCCATAATAAATGTGAGACTTTCAGCTGAAACCGATGCTTGCGAAACTCGCCATTAACTCCATTTCAGGCCATCGCTAGCTGGTTCGAGGAACTAGAGAAGAAAGGAGTACCTACCGCGAACAAATTCACTATGGATGTTTTTAATAGGGGCGTCGGTCATTACACACAGGTGAAATCATGAAGAAATTGAGCAAGCGTGGCTCATCAAGGGTCATCATTGCGGGTCATTTCAGGTAGTGTGGCAAGGAAGTGACCGAATCGGTTGCGGAATACAAGACTGTCCCAATACCCCGATGACATATGTGGGATGCGAGTACCAAACAGCGTAAAGTTTTTCGGTTTCTCTTTTCTCATAAGATAACTTGCTCCAAAAACGGTATTTAGAGGGAACATGCTCAACGACTATATCTACGAGGTTGGAGATCCATGCACAACGAATGAGCATTGCAAATGCGACGGCTGCACATGTAGCAGAGAAGAGGGACTCTGCATCCGGCCTGATTCAACGCCAATGCCCGGCCAGATGAATTCACAAATTCAGCAGGGGAAGCATAATCGGTTCACGCAGCCGCAGGGTGATGGCTGGAAGGATTCCCAAGATCTGATGGATAATTTTTTCTCAAAGCCGCTGGACTTTACTTGGACGAATTCAAAAAATCAGCATCAGAAGAATGACTTCTCGAAGTTCTCAACGTTGCTGGGCTCTAGTTGGAAGAATTCACAAAATGAGCAACAGCAGGATGATTTTTTCTCGAAGCTGGGCTTTAATCAGATGAATTTCCAAAATCAACGAGGGAATCATAAGTGGACCTCAGAGCCGCAGGGCAATGGCTTCAGATGGAGCTATAGCTGGAGCAGTTGAAGCTTCGTAATCATCTGTGAAGAATGTCACCTGCTCATTCCGGCCTGGTGAATAGAAGCACAATAAAGCAAATTTTCGCTATCAGTTTCTGTACATGTGTCGGCTAGCAACTAGGAAACGTTACCTTCTCGAGAACCCAAAGATTCCAAAGAGTCACGTAACCACACATTGACGTACATTTCAAAATACTTCATCATGCTACTTTGAAATTCAAAATTTAGAGCACTCGAGGTTAAATGAGCTGGTCTTCACTACGCTTCTGAACTTTAAGAGACACTCGGAACGAGCACTGGATGTTGCTATACATTCATCGGTATATCTGTAAAGCGTTCCTCGAAAACTAATTCGTCGTGAGCAATTGTTTTCTCTCTTTTCCCTACGTTCACGTGTATGATGAAATTCAAAGACTATTTAAAGGCAGCTTTTGGGGGAAATTCGGACGAAAAGTAAAAGAAGTAGTGAATATGAAAGCCGAGATGTCTAGTAACAGGACAGTGGAGAAAAACGGATGGAAATGGCCAAAACCCGAGAAATAGGACCCCTTCCCACCGTTGGTTCTAGGCGCGGACGACCTTTCCGTCAAGAGGCGGGTATTCCGTTGGCATTACGAAGACGTAAACATGAAGGGATGTTTGGAAATGCGACAGCATCTATTTCCATGTGGTGAGCTTCAAGCTAAAAGTGAGAAAGCGCGCTGCGATACTTTCAATCCTGCCGATCTCCTTGACCAACTTCACCGTGACCAACCACTAATCACGTCGCCTGGAGGCGGGCTGTCCTAACCAAGGCGGCTTGCCCTGATAGGCCGCCTCCGCCACTGTTCAAGGGGCGCCTTTTGCGGGGGATTTCGCCAGACGTAGGCCTTTCAGCCCCGTAATTTTTCAGTCAATGCCTCCTTTTGGGATTCCCTGTCACCCACATTATCCCAAACACTGACTTTAGGACATATAAAAACCTTGCTAAATAGGATCTTCGTGATTCTGAAGCACAGAAAACTTGAGATTAGCAAATGCAAAGCAATAGGAAAGCCGCGGTGGAATTCTGACATTTGAGGATATTTGATGCTGAAAGATTTTTATGGTATGTTGTGATGATTACTGCATGCAAAGTGGTTCGGGATGAAGCGCAGGCGCGTTCTAAAGCGCGCCTGCGCTTCATCCCGATGGCTGTACGGATGCGACTATGACGGTATTCGAGATATTATTTAGTTCATCTGGTGCACATCTGCCGAAGTTCAGGAAACTCGTCAAACAGGCTTTCAACTAAGCTCGCACATATCTCACAAGTAACAGTGAAAATACGCTCGCTTAAGCACACGAGTGAAAACGAAATTCTTTGTGGAATCTTCAAATGTTTCCTTGCATTTTCATCTCAATATATCGCTGAAATCCTGCTGTTTGGAAACCGCTCCATTCTATTGCTAAATTGATGTTCTAACAGCCCCCGACCACACAGGCATATATGTACATACTATGAACACGGTAACGTGTTGACTCATCTGCATCACGCGTGCATGTTCTTGCAATCGCGACCACTTCTGTCACGGTAGTCGCTAGTCAATAATAGTTTTAACGAGAGTGATAACATCCACTTTTCATATATCATACGAACACAAATTAAAATTATCACAAAAGTGCAAAGTTGCAAAGTGTAGCAAGTTGAATGAATGGACCATTTTGCAATGTGTTTATTGTTATACGAACAAAGTTATTGTGGATAATAATAGTATGGCGACATAATCTTCTGTTTACTTAATATTGTGCACTACAACGGAAGATCGGGGGTGATGCAGTGACAAGTGGCGCTAACCCACTCTCATGGTGCGGGGATGAAATCCCGCAGCAATGCCCGCGCAGGCCAACCAAGTCTTCCATTCCTCAGGGGTCAGCAAGTCGGTATCAGACTGGTCTGGGAGGACAAAAGCACTGTCTTGCACATCGGCTGGCCACCACAAGCCATTGTATAGGCTACATCACATTCACCAGTCATCACTGAATGGAACTAGAATATGCGGGGCATCTCAGGAAGGGATTTTATAACGGAACATGGTCATCATGCTTGTTATGGGTGTGTGCTATTAGGACAGAGAATCTGCGTTGTCTCTTTCGGAGCACGTCGTGGTGGTGCGAGATAATGGCATCGTACCAGTTGAGACCTAAAGACGCTACTCCTGGAATAAGGCGTAGAGCACACCACCGCCATCGCTTTGCGCACACTTCGCCCCATTGGCACGCCGCAAGCCGCTACACGAATAATGCTCTAATGGTACACACTCTTCTTGTTATGCGACAGTCGCGACAGAACTGGCAGGTGAATCTCGAGTGTACATGAATGCCCTCCTCAGCCGTCTTTACACTTTAGAGCAGCGGTAAGGCTGGGCGGGTGTGCCTGTATGTACGCCGAAATTTCGCGCCGCGGCGTTTGCGGTGCGATGTTTAGGCGCAGAATGACTGCATTCAATGGGTATTGCGCAGGAGTTGGGCGGCCGTCCCTTACGTTTATATGTATTTTATTCACTTGCTGTTTGCGACCAGTTTTCATTTTATTGGAGAGAGGCCAACATTTTCAAAATCCGAAGGAATGTTTACTTGCAAACAGGTCAACTGACAATGATTTGTCTTTGTCCTTGAATTTGAAACCGATATCCACTTTCGTTTTCGGTAGCTTTTAGTGGAAGGCACTTCTCCGAAAGGAGGAAAGTCACCTTACGTCTGCCTATCTAGAAATTATTCGAATATTAGAAAGAAACCGAATCACCCTTGGAAATTGATTAAGGCATTAGCACCATATAAGATACAGGAATCGCATGCTGTGTCTTGGCCCGCTCCACCTGCTCCAGTGGGCTATGTGTGAAGGCGATCATAGGAAGGGGATCGTAGTAGTCATGTGTAAAGAAAAAGATGTCAACCTACGTGTTTCCAGTTCGTGGGAGTACTGCAAATAATGCATCACAGCCCATAGGAAGACATTTTTTCCACTGCCCCCTTCTGGCGGCATATCACCACCGCTGAACAAGCTAATTTCATTGAATGTTGCCATGCCGGTCACTTCTGCGTGGTAATCAAAATCTGCGGTATTCATCGTTACTTGGAGCTATCCGCAAAACTGCATGGTAGAATTATTTTTGTGGAACCGATATCGAAGAAGTCCATCTCCCATGATTTCCCATCGCGATTGAGGCAATATAGAGCGCTAGGCTTAGCCAGCTCGATACTGATGTAATTTGCGTTTTTGCATAATCCATGAAAAAAATTAATAAGGTGGGTATCGATTGTTAGAATTGCGGACTTTGCGTTCTTGTGGAAATAAGAAGTTGTGGAGTGTCGGGAAAGGATCAGATGCTATAGATTCTCAGGCTCTTCGTGGTTGTGAGAATTAGAGAAATGGAAATTTCACAAGAACACATTTCTACAAGGACGAATTTCCACGCTTGTCCCTACGCATCTAATTTCTTTTCGGAAATTCCGCAAGAACGCAAAAACGATTCACCACTATGAAAGCTTCCTAAGTGATATCTTCACAAATACCTGTCTTAATAACTCAGTCATTCACCAGTGCACACGCGCCATTTTCGGAAAGATCTTGTAGTGGTCGATAGACTACGTTACAACCATTATCGGATCAGGGACAAAATCTCTGACCCACTGACTATTTAAGACCTGGGTTATGGTGATCGGATTGCAGCGATAAGCCACGTACTGGATTTTCTCACACTCAGTCGTTATATCTCTTAACAGCCTCTGTTGGCTGTCATCAGTTCTGTCCCGGACCCCCATTGCTAATGTGTTTATACCACATTATGTACGTAGCGCTCGTATGTCCCAACGCTACGCTGTCATTCCGAATAGCTTGACGAATCTGGCGAAATTTGCTTTCGAAACTCCCGAAACTCCTTGTAAGTCCTTACCACTTCTTATCTCTTCAAATCACCCACCGTTACCCTTGTAAAAAAGACGCGCATAGCATCTCTGTATCAACACCCCATCATTACTTCAAAAAGTTCAAACTTTCAGTAAGACGTGTCTTTCAACGTAACTTATCAGCCACTATCAGCTGTAATGAGAACTAGTCAGAACTCAAGTGACTCTGTGACACGTCGATGGCACTTTTACTATTACTACTATTTACTTGCTGAGCATCAAATGCTTAAGACTTGCTGGTAGTTGATGATTCAGTGATCTACCACTGCATTTCGTTGGTAATTGATAATGCAGTCGTTTGCCAGTGCACATCACACCATTTTCTGAAAGACGAGATGATGTAGGACCGATACGCTTTGTTACAACTGCTATCGGATCAGGAACAAAATCTTCCATTGACCACTTAGGACTTGGGTTATAGTGATCGGATTGCAGCGGTAAGCTATGTAGCCGAACGTTGCCTATATTTCGAAATCCTTTATCATGCATCATCATGAAAATCAAAATTTTGTGTATTCGGAACTAAATGAGCTGGCCTCCACCATACTAAAGACTTTGAACAGAAAACTCGGAACGAGCACTGGGTGCTGCTACACAGTTGTCAGCATATCTTGAAAGCATTTCATGGAAGACTAATTTTTCGTGGGCTATTTTTTCGTGGGCTATTGCTCCTTCTACTTTACGTGCCGTTCACGTGCTTAGAAAACTTCAGTCTGTTCAAGCGCCATAGATTTTTGTAAGACTGAAGCATAGAAAACTTTAGATGAGCAAATGTAAAGCAATAAAGTCGTGCAGAATCCCGACGTTCGAGAATACTGATGCCGAAAGATTTGTAAGGTACTATATTGTGATAATTACTGCATACAAAGTAGTGTAGGATGGAGTTTCAGATTCAAGCGATCCTGACCTTCACTTGCTAAAAAATCCAGTTTATAGCGGGAGAGATCAAATAACGGTGGCCCTACGGATGCGGTAATGATGGTGATGGAGATATTATGAAGTTCATTTGGAGCATGACTGACGAGACCAACTTGACTTGAATTTTGGGAATTTTAGCTATGCGCGCTCTGATCTCAGAAGTAACACTGAAAAGGAAGCCCTTTTCGGATGTTTTACCAGTTCCTCTTGCATTTGCACCGTAGTACATCGCTGAAAACCTGCTGTTTCCAAACCGCTCCGTTCTATTGAGAAATTCATGTTCGAACAGTCCCTGATCACACATGCCACATGTGTACGTACCTGGCAATGTGTGCACTCACCTGCATCACGCGTGCATGTTCTTGCATTCGCAACCACTTATATCACGGTAGTGGCTAATGTGCGTTAGTTAAAACGAGAGCGATCACACCTTTAATAAATGAAAAAAACCTGTTGGAAGTTGCGAAAAATTGTAGCAAAGTGTGGTGAATTGAATTAACGGAGCACTTTTCCCACAAAATCGTGGATCGAAGGGTCCGCCGAAATCTACTCTTCCTACCCATCTGTAGTTTCTTCTTATTTCGAATAGAGTGATACTTTCCGGTAAGGTAGTAACACAGACGTGCACATGACTTCTGAACCGTTCGCTAGTTCCAGACGCTGGTTAGTGGATGTCTTCATCTGAACAAACGAAGTAATCGTCACTCCATGATCCTTGCCGCCACTTCTCACGTTAAAGTCGATGAGCTGACATAAAATTTGCTGAAAATGCACATCAGAGAAGTATCAGGGCTTCCATTCGGTGATTGCTACCTGCCTGGAGCCCCTTATCCTTCATGAACGACCAAGTTTCATCTTTTGTCAGCAAAGGAAGCGCTACACCACAGGTCAACGTTTTCAGCGCACCAATGGTTGAAGGTGGCCTTCCGCATATTTTCTTTTCTTTTCGTTGAAATGCATCATCCTTTTTTGCATCATACTATTTCAGTAATGTGACAGGAAGCACCAACTGACAATACTAATTTCCGAGATCATTGCACTGAATCCGGAGCGAGCTAGAACTTCGCGCAGGGTCAAGCCTCCGTTGAGGAATCCTCAACAGGGGGGGTCGTATTTGGTCCGCTAGGAGGGGGGGGGGTCGTAATCGTTGAGGTAGACAGTGACCAACAGAATTTCTCAGACTGAGGGTCTAAATTGTAAGGTGAGAAATGATAAAACTGATTAACTGGGTTCGAACCCGAAACTAGTTTAACTCGATCATCATGGAAACTTCATGCATGGCGCAATCCGCGACGAAGCCAACCAGTGTAAATGAACCTTTCATTGGTCCGCCGGCACAGAATTCACGTACAGAGACACCTTCGAAATTGACCGATTAGCCGTGGGAAGCGGCATCTATCCACGGGTATCGCCGTGGATGAATACTCCAAAAACTATAAGTTGAAAAAGGAAAATTAGCTGATATGAACTTCTTCCATACCTTACTACGACCGTAAGTACGTAACCTAGTGTTGGCGGCCACTATGTGGACCGGAAAAACGTTTGTATCCATTGAGAAAGTGGATGAAATCCTCATGCATGGCGCATCCCACAGAAAAGCTGACCGACGCTTCTCGCCTTTCCACTAGGCCTTCGAGAGCGAAGGATGCATACTGGAAAAATTTCAGCAACAATGAATCGATTTTAGGGAAGATTCGTGGGAAGATCTCGCAAATTCGACGAAAAAAAGGTCCCCTCAACTAGCTTTTCTGAATTTTTCTTGCTTCGTTTCAGAGGTGTGGCATAGCTCAGGTAGTCATTCGAAAGCAAAAACCTCGCAGACTCTGCTTCACCCAAACGAACTCATATATTTAAGTTTGAAGGAAGTTATGGTCATTTGAAGTAAAACACTCCGAAATTCCCCTCAACTGGCCCTCAACTGGCTTCCCTCAAAATAACTTGCTTCCTTTCAGAGGTATGGCATAGCTCAGGTAGTCATTCGAAAGCAAAAACCTCGCAGACTCTGCTTCACCCAAACGAACTCATGTAGTTAAGTTTGGAGGAAGTTATGGTCATTTGAAGTGAAACACTCCGAAATTCCCCTCAACTAACCCTCAACTGGAAACCCATATCGAGAACTAAGCAACCATAAGGGAAAGCAAGCGGCCAATAGATAGGTCTAAAGAAGTTATTAGGAAAACAATTTACAGCTGCTTGAAAGATGGGCTCTAAGTAAAGTTTGACGTATTTTCAAAATGCTGGAATATAGCACGGGGAAGATACCGCGCTCCATCGTGATCGCCGCGTCGCACGTCGCGTACGACGATAAAATGACAATATTTGCATGACATGACAATATTGTAGTAGAAGGTGTGAAATTAAGTTGTCTGAGCATAAGTATGCTGTCCTTTTGCTCGTCATATCATAGTTTCACTGAACATTTTATCAGTAGGCGATATCACGGCAAGAGTTGCTTTCGCAATGGACGCAAGGTGTTGACAATGAAAGGTTGTTTGCTCAGTTGTCTACAATCACACTTAATGTTTCTTACAACGTTCATGTTGTCACTGAAGCTTTTTATGTCATGCCAGCATCGTGAATACTCCAAGAGTGAGGTCGTCAATTTAGGTAGGCATCCTTTTTCTCGCTATTTACCGCAGAAGTGTCATGAAAGTTGTTTTCATTCAAAATTTACCTCGAGTTGAGCGCATGGCCGAAAAAAGAATTCGATGTAATTTACTTATTTCATCCAAATTGTATGTTGCGTATTTTTTGACTATTCGGTCAACGCCGCCAAACAAAATCCCGTAACTTGCTGTTTACATGCATTTCGTCATTACCTTACGTCAAGCGACTCGTGAGGAACTCCTGTTCTTACAGCTCTAATCCATATGTGCATAGTAATGTCTACGGGCCCCGTAGACATTACTATGCACATATGGATTAGATAACCCTTTACCCCTTCTTTTATTAACCAGTCCTAAAAAGGGAGACGTAGGATGCTCCCGTAGTACGGGGGCATCCTACGTCTCCCTTTTTAGGACTGGTTAATAAACAACAAGTAAATTTTCTCATGCTTCAAGTAAAGCTCCTTCTTTTCCTTTGATATATCAGGTAAGGACAACTGCACTATACGATAGGTTCACTAAGTTGCAGGATAATCATGACAATGGGCTGTCCGATTTTTTTTAAATCATGTGTGCTTTTATGTCTCGTTCCAGATTTTGATGGTGTTCCGTTTTTTTCGATTATTTCATCGTCTCCCTTTTACTCCCTTTTAACTTTGCGTCGACGTTGAAGCTCCTTTCCCTCCCTAGGCTTAGGCTAAAATTGAGATACCCTCCTTCCCCATGAAAGAGCATCTCTCAAAGCATAGATCTCATCTGCTTTAGCCTAAGCCTAGGGAGGGAAAGAAGCTTTGACGTGGGTGAAAATTTGACGCAAAGTTGCGTCTCCCCCCGACTTGAACTGACCCTATAATTTTTATAGTTCTTCGTACTTTTCCATTCATCTCTTCCAATGCCCATCTCTATGTATTCCCATCGTAGCGAGGTCTAATGCTTGATAGTTTGTCCGAATGTTGTTTCCTGATTGTTTTATTCTCCTCAGGAAACAGTATTGTCAAGTGCTACCGACCAATTTAAATTTGTCCAGGATCTAACCATCTTGATTATCCGTCATTTTTATTTATTTTGTTTATTTCTGTTTTTTAAAGATTCTTTATACGAGAACTTGAACCAAATTGAAAAATAACAATAACAGACGTAAAAGAGGGGGGTCGTATTGAGACCCCCTTTTTTTTGGGGGGGGTCGTATTTTTTGAAAATTTTCCTCAACTGGACGCTTGACCCTGACTGGCCATCACCTCGTCAATTGCGCAAGGAGAGCGGTGACCCTGTCTCCCGCCTATTTTTATTCAGTTTGCCGCTGAGCTATATTCGTTTAATCTACTTTCACTTCACTGGAAATACTTTATCTTCTTAGTTCATGATTAGTTGACGATAGAGTTTAGCTTGAGTTTCAGCATTCAGCTATAGCTTGCATTTGTTCCGTTTCCTGTGCCATGTATCGCCCTTAGTTGCGTCATTCTATATAAAAATATATAAATAAAATGAAGCACATCTACATCCCGTATTCTTAATTGACTCTATATTCGATATTCTACTCTATGTAGTATATAAAGTAAATGAAATGAAAAATAAAAAGGAAGCAGTGCTTGGATGTCACAAGTATTCTAGAGTTCTGTTTTACGTTTTCCTCACATTCTTTTCAGAGGTCGAGCTGAATGGAGTGCTACCGTGCTACTGTGCCGAAGCAGAACGTAATAAACGAAGGAAGGAAAAGATGGGGAGAATTTAGAAACCTAGATAATAACGATATCCAGAAAACTGTTACTCAAAGAGCACGCACTAAATCTACACGCGAAGTCAGGGTCAAGCGTCCAGTTGAGGAAAATTTTCAAAAAATACGACCCCCCCCCCCAAAAAAAGGGGGTCTCAATACGACCCCCCTCTTTTACGTCTGTTATTGTTATTTTTCAATTTGGTTCAAGTTCTCGTATAAAGAATCTTTAAAAAACAGAAATAAACAAAATAAATAAAAATGACGGATAATCAAGATGGTTAGATCCTGGACAAATTTAAACTGGTCGGTAGCACTTGACAATACTGTTTCCTGAGGAGAATAAAACAATCAGGAAACAACATTCGGACAAACTATCAAGCATTAGACCTCGCTACGATGGGAATACATAGAGATGGGCATTGGAAGAGATGAATGGAAAAGTACGAAGAACTATAAAAATTATAGGGTCAGTTCAAGTCGGGGGAGACGCAACTTTGCGTCAAATTTTCACCCACGTCAAAGCTTCTTTCCCTCCCTAGGCTTAGGCTAAAGCAGATGAGATCTATGCTTTGAGAGATGCTCTTTCATGGGGAAGGAGGGTATCTCAATTTTAGCCTAAGCCTAGGGAGGGAAAGGAGCTTCAACGTCGACGCAAAGTTAAAAGGGAGTAAAAGGGAGACGATGAAATAATCGAAAAAAACGGAACACCATCAAAATCTGGAACGAGACATAAAAGCACACATGATTTAAAAAAAAATCGGACAGCCCATTGTCATGATTATTCTGCAACTTAGTGAACCTATCGTATAGTGCAGTTGTCCTTACCTGATATATCAAAGGAAAAGAAGGAGCTTTACTTGAAGCATGAGAAAATTTACTTGTTGTTTATTAACCAGTCCTAAAAAGGGAGACGTAGGATGCCCCCGTACTACGGGAGCATCCTACGTCTCCCTTTTTAGGACTGGTTAATAAAAGAAGGGGTAAAGGGTTATCTAATCCATATGTGCATAGTAATGTCTACGGGGCCCGTAGACATTACTATGCACATATGGATTAGAGCTGTAAGAACAGGAGTTCCTCACGAGTCGCTTGACGTAAGGTAATGACGAAATGCATGTAAACAGCAAGTTACGGGATTTTGTTTGGCGGCGTTGACCGAATAGTCAAAAAATACGCAACATACAATTTGGATGAAATAAGTAAATTACATCGAATTCTTTTTTCGGCCATGCGCTCAACTCGAGGTAAATTTTGAATGAAAACAACTTTCATGACACTTCTGCGGTAAATAGCGAGAAAAAGGATGCCTACCTAAATTGACGACCTCACTCTTGGAGTATTCACGATGCTGGCATGACATAAAAAGCTTCAGTGACAACATGAACGTTGTAAGAAACATTAAGTGTGATTGTAGACAACTGAGCAAACAACCTTTCATTGTCAACACCTTGCGTCCATTGCGAAAGCAACTCTTGCCGTGATATCGCCTACTGATAAAATGTTCAGTGAAACTATGATATGACGAGCAAAAGGACAGCATACTTATGCTAAGACAACTTAATTTCACACCTTCTACTACAATATTGTCATGTCATGCAAATATTGTCATTTTATCGTCGTACGCGACGTGCGACGCGGCGATCACGATGGAGCGCGGTATCTTCCCCGTGCTATATTCCAGCATTTTGAAAATACGTCAAACTTTACTTAGAGCCCATCTTTCAAGCAGCTGTAAATTGTTTTCCTAATAACTTCTTTAGACCTATCTATTGGCCGCTTGCTTTCCCTTATGGTTGCTTAGTTCTCGATATGGGTTTCCAGTTGAGGGTTAGTTGAGGGGAATTTCGGAGTTTTCACTTCAAATGACCATAACTTCCTCCAAACTTAACTACATGAGTTCGTTTGGGTGAAGCAGAGTCTGCGAGGTTTTTGCTTTCGAATGACTACCTGAGCTATGCCATACCTCTGAAAGGAAGCAAGTTATTTTGAGGGAAGCCAGTTGAGGGCCAGTTGAGGGGAATTTCGGAGTGTTTTACTTCAAATGACCATAACTTCCTTCAAACTTAAATATATGAGTTCGTTTGGGTGAAGCAGAGTCTGCGAGGTTTTTGCTTTCGAATGACTACCTGAGCTATGCCACACCTCTGAAACGAAGCAAGAAAAATTCAGAAAAGCTAGTTGAGGGGACCTTTTTTTCGTCGAATTTGCGAGATCTTCCCACGAATCTTCCCTAAAATCGATTCATTGTTGCTGAAATTTTTCCAGTATGCATCCTTCGCTCTCGAAGGCCTAGTGGAAAGGCGAGAAGCGTCGGTCAGCTTTTCTGTGGGATGCGCCATGCATGAGGATTTCATCCACTTTCTCAATGCATACAAACGTTTTTCCGGTCCACATAGTGGCCGCCAACACTAGGTTACGTACTTACGGTCGTAGTAAGGTATGGAAGAAGTTCATATCAGCTAATTTTCCTTTTTCAACTTATAGTTTTTGGAGTATTCATCCACGGCGATACCCGTGGATAGATGCCGCTTCCCACGGCTAATCGGTCAATTTCGAAGGTGTCTCTGTACGTGAATTCTGTGCCGGCGGACCAATGAAAGGTTCATTTACACTGGTTGGCTTCGTCGCGGATTGCGCCATGCATGAAGTTTCCATGATGATCGAGTTAAACTAGTTTCGGGTTCGAACCCAGTTAATCAGTTTTATCATTTCTCACCTTACAATTTAGACCCTCAGTCTGAGAAATTCTGTTGGTCACTGTCTACCTCAACGATTACGACCCCCCCCCCCTCCTAGCGGACCAAATACGACCCCCCCTGTTGAGGATTCCTCAACGGAGGCTTGACCCTGTGGCCAGTACCTCGCAAGCATCTTGCGGGCAAGCGTCGCGCGCTGCAAGCTGCAACGCGGAATCCTTAGATAAAGGTACACACCCAGCTGAACGGGCTAATACCCAGAGAGCCATATTAGACACGGGGATCTCACTCTGTGTCTTTGCCTCATCCGTCTGCTCCAGTGCGACAAAGCATATAGGCGGCATTAGGTAGAGGGTCGCAGTAGCCATGGATAGAAATATTGGATCAGCGTACGTGTTTTGAATGCTGATCCCGAATCAGCTTTAGATGAATAATTTGTCAGCGAAATTATCTCAGTGGTCATTTCTGTCCAGACGGAAGCATCCATGCTTTTGCAGAACGTTCGAAGTGATATTAACAAGTAAGGATGAGAGATTCCGAACTGTCTACTGTTTACACTTCAGTCCGATTTATCTGAGAAAATTCGCCGTCCAGTTACGAAATTGATGAGCAACATTTTTATATGAAACTAGTACATTCTGGATGCTAGTTAAGATTTTCGTGCTATCCAGCAGGTATTGATCGATGGCTTTCTTTTTTCTCCCTTAATCGTAATTTTTGAAAGTTATTAGCACCTATTAAGGATGACTGAAAATTGCTCCGTATACTTAATAGTGAAAAAGGCCAAAATTCGAAAGAATGTTCATTAGCAAGCACGTCAACTGACAATCATTTCCCTTCCTTCATCCTTGAATTCAAGTTCCAAATTGATAGCACCGATGTCCATTGTCTTTTTTGGTAGCTTTTCGTAGGTAATGTATTTTCCCGGGAGGAGGAAAGTAACCTTACGGCTTCCTGGCTAAAAACATTTGAATTATTGTAAGAACCGTGGTCGCCTTTGAAAATTAACTAAGGTATCACGAAAGTGTACTATACGCTACCTAGTACATATGTGTCAACACTGACGGAATCACGGATTCACTCGAAATTTTCGAGCACTTTTACCTTGGGTACGTTGGCCAAACCAACATCGTTGCAGTCATGGTAGATTCTGAGAACAGGGTCGATGTCCGTGGTTTCAGACGTGCCACCCGAAAGCGAGAACGAGCCGTCGGATCCAGAGTATCCCTGGGCAAGCAGATCATCAGGTCGACCTTAATAATCCTTTTTAGGAAGTGTCAGAATAGAATGAGACTCCAAATGTTTATTCCAAAAAACTCAAAAGGCTGTGAAAGTGGCACTGTACTACGTCAGCTGGTAATATGCTTTGTATTTACGTAATAACACTGCCACATTTCAGGTGCTAAGCACCGAAATATGCAATATATTTTAAAAAACTCTCGGAACTTTCACAGCCTTTTGAGTTTTTTGGAATAAACTTTTCGGAGATTCATTCGGAGACTCATTTTATTTCTACACATTCAGATAATCATGAGGTTCCTAAAATTTGCGCGTCTGATTGCCGGTGGATTTGTGGGTGGATTTATCGGTATGTCTGTCCGTCCGCAAGTGAGTGGTTGTGATTAAGAATTATATAGCAAAATAACAGCTCCAAATTGGGAGAAACTGGCGGAGGTTGGAGTGTCATTGTAAGGCCATGTTATCGCAGTGATAGCAGCTCGTATTTATACGAACACTGAATTCATACACTCGCCGTTATTCTGCGGTGTGTGCACTAAGTGTCGGCACACTGGGATGAGGCGAAGGTATATTGGGTTATTGGAGGATCAGTGCCGTTTCAGCTTAACCGATCACAGGTTGGGTAAGTGTGTAAATGAAAACTACTACAATCTTTTTGCTCAAGTCATGGACGGCTGAGATCGCTATCATAAAGTAGAGGGCAGAAAGTTTATCGTGGAGCTTTCTTTGCTCTACATGACGGTACTATCTTTTTTTTGATTCCTTCGACTACCTAATATTTATGAGGTTTGGAAATGAAGTGAGCTAAAGGCAAAAAATTGGCACTTGCGCACCTCGTCTTTCTCGTCTGCAATCGAAATCAAGAAATGTATGTGTATATGTATGTGTCAGATAGAGCTTTTTTAGTTCTACATAATGGTATTACTTTTTAGTCGAATCTTTCGATAGTAGATAATCGAATATCATTCGATAGAGCTCTTTTCCCTCCACAAGATAGTGTTTACGGTTTCACTCGAATTGATTTTTGCCACTTTTAGATCATTTGAAAGTCGACGTAATCGAGCATTTTCGTCACATGGTGTCGAAAATGCTCGATTTGGTCGACTTTTAAATGACCTAAAAAAATGTGAAAAATTAATTCGAACAAAAACCGTAATTACTATCTTGTAGAGCGGAAAGAGTTCTATCGTATGATACGAAACACTATGCCAAAAATTCATATTCATTATGCAATTTTGAATTGAAAAACAGGTGGAAGCTTATCCCTACATGCTAAAATATTAGAGGATACAAAACAGGAGTGGCATCATCCTGTAGAGCAAAGAAGGCTCTATCAAATGCATATATGCACACCTTCTCCAATCTCGATGGTAGGCGAGGAAGAGGAGATAACCAAAGTGCACACTTTTGCTGGTACTGCATTTGTGAGTCTTAAAAACAGCAAAAAAATGAAAGATTCGAATAAAATGTAGTATCATTCTGTAGAGCTGCAAAAATTCTACTGAAACGTATAGTGCACATACATTTTTTGGTCTCAATGGCAGACGAGAAAGACGAGGTGCGCGAGTGTCAATTTTTGCCTTCAGCTCACTTTATTTCCAAACCTCATAAATATTAGGTAGTCGCAGGAATCGGAAAGCATATAGTACCGTCATGTAGAGCAAAAGAAGCTCTATCGAATATATATATAAGCTTCGACGAAAGATAAAGGAAACAATGTGAAAAACGGGGTTGAAAAAACCGCAAGGACTTATCCTCCAACCCAATACAAACTAGCACTTCATGTGTTTGTTCGTCGGCATGATCGGTATGTCGGTACTTATGGCAAGTGAACGATTGTGATAAGGAAGTCGATAGAGAAAACAACCTCTTACGGAAATGAATGGTTAGCGGTATTTTCTAGGGAGATGACAGTACAACCACTTATTCAAACTCATTCTTTCAAAGGAAGAACCCGAGGCCGAAGAGACGGTTTGTAATGTGATACATGAGTTCGAATCTATTTACGGACGCTGATCCAGAATATTTTCAAATTCGCAAAACGGCTCTCTAAACAGAGTCACAGGCTTTTTTTTTTCGATGGACGTTGGCTCAAGTACACCACAGCAGAGTGGACTGATAGCAGCTGCCAGGCAGAGAGGTGAGTGTCAATCTTCCTAAGATGACGGTGATGGTTCGAAGCCTTGTGCAGACGCTGTTCCTGCAATTTGCTGCTTCTTTCACTGGCCACAGAAGACACTTCTATTTCGATAATGTCGTATTTCGAGGTTCCTTTTGGCATAAGATATGGTCAAATGGTACTGGGCACTTTTCGTAACTATCACGTCCGATTGTACTTAATGTCTCAATTTAAACCTAGATCAATTCAACATTTTATGAGTTGATATGGTACTGCAGTACAAAAAGGTCAAAACATAAAAGCATCGCCTCAAGTGGTAAGAAAAACGACTGTATGGAGCTTGCTGTACTTGGATGAATATTCAATATTTTCAAACGATGTAGATAATTTTTGATCACGAAAAAACGCTAACCCTTTGAACTTAACGATCGGGCGTGATAGTCGCGAAAAGTGATCAGCTTACGGTTCGACCATGTCTTATGTCAAAAGAAGCGTCATAACTCGGTAACATAAAAAAAAGAGGTGTCTCTTGTGACGAGCAGAGGAAGTTAACAAATGGAAGTACATAGTTTGTGCTAGGATCCGAACAACCAGTCATACGCGTAACTGTTGAAGCTGACCAGTGTCAATGTCGATGAGCTTCACGCGTACGTTTTTAGCCGGTTCAGTTCCACAAAGCAATCGTCCTTTCACGGCGATCGACTGATCACGCACTGCGTCACACACGGCCAGAACAGTAACGACGAATACCACTCGATACATCCTGGAATGTCTCTACACTCAGCATCGAATCTTAAAGGAATCGTCCACGGAAAATGAGTTTTTGTGTTACCCATATATTTATGCTGTATTTGCCTAATGTTGGCCTCATGCAAATTTTCACGCGAAAAAATGTGAATCTGGCTGAGATACAGCACCACAAAGTGCGGTCCCAGTGGGCGGGGCCTCCGTATAAAAGCCTCCTACCGCGTCCGCCGTGGTCTGAGACGCATTGTAGGAACAGAAGGTTACGTAAACAGTCCCACTCTCCGTTCCCAACGGCAGCGGAAGACGGGACGAGGCTTTTACACGGAGGCCCGCCCACTGGGACCGCACTTTGTGGTGCTGTATCACAGCCAGAGTCACATTTTTTTTGCGTGAAATTTTGCATGAGACCAACATTAGGCTAATACAACATAAATATATGGGTAACACAAAAGCTCATTTTCCGTGGACGATTCCTTTAACCGAGAACTACAGCATCCTTCCAATCAGCACAAACATCCACCGTGGCGGCATAACGAATAGAGTAACGGACAGAGTTTTCGGTATGGCATGCGAACCGAAAATGCCCAGAACAGGGAGGGAACAGGTGGTAATTCGATTAAACAAAGGATGTAGACATATGCGGGTAGATGACTATTGGTATGACTGCCATTTTTCGCAGCTTGCTGAAGTTGCTTCGTAGTTGATGAGCATAGAGACCTCAAATAGCTGCAGATACTCACGTGTCATCATGTTACCCACATTGATCCATAATTCGAGTAAAAGAGCAAATTAGATAAGCAGTAAAATTGCACAATTTACGAGGAAGGCCATTGTAATTTCTCAATTTTTTTCAACATATATCGCCTTATTGAGCACCTCTCATGAAAAGGTGGAGTAGTGGTGGTGGGAGCAAACTCCAGACTACACATGGAACTTGCAAATGCACACATACATCAGAAACTTCTAAAAATATGACACGTTCTAAATCAAATGAGATTTGCGATGACCTCTCTGTAATACCTCAACAGTTCAATGGATGCTTTTGAATGATTTCACTTCAAGTGTTGTAAACTGGTGGAGCAGTGGCGGAGGCAACTACAAATATGAGCACTACAAGCTGAGGTAATACCTTGTATGGAACACTTTGTCCCTGATTGTCCATATGCTGAAATGAGAATGAGGTGCTTGAATTTTCATTTGATTTAAGCGCTTCAATTAGAACAGTAGAAAGGGATGGGCATCCGTATTCGAGGGTGACATCTAAAAAAATCAGCGTTCCCAATACGAATGTGGTTGATCATGTGGTTTCTCAAAGATCGCCTTCCATAAATAGGAGGAGTTGCAGGCTAAGGCTTTCTCGTCCGCCACAGTCAGGTCTAGAACCGAATAAACACCACTTTTCAAACATCTGGGCAGCTCCATCAATAGCAGAGTTCTCAAAAAACATGATGCTTTTTACGATTTTGAGCAATGTCAATCGTCAGCTTTTCATAAAAATGAGATACGCGCACTAGCATTATGTTGCCAAAAGTGTAACGATTTGAATGGTAACTATTCTTGTTTCAAAAAAATATCGGTCTCAGCCTAGTCACGATCCTCCGATGGTGAAGTTGTGAATGCAGCCTAAATTTTCTTACTGCTTAATATAATAACAGTTAATCTGCATTTCAAGTTATGGACCTTGATTAGGTTAATGGAACAATGTTTGCAAATTATGATAAGTGATGTTGTGCCTAACTGAGGTCGCTTCGTACCTTGAAGGCACATTTCGCGATAATCAAATGAGTCGACATACCTTCTTGGAACAGTAGATCCTTGGGTAACCAGTCAGACTGCACCTTTTTCGGTTCTCCACGGTGCACTATCACGGCTCTATAACTGTTCGGACGCTACCTGCCACTCCGAAGTCACCCTCTTGAGCTTTTCATTGGTCAAATGAGCAAAATGGGTGGCGTCGGAGTGGGTTCGAGCTGGCGTAGCGCCGTGATAACGCACCGTTCCGACACGAAAGAAGTGCGGCATGATTAGTTACCCAAGGATCTGCTGTTCCAAGAAGGTGAGTCGACCGATCTGATTATCGCGAAATGTGCCTTTAATAAGAGCGAAACACCTATTTAGGTGCATACCAGTGAGCTCCCTCCCTACTTGCGCACTTCTGTGGACACTTGTACGCTTCCGAAGAGCAACTGTAGCCCTTCCGTTACGAACTACACTGCTAATCAACTTTTCAGTTTTGCAGGCTTCTCTAATGAATTAGAAGTGTGAGAATTCCCTGATATGAGCACAAATGTCGAGATTGCTAAACGACACATTCAAAATTATCACAAGTGAGTTCAAACACTAAATAATGAAACAGAAGATGCTAGAGTATACCAGCAAGGGAAGATCCGAAAGAACTCAACAAAAATGGCAAAAATAAGGCCTTCCTGCATTTGGTTTTGTGCGATATTACCACGGGACTATGAGATATAACCTTTTTCCCATGTCAACCCTTCCTTCACTATTGAAAGATCTTTCTTATCTCATTCCAGTGGCTACGCTATTACCACCCGTTATTGCCAGCAATCACGTCTGGAGTGGGAGGATTTGGGCGGCATGGTGTAGTCGTGCAGGGTTATCATGCTCCCCAGAAACTCTTACTTACGCCTGGTAAAGGTGATCTCTACGTGGCTGGGGTCGTGATATCTGACCACGGAGATAGCTGCAATACCACAATAATCTTTGAATCTGCATTTAAGCATGACTGTTTGAGCATATGTGTGTTGGAACGGAAGTCCGTATTTCGCGGCACAGAAAAATTGGAATATAAAATATTCACATATGTTGTAGAACTTGCCACAGGGACACTGATAGAGGCTAAACTATTCCACTAATAGCTGACAGTGGTCATAAGGAACGTTTGAAGGCATGCATTACTAAATGTTTTGCGCTTTTCGAATTGACGATGGGTGCTAATACACATGGATGCTATTTTATGGTGTTACAACGATGAGAGCCTCCAAGGAATGCGAGAAGGCGAAGTCCGAATTCGTCGAACTTTTCGCAACAACAGTGTAGCGTTGACACTTCAGACAAGCGCAGACAGATTGGTAGGGAAACGGTTCGAGCGAGTGACCGAAACCAGAGCTCATAACTGAGTATTACCGTTTCCGATACCGCTCACTGCTGCTATCTCTGTAGCCCAAGTGTTAAATGATCGTGGGTCAATGAACCCCATTTCTGACCCGATATTATGTAGTTGTAAAGGACATAGACCGCTACATCATGCAGACTTTCGAGAAACGGTGTGATGTGCTGTGGTCAATAACCGAATTACTTTCACCAATGAGACTTGAGCTCCAAACGATCAGCAAGTGAACATTCTTTACATTCCGATACCCGTAGCAATAGAACGTTTTAAGCGTCAAGGCGCTTGAAATTCGTGATAGCTATTCACAAAACTCCAATTAGGCAACGTTCACAGCGGTGAATTTGCGTTTTTGCGGAATTGTGGAAATTGAGGACAAAAGTGTATTGATAAAGGGAAGCGAGACAATGCATTTTTGTAGAAATGTGGACTTGTGGAATTTTATTTCCTTGGATCTCTCACCACCAAAAGCATGGGAATGGATACATGTGTAGTCCTTTCCCCGCATTTCACTATAGCGCCATTTTCGCAATCCTCGCAAGCGATATGCATCTCTATTTCTTTTTCACGGATCCGGCAAAAACGCAAATCACATCAGTACGTAGCTGACCAAGCTCTATATTGCGTCTACCGCGGTGGGAAATCATGCGAGATGGACTTTTTCGATATCGTCTCCATGTTACATAGTTCTACCGTGTTATTCTCGCAAAGTGTGCAATAGCCCAGCTGTAATGACGAACTCCGCAGATATCACAAATTGTCGAAGTGATATGTATGACGACATCAACGAAACTGGAGGGCACAACGGTAGTGACATGCCGTCACAAGTAAACAGTATATGAATGCTGTTTTGCATATACAGATTGTAACTATGATGCGATAGCTCCTATAATTCGATGTAATTTCGACATAATTGTCTATGGTAATATGGTATAATTCCAAAATGATAATTGCAGACACAAAAAAGCTGAGCTTTTGTAGTGCTCTGGAACTACCTTAGTCAAAACAAACGCATAAAAACGTCTCCGTTACCGCTGCTGCTGCTTTGATGAATGGGCAAGAATGAAACATTAAAACCCTTGTTGGAATAGGCCACGTTTCCTGCTTGCATTCAGAGTCCTAGTGCAATGCAATGGCGATGTGGCTTAGCAGTAATTTAAGCAAAAATGTGCAAGGCATAACTATTACCCCTTCCGCTACATTACTACAACCACTGACTCAGGAATAATGGTATAGTTTATTTGTGCCACCTATTAACAATACGCATTTCAATGTCAAACAAATAATTAGAGTTGTAGGATTTGAAGTTGTTATAGAAAGTTAAGTAATTCTGAAGGGAACTATGGTTAGTGTGGAACTTACACACCGAATCCGTAATACCTAACAGATCTGAAAGGATAATCGACATGAGATGCCGCTGGTGAACTGGTAGCCATGGAACGCAATCTTACCCATCCTCCTGGACATTAATCTCAGGGACAGCTGTCTGATGATTGAGGCAAAAACGCTGGTAACCTTGGAGATGCACAAAGTGAACGGATGGAAGCGTAAAAAACCACTCCTTGCGATAAACTGTGAGCGCTATGGCGCCACATACTGAAAGTAGAGAATGCCATCAACTCAACACAAAAAATAATACTGAGGAAAACCCATAGCAACACCAGAACCTACATCACCTGACTACAGCCCATATAATAGGTTGTTCGGAAAGGAATGCGCGTTGAAATTGTCCAATTTCTCTCTTACTCTAATTTCAAAACAGTTCTGTCTATGAGAAAGAGATCTTCGTAGTGCATTTTGATATATTATTGTCTATGTCTGCTCTCTTTTTAGAGAAAAAATGGGGAAAATGAGTGCCGCACCAGCTGAACCACGCAAACAAGGCAATAGGGCGAGTGGCAATGGCCGGATTTCTTCTTCGTCGCTCCAAGAACAGCGGTTTTTTGACTCATTGTTACATTAGATGAAAAATAGATCTGCTTCGGCAACGTAACGCAAAAAAAGAGACAGTGGTTGGACGCCGGTGCCACTTCAAAACCTGCTCCGAAACCGGATATACACAGCAAAAAGGTGAAGCTCTGTGTTTGGTGGAACAGCAAAGGTTTAATGTAGTATTTGTTAAGGTTTGGATTCTAGTCAAACAGTCACGCCCCACATCTCCAAAGATCAATCGAACCACGTGGATCGAGCACTGCGTCGCCAAGAAGTCGAAACGACGTCGATAAAATTCCTCCGCGACACCGCTCGTCCAAATGTCGCGAAAATCATATTGGAAAAAAATTGAGGAACTAGGCTAGGAAGTCCCGCCTCATCCGCCATACAGACCGGACCTGGCACCATCCGTATACCACCTGTGCCCTTCGATGCCGCACTCTCTGACCGAGAGAAAGTTCACATACCGCGAAGAGGTTCGATTCGGGTGTCCAGCTACCTTGAGTCGCAGCCGGCCGAGTTCTTGAAAGATGAATCCATTCTCAGCATGAACGCTGGCAACAATCTATGGATAGTAATGGAGAGTATCTTTTTATTTTATCATGTTTGATTGAGTTTTTTATAACAAAAATTTTTTAAACTCAAACGCGCATTTCTTTCTGAATAACCTATTACCAGTATTATAACCTGGAAACGAGTTTTTTCGGAAGTATAACCGACATTTCATTGATGGCACATGTTTCGTCCTAGTAATATTGTCATCAGCACAGAAAAATCTGTCTCATCCCATTTTATCGCAGCACCTGGTGAGCTTCCATTCTCACGGATCCCCGCGTTGGAAATGCTCCGTACACTACCAGATGTGGTCGGCTAGGCGATCTTGTGACTGCATTACTGTCTTAGAAGTTTGTTGATTCATACTTCTGTCAGTCTCTTTATTACTCCGATTTTATTTCACTTTGATTCAAGTCTTCGACACAGAGTACAAGTCTTCGACATAGAATATTATCATACTTCATGCACAGTAGCCAAGATAATGTCCTAATATAGTGGCCAAGTGAAATGTTCACTCTTGAGCACCCATAGTATTACTAAGAAATTGTTGCAACTATTGAATATGAAGCCCGATATTCTTGTCATAACGGAAACATTGCTGACACCCAATGTGCTTGATTCGGAGCTGGTGTACGGTCGGTCTTACTCCGTGTTCCGGTTAGACCACACACGGAGGTAGGGTGGAGTATATCTTGCATCGTGAGTTCTTGCTTGAAGGCACATCCCAGGATCATAATCGTGGGATGTCCTCTTCACATATGATGTTACATAATGTTGCTGGAGAACACAAAAGTAAAAAAAACAAATGAAATCCTTAAGGGCCCTGAGAATAAGGCCTCGTTGGCTCTGAAAATTGTCGAAGATTGTCGTGTGGAAGTGTGAGACGAGCCTTTGGCTCGTCCGGGCTGGCACGCGACGAGGCCGTCTTCTAGACGCTGTTTTCAAATCAGCTTCGGAAACTGCCGAACAATTATCTGAATGGAGTTATGGTAGTTTTTCCAAATGAGCATCGATCTTATTATGATTTTCTTCCTAGCTATAGATGGGTCAATCATACCGTAACATCTGCAGGATAGGTCCATCTACTGTCCTTCCGCAGAAAAGGTGCTCTGCCGATGACTTGGAATAAAGCCGGGACAGAACCAGAAAGACCCCTACCCGCCCTATTTTATTCAAATCAAATTACTTCAAATTACTTTCTGCCTTAAAGATTCCATTACAGTGATCACCTTCTCTACGACTGCGATCCCCTCTCGGCGGACCTTACGAACCCACCGCCCCGTTGAACAATCCTCGACGAAGCCTGGGCCTGCTGTTATAGTCTCGTCTAATCATAAAGCCGAGAGGTAAGGCAGCAATATCCTTGTTATTGATACGAATCGAAGAAATGTTCTGCTTTTCAGTTGACTATTGCAAGCTGTCACAATCTCGACTACCTTTCGTTAGCAACGCAAAACCACCGCAAGCAGCTGCTTTTGCGTTGCTAACGAAAGGTAGTTGAGATTGTAACCTTTCGACAGTATGCTTCCAGCAGGGGTCTCTCTGCGAGGGGACCCACTGCATTTTATTATACAGTAACTATTTAGTAGCGGTCAATGAAAAGCATGACGGCAATTTTCTCTGGACCATAATGACTGTTTATTTATGGATTACATATGGTACCAGGTTTCGAGATACTAGCGAATAAGTAAGAACTCTTACTCTATCTAAGTCTACAACAGTAAGAAAGAGAAACATGATTCGTTTCATCTCTCAATCATGCGAATCATATGTCATAAATCATAAAACCGATAGCAGCGTCTCAAATGTAGATTACTCTGCTAAGGAAAGGGCCTTACAAGGAAGGCCCATCCGGTCATGGTGAGCTTTTTCAAAACGGTTTTTTTTGCATTTTATAGGGCCACATACATGAAGCAAAAAACCGGTCTCAAATTCGGCTAAATGGTTTTGGGGGACCCAGGAAATGAGTGCCAAAAGTTGCTCAGAAAGAAGCAATTCTGACAAGTCCGCTGCGATGCTTTCCAACTGCGGCGTTCAGTATATGCATATCAAAGGACTGTCTTCAAACCCACGCCAAAACCACTGCGAGCTGGTTCAAAAATGTAGAATCACTTATGGTAACTGCTAAACGAAGCAAGGAAAACTCATAGGGGATGCACAGGTCATCGTGCTTGAAGTGGTTGGATGGCCAAATGGATAGCGGGATGGACTGGCATTGTCACGGTGGAGGAGACGTTTGCGGTTCAACTCCCCTAGACGACTTCGCTTTTGCATTTTCTTGATTTTCTTTGTCCAGCGCTGTACTATGTATTTGCGCACATGCAAAATAACTGCAATTTTGGTCGCTGGTGCACGAAAGTGACCTCATTTACAAGCTTCCAACGGTTGGCGTGTTTGGACCCTTCGGCGCCCCTAGCACGCGTGCCAGGCGTTTTCGTGCCAAACTAGTGTGATATTCGTGCTCAGTGATATTGAGTGTGATATTTAGCTCTGGATACAAAAGATTACTTAAATTGAGATTTTGACCCAAACTCGAGACAGTGGGATGGATGTGCACGCATAGTCACTGCTCTACTTGTACAATCGAACAACTAGCAGCCTCGATTAAATTCAATGGAACATGTGCAGAATCAACGCATTCCAAGTGAACTGCACCTAGCAACACCATGCGACGTCAAAATATAGTAAACATTTCGTTATATCGGCTAGCGACTTCCATTTCGTTGAGTGTTCTTTACTATGGCAGTATAGTGCTGATGATGGCCCAATTTTCCGAGTTTGGGTCAAAATCTCGATCAGGCTGAAAACTTGTCATCTAGAGTAGTTCGCCCCCCCTGAGCATGAATATCACACGTACTTTGCGGGAAAACGCCTAGTTCCCCTGTTACGAGCGTTGGCAGGTCCAAACCAATCATTCGCTTAGTACGCAAAAATACTGGAGATAGCGGTTCCCTGGTAGAATAAAAATTGATTATGCACTTATTTCGCACGTGCAGTCATAGATGAGCACAAATGGATGAAAACTAGAAAAATGCAAAAATTTGTCCTCAGTGGGGATCGAACCATCAACTATTTCCTGGGCCCCCCAAAACCATTTAGCCGAATTTGAGACCGGTTTTTTGCTCCATGTATGTGACCCTATAAAAAGCAAGAAACCGTTTTGAAAAAGCTCACCATGAGATGGGCCTTCCGTGTTAGTTGCCAATAGGAAGGAAGCTCACTGACATCACCAAAATTAGAATCGATCCTCGGGAAGAAGTTACAAATTCCCAGAATGAAACCACTGGCGATAGCGAGTCATGGTCTGACTGGTCACCTCGTAATGCGACTTGGTCCCTTGCTGCTCCCGCTGCGGATTGACGCAGCAGGGAACTTGACGAGCGTGGCAATGGTGGCCTAGTCAAAGACTGCTGACGCACTCACTTACGCTGACTCATGATTTGCACATAAAAAGTTGCGAAGCCAACCTTCAGACGATTCTAGTACGGCGGAATGAAGATCAGTGCGGTTTCACGAGCTCGTACTGCGGATGGAAAGAGTTGGTAAACGACGAGTAATGTAAACGATTTCAGCGCACTTGCTCCGATCTTCTATTTGTTAATGCCCATGTTCTCTGAAAAACCTCCTCCCTTTACGGAAAACAATGTAAACATAATGAAGCCAATTCCGGTCAACCCTGCGACCTCGTCCCACAACCGCTCCGTCTCCTAAGAAGTTCGCGATTTCCGCGATTTCTTTGTTTTGACATCATGTTGAGGAGCATTTGAACTTTCTAATTTAGCTGCTGTGTGATTTATTCATTTACTCATAAGTTTCTTGTCTCAGTTGTGGACTATCAACCGCTGCCCAGGTACAACCACTTATGTACGCAAATTAACAAATTGAACAATCATTCCCAAAACTCATCAATTATGAGTGATGGGATAACCTTCAAGGCAAACACTCATTGCAACCGTCACAATTTGTCTTGTTTTCCCTTGCCACATTGATAGTATGCCGAAAGATATCCAAAAATTGGAATAGTTCTCCACAGACATGCACTGATATGGCAAATTATCGTAAATTGTATGCCGTATTGACTTCTTTGACAAGAAAAATACGCTCTTCGTCACGGGCGCCTGAAAGTGAAAACGCGCTCTTCGTCAAAGTATTGGGCCGCGTTCATACTTCGCGCCAGTAGCGTGTGGCTGCGTTCACAGGCAGCGAGAAGGAATGGCAGGGAGATGTGCAGAGACGACGCAGGCAAAGAGAGAGGCGGAAGCGCACAGATACACAGCCAGCCTTGCAGCTGACCGCAGAGTATGAATGCGGCCTTGAGGAGCAATGATGATATGCTGCTGATGTGTGCGATACGTTTCGTAATTTCAGCGAGGGAAGATTCCTTGACAAAGTGAACCGATCCTGGCCCTTTATTTCTAGATTACAGCAACCACTGGGAATGGGTATGTATGAAAGTTGCTTTTAAATGGAGTTACACCCATTCAAAAATAGGCACTAAGAAATCCTGTCATTTGCTCCTCCATAAAGCTTCCACCTAAAAATACGACATATTTAAAACCCAGTGTGCCCGTACTAGGCGAGGCTGATGAAATGATCACATATGCAGTATCGATTATGTACATCAAGAGAGTAAGGTTTAGGGAATGTGCAAAGTTTAAAATTGGTCAAACTTGTTATAGAAAAAATAGTGAGCCTCATTTCGATAGCGACGTCACCACGCTGATAGGTTATAGCGGCAAATCAATGCTACGGATGTGGTTCTCTGAATTTCCACGCCCACAGTTCTCATGGACTTGCAAGGAAACTTGAGATTTCCGTGTAGATTTTGGCTGCTAACATTTCTGGCCGAGTGCTTGAACGAGTGCTATTATTAAGGTCTCCGTTTCTGTGGACAGTGCGAGGACCTCTTCCGAGAGAAGATTGTATTCTTCAAAAGTTTTACTTGGTGCAACGCTTGGCGTTGCTGCTGATACTCTTCAGCCCTCATCAGTTCCTATCAGCTTCGATCACCCTCCTCTGATGACTTCACTTTATCTCACATAAAACACATACACACATACACAGATACATGCATGCACACGTACACATATGTACTAGGTACTCTAATAGACACTTACACATGTGCTCCCACATTCACACATTCGCACATACACACCTACACACATAGATAGACACATACACTATGCACATAATCCCTTCACCAAAAGTGTAGGGAAGCCGGCATGATAGACAGTAAAAGACGCATGAATTTGAACGATTATTTATTAGCGAGTAATTCAACTGACAATCATTGCTCTTCCTTCATTCTTGAATTCCAGTTCCAGATTGATAGCACCAATGTCCATAGTCTTTTTCGGTTGCTTACCGTACGTAATGTACTTCCCTGGGAGGACAAAAGTTACTTTGCGGCTTCCTGGCTGAAATTATTTGAATATCGGTAAAATCCGGTATCTGGGTTGAATGCTGATCAAGGTGTTATGCAAATTTTGCTCTTAATATGTGTCAGCAGTAAGGTGATCACAAATTTAGTCGAGTGCTTCAAAATACTTTACCTTGGGTACGCCGGCTAAACCGACATCGTTACAATCATGGTAGACTTTAAGAACAGGGTCGATATCCGTTGTTTCTGAGGTGCCACCCGAAAGCGAGAATGAGCCATCGGGACCGGTATATCCTTGATCAAGCAGGTCATCAGGTCGACCTTAACAATGAACGATAAAAGAGTAGATGAATACACAAATTCGGCCACATCTTTTGTAACGCGCCATGTATTTGACATCGACTTTCAAAAATGTCCTGAACTGCAACGGCACCGTGCGAATTCAATGACATATCGTTTGCAGAGGTAAGTGGTGAATAAAATCATATATAAGCTTATCCGCGCATATTCTGAAGGGTGTTTCGTTGTGTTTCAGAACGCCAAATCGGTTCCGGTCATGCAGTGGGGAGACGGTCGCATCCTTTGCACGCCTTCAGTTCACATCTGGACAAAAAAAGCTCGCCGCCTGTCGTGCCCTTTGATAGGATTGCACTTTTGAAATAGGACCGGTAACCTGCTTAGGAAGTTCAACGGTACTCACCGGCGTAGTACTGGGGTGTTGGACAATTAATTAGCAGACCGATAATTATGCGTTTCGATGAAGAGAGACATGCAGGGCTCTCTAGCAGATGCTGACGAGGGAAGGACCCGAGGTCGAATTGGTCCGACGTATTTGCAGACGCTGATCTCGAACCTGCACTCCAAATTTGCAGAACGATTCTCTGGGCGGAGTCATTGAGGTTTTTTTTTTGGAAAAACGTATTATTATATTGTGGTTATATTGTGGTTTGGAAGCCCGTAGCACGCGAGCCAGACGTTCTCGCGCGAAAGCAGTGCTATTTTCGTGTTCAGGGGACCAAACTACCTCATGGTATTCATTTCAGCCACTTCGAGAATTTGACAAGTTTTGGAAATAAGATTCTTGGTCTACCCAGTAGACCTCGAATTGGCTAAAAACATGTCTCTTAGGAGAGTTCAATTCCCTGAACAGGAAAATCGCACTGGTGGCCCGAGAACGTCTGGCTCTCGTGTAACGGCCTTCCAAACCTACCATATAATAGCAATGTTTGAAAAAAAATCCATAACTCCGCTAAGAGAATCGTTCTGCAAATTCGGAATGCAGGGTCGAGATTAGCGGCCGAAAAGGCGTCGGTCCATATGTATCCCACTCCGAATGGCCATATCGACCTCGGGTGCTTCCTCGTGAGTAAGCTGTGTCATAATTGAAGCGTGAACGACATGTTTGAAAGAGTTGACCGTTGGCGACTTTTCTATTCATATGGGCAGCCGTCAAAACTGACCAGTGTCGACGTCGATGAGCTTCACGCGGATGTTTTTAGCTGGTCCAGTTCCACAGAGCAATCGTCCTTTGACGGCGATCGACTGATCACGCATAGCTTCACACATCGCCAACACAGTAACAATGAATACCACACGATACATCCTGAAACATTTTGTGAAGTATGCTGAACGCCGAATTCTAACCGAGGACCACGAGATCCTACCAATTAGGCCAAGAATCCACCATGGCGGCATAGCAAGGACACCCACTACTAGAAGAACGGCGTAGCTCTTGGGTATGGCATGTGAATTGAAAACGCCCGGGTTTGGGAGGAAAGTAATAATAATTTGAGACAATGGAAATATAATGGCGCACTTCGATAGACACTTATATGCTCCCGTTACGAATCACACGATTAATCATTTCGTCTGATGAATAAGGAATGTTTGGGAATTGCGTCCGAAATGAGTCACAGTTGTCAAAATAAATGAACGCTGTTGTGTTCATGAATGAATTCTGAAATCACGACGACTTTTCAAATATAGGTGATCATCACTTAGAAGTAGTTTGAATGGCGACAGTGCAACTTACTACGAAATTTGCGAAAAAGTAATAAACCGTCGGAAGCAAGCAACGCACCCAGTGCTACAAGGATGCTGGTTATGGGCGAAAGCTTTGGTGTCGGACGGGACTCGAACCCGCAATTCGAGTCTCGTCCGACACTGAAGCTTTTGCCCATGTTCCAGCATCTCTGTAGTAACTATCGCATTGTGGGCTGCGGCGATAAGCAGCCATCAAAAATCCAAAAATATCTAAATCAGCACTAAGTGCTGTTATATACAAGCTACAAGTGAAGGTATATAATCTCATGGGTACGGTGCATTCTTGACGTGATAAGTATTTCATGGTGACACTATTTGATAGTGAGACTCTTTCAAATGCAAACCAGAGTCGAGTCTGGTCGTCGAAGAAACTTTCAGAAGAATACGACTTTTATTCCAAAATAGGACCCCTCACCTTTCAACTCAAAATACGACCCCTGCCGAAGAATTCTCAACGGGCCTGAGTTTGATGCAGATGCATTATTTCCATTGAACATTATTGCATCATTGCCTTTAAGATGATGCTTATTTAATGCTTTAATGCCACAGTATAGCCTCTTTGACTGTCAGCTACTGAGGCCTTTCAAAACTAGTCCTACATCAAACGATGAATCACAGTTGACGAAGAACAGTCGCCTAATAAGCAATTGGTCCAATGTGGGTTGAGAGTTGTTTAAAAATGGAGGACATCTAATTCTATATAATGTAGATGGGGCGGAGGTGGTGTAGTACAGGTACAGGGATCAAATCCCGCATCAACGCCGCCCAGGCCAACCAAGTCTTCCGTTCCTCCGGGTAAATTGGCACCAGACTCTGGGAGGTTAAAAGCCCCGACCTGTATATCGGCTGGCCACGGCAAGTCATTGTATAGGCCGCATCACATTCACCATCCACTCATGGAATAACTGGACCAATGTGGGTTGAGATGGGCTTGGAGCAGCTCCATCCAGAATCGAGAAAGGGCTAGGTCTCTGTTAATTTCGACCCAACAAAAGCTCGGTTAGAGGTAAGTAGCGCTTCGGAGTTCTTCATGATCTCGTAGTGGAGGTGGTCCATCACATGCCTTGTTAGTAGAAGCCAGGGTAAGCCTTTTGGAAAAAACCGGGTTAATTTTTGTTTTTGGGCGGATCAGTTTGAATTTTTCTCCATTTTCCGCCTCTGATGAAGGAGAAGGCACTGAAACGGTAGTCTTGTATACATACATAGCATTGCAATCTTGGGAAGGCTCAAAAGTATTTGCGGCAGAAGAGCTCGATTTCTACAGAGCTCTGGACCTTTAATGTGACCACAATGTACTTGACATGTGCTACATAACATTAGGTTGGAACATAATTCCTGTCACACTTTTTGTTTTCCTTGGGGAAAACTGTGGAAGCTTCGGGAGCATTTGGTGGTGGGGGGTATATGAAGCGCCTGAAAAGGGCTCCTGAATAGCACATTCATATTCTCTACGGCTTCAACTAGCAGTGAATTTACGGCAATTTCGCGAAAGGTGCGAAATTCACGAACACCGCCTCGGTTCCTCAGCATGCGAGGCCACTAACAAAATTAACCAGTCGATGGACCCAGGTACTGTCTCTCATATGGCGGCAGCCCGATGGCTTGATCGGCTCAAATTGGAACAGGAAAAATTTCAAAAAATTGCATTGAGAAAAAAACTTTTTTTTTGAAAATTTTCAAAAAAATAGGAAACTGTTACCATCCAACACGACAGCCACTGCCGATCTCTACTGCAGGCAATTGGAGACCGGAGCGGCAAAACTTACCGGAAAAATGGACCAGGACCTCTTCCTCCACGATAACGCTCACCCACATGTGGCAAAGTTGGCGTGTCAAAGGATCCAGGACCTTGGTTAAACGAAGCTCCCCCGTCCACCGTAATCTCCGGACATGGCCCCAACTGACTACCACCTACTCCGATCTCTGAGCCACTTCCTCGATGGACGGCAGTTCAAAGATGACGATGATCTCAAAATCGGCCTTCAGACTTTCTTCGACCAGAAATCTCCAGACTTCTATAAGCAAGGCATCTATAATCTCCCTATTCATTGGCAATATATTGTTGATCATAATGGTGCATATTTTGTTGATTGAAGTTAGACACAAATAAAGAAAAATAAAATTGAAATTTTTTGTCATTGTGTGACAGAAATTATGTTCCAACCTAATAGTACTTATTTCTGCTTACCGAGAATCGTAGCTGGCAGCTGGATACGACAACAATTAATTTGTACCATTCATTACTTCTTTTCGAATTTCCAAAGAGTGAAAGTTGTGCCATTTCAAGAAATTTCTTTGAAATGTTTTCGTGTAGTTCACATCGTGGCGCGATGCTGCACTTGTACGAAGAAAAAATCAGAAGTGCGAAATCACAAAGCTTTTCAGAGTATAAATACAGAACATTGGAAAGATTTGACATGATGGTGCCGTCGGCAACCTGGAAGCCACAGAACAGTTTAACCAGCATGTTTCCTCTACTCATTAATCTTCACAACAGTTGCCTGATGACTGT
The DNA here is from genome assembly GCA_963978905.1 of Trichostrongylus colubriformis. Lineage (NCBI taxonomy): Eukaryota > Metazoa > Nematoda > Chromadorea > Rhabditida > Trichostrongylidae > Trichostrongylus > Trichostrongylus colubriformis. Next base: position 18,157,590 of record OZ022258.1, on the reverse strand, counting down.
GGAGAAAATGACAAATATCCTCAAGTTCATATATCATCGGACGAAGGTGTATGTAATTCAACATGTGCCCAGTAGGTTTGGAGAAGGTTTACAGTAGTGTTCAAAATATTCGGCCAAACACTTTTTTGTCATAACTTTTTTTCTACTTGACCAAATTTGACAAAGTTTTAATATGTGGTGCCTGAACCTATTGCCAACATTTTCTTCTACTTACGTGCCGCTTGACTCTTTCCATAGTTTTTTTTACAAGAATTTACTACAAAACGAAACCAAAAAAAAGGAAAAGGCTTGGTCAAGGAAAACGGCTTCCTTTACAAAACAAATCGAGCAAGCCTTAGAGAACATCAATATTTAGTAGAAAGACCACGACTTTTGATGACAGCGGCATATCGGCATGGCATAGAGATAGCAATCCAGAAACAAAATTGCATTTAATCACGTAACATACACCGTTGAGCGCCAAAATAGCATATTTATAATAGTATGCAGTGTCTCCAAGTACAACATACTAAAAATTCTCTTAGATCGGTCCAGTCGCAAAGAAGTTACAAGTGAAAAACCCAGGTGAACAACCATCAGGTCGAAGTGGACCTCTACGGTCGACGGTCTCAAAGGTTAGTCAGTATTTATCTAGGACATCGTTCCCTTCTACGAACTGTCAATTTTTCTGTGGAATGAAATGGCGTTTGAACGAATAGTTTTCATGAAGACTTCACTCTTTCAGACTCTGAAGAAGGCGACGACGCCGAAACGTCAGTCGGAATAGAGTGATTATCAATCTTGGTTGAAGCTAAAGCATCCGAACAACCGTTATTGAAAGATCATGCCAAGATTCATCGAAAGTCGTACATGGACATTTGGTCGAATACTTTCGATGCTACTGTATACGAAGGAACTCATTTAGATGACCTAAAGTTAGTCACGAAAATACCACTGGAGCTATTTCATTCTGGTCCTTTCCATTCGCTTCAGTGTCCCATTCTTAGATTTTTTTAATCAGCATGCTTTACTTCTAATTTAAGCAGTTTTGTTCTTCAGAATATGTTGTTCGTGTTTTTTTGTTCTTCTTGACGTTCCATGTACCCCATTGTACATGTGATAAATAAAATAAGTAAATTTGATCCAGCTACAGAGCGACTGTCAAAGGCACCAAAAGGAGACAAGGAAGCATTTTTTGTAAACCAACATTCTAGCTCAGAAGAGTTGTGGGGCGGAACCCGCGTTGAAAAATGCGCCTTTAGGACGCTACTGCGATCCGAGCGCGCCTCACCTTTGGCGCTTCGGGTGGACCGACGCCGCTGTCATTTGATGTCGCGTGCAGCCAATTTGGTTCCATTCTTGGTGATATATAAGCAAAACAGCAATTAACAACAAACAATTGACAAGCAATGAAGGGGAGAATAAGCGGAGGGGTTGGAAAAAAGGTAGTCATGGTGAAGAGATGCAATTATCAACTAAATGAAGCAAGAGTTCACCGTAAGCCTAGATTGACCCTTCCAGTTGCCTTTAATGAGGCTCCAACCAGCATGAAGGAGCAGTCCTCTCACAAGTCACCGGTTCATGCGGTAACTTCTCCTTCTTGAGCAAGTACATTAGTGAAATTGGGTAAAGGTAATAGCAACAGTACGGCCGCTGTTCAATGCCTGTTGAGATGAAAAACCCTCATTTTGAAGAGGCCATCATTTCACCACTAATCTTTGCTCGGATGAGTTCTGCGGTGCCCACAACACGGTATGCCATTACAACAAGAAAACCACTTTACGGTGTTCGGTCTTTCCATCGCAAATTTTACCACATTGCTTGTAGCCCTTGGTTCTTCGACATTTAACGTTGCTAAAATCCCAGGTTTTCACCATTGGGGGTGAAAAAAGAGTGGGAACTAAAAAAAAATGTATTCTGTAAATGATTTTTTTTAGTTCTGATAAGGTCATTTATGGCAAAACTAGCGGTGAGAACCTGTGCTTTGTGGTATTTATCGCAATCTTGCATTTCTGGACTCGAGCCATACCGCGCCGCTTCGCTGCGTGAGAAAGACAGTGTTTGCTGTTAGGTGGCTTGGCACCTCATCGTCTGCATTACCCCTCAATGGTTAGTGATGCGGATGGGGAGAGGAAAGAAACAAGTGTGTGGACCCGTATTCGGGTATTTGTTCCGCTTCATTCAGTCTCTCTATCGTTGCACTACTGAGCACCTCTGCTTTCATATTCTATAATGAATTCACAATCTGTAAAAATCATAAAAGGTAGGATGCGAGAACACGCGGATGAAAATCACTTCTGTACATAGGCAGGTGTCATCCATAATGCTACCTTTTTTTTCAATGAGAACGACACGGCCTGAATTCGGCTCTTGGCAGGTGATTTGCTAAACATGTAGGTGTTGCAGAACCGAAATGTAACGATGCTTTTACTATTAAAGTTTTGCTATTGAAACAGCTTCTCATTTGCTTTTAAAGCACTTTGAGTAATGTCAGTGCTAGAGTAGACGGTACTGCGTCTCATCTTATGAAAACTGTGATACAGATTGCAGACAAAGTTAAAGGAATCGCTTTAAAGTAAGCATACTTAATTCAAGAGGAGACAGTATAGCCGACGCTAAAATATAGATTTGAAGTGCGAGGTTTGGCCTGCAGCTACCACTTCGCTTGCAACTTGGTTGGTCTTTCTGATGCTTGGATTTGGTAAATATCCTAAAGGGCCTATAGTAAAGGACGGGCAAGATAGAGTTTTTGACGCTGATCAATCCCTCGTTGGGCTGCGCCCCATACTAGTTCCATTCCAAGTCGTGGTGGCGAATGAATGCTATTTAGTCTACGAATGATGGAGGCTAATCGAAGTCAGTGCTTCCATACATACGACACCTAACCAGGAAGAATCGAAGGTTTGTTGGCACTAATGCTGGATATGATCCATGCATAGTGAGAGCAGGAGCGTGCGCTACCTATCACTACACTACCTCCACCTCCTGAGAGGAACTATAGAACCTAAGGACAAAATCCACTGACTATGATAAGTGAGTAACCTGAGCCTTTACAAACAGAAGGATCCAAAAGCTCCGAAAAAGACCAGTCCACAAGTAAACAGACGCATTGAAACGTCGCTCGTCAAATTTTCGTTTACCACAACCGGATATCTTCACTTATTGGTTTATCGTACCTCTATGCCGTCGGGATAGTGCTAAACAAATGAATGGTTTCAGTGAACACATGTGGATAATAACACGGGGACAAGTCCCAAGGTATTACTATTCCGATGTGATTTAGCCAGAAACGAAGGGACATCAAATCAAAGGAATCATCAACGGAGATTCATATCGTCTGTAACCCATATAATTATGCTGTTGTATTTGCTTGCTAGGGGCCGCATGCAGAGCTTCACGCAAAAAAAAAAACAAGAATCAGGTTGGGATATAGCTTCTCGTTTGATGGGGTGGGGCGTCCGCCACGGGGGCTCCAGGAGGGGAAAGAGGCGACGATCACTTGACCAGGGACAAAGCGTAAGAAAAAGTCATAATTGAGTGCGAAAATACGAAATAAGTTCCGATGGCTGTTTAAATTTTGCTCGGCGGGAATACAAACGAGTTGCTCTTTTTCCAGTTTTTCGATTTCTGTCTTGGATTGAAGTAAATTCCTCGGTTCTTTTCATTCGCCATGTACTTTATCTGGTGGAGGGATTTCATGAGGACGTAGAACACGTAATATTTCCGTAAACGATTCCGTTAAACTCTTCACGAAATCACGGAGTCGTCAAATTGTCTGATCGCCTACAGACAGCACTTCGGCAGGTGCGCGTCAATTCTGACAGGAAGCTTAATATCCTTTGCAGCACATTTTCCAATTACTCGTCACAGTTCATCGTTCTTCGTATTTGAATGGAGAAAGCCGTTGTCATTTGCAAAATTCGGTGGTTGCTCAAAGAAGACTAATGAGTGCTCAAACTGTAACACAAATTTCTTTGTTGATACACATCAAAAGCACATTCTGCGATCACCTTGGAGGAGATAGTGCGATTAACAAAGAGCAGATGCTCTAACGGGCCAGCCAGTTGAAGAAAAGTGAGAGATACCTACGCTATTTGGGTTTCCCTTGCTATCTTGACACGCCCTTGCAAGAGTTCGCAAAGGCGCTCGGTGACAGAAATATATAAAAGTGGAGAGAAATAGGCTGTAGATGGAGAGCACTACGACAGGGACGATGATGTGGTGTTGTTCCATCGCTGCTCAAGCGGCTTAGCCCCATGCTGATTAACCGTGTTTCCAGTGATGATGTGCAACATTGCACTTACAGAACTACATACGGATGTAAATCATGGTATATATCGCAACGTGCACTTCCAAACGAACTTGGACGTGGACCCATTCTTAGCGAAATTTTTTCTCTGTATGATACTTCAAGAGCTGCTCATTCTTGAAACCACTTCTAAGAGTTGCTCCGGATAATTGGCCCTCCAAGAAATCACTCATTGTACTTCGTAGAAGACAGGGCGGAAGAGGATGGGGGTCGCAAGGTCGAATTCCGCGCGGTGGCGCGCGACGAGTGGCGCGGCGGATGCTAGTGCCAGTGGCAGGGCACGGCAGCCTTCGAGCGAGGCAGTGTGGATTGAGTGGAAGCGCAGACGTGACGCAGTCACGCTCGGCCGGCTCCCAAGGGCAATCGATACGGTGAGTCGTATTGGTGGCGCCGCGTGCACCGTCGCAAAGCGGAAATTCGTCCTCGCGATCCCCACCCGCATAGTGCCGAGAGACGCGTTTGCAGCACTTAGTCCATGCCATGATCGACTGAATTCGCCTTTCAAGTCAACTTCAAAACTTCAGCTGACCTATCTCGGTCGTCGTTTCAGATGGAAATAAGACGTCCACAGAAACAAACTTACATATTACATTGTAGTTAACCCATAACGGACGGTGCGCCACATGGTTACTCCCGACATTTAAACATATTTCCCGACATATTTCCAAATAACCAATTATACACGTATACACTACAAGTATTGAAGAATAACATATATTTCCAGGATCGGTGCAGCGCAAATTTTCAACAAACATTATGCGAGTAACTTCAAATGCAATCCTTTCTAGTTGTACAAACAAATGACAACAATTGTTTTTAGTTACAATCAACAATCCATTAAAATCTATAGGCTCCGTTTCCCATTTGAAAACCCTCGCGCTCATCTTACTACTCGAAATGCATGATTTTTTTGCAGTAATAGGTAGAGAGAAGTACCGCGTATAACAGCATGAGGTGATACCACTACACAGTGATGACCTTTTCATCAGTAGCAACTGCACAAAAAGGTTACAAAAATGACTCAATTGATAAAAATTGGCGAAAGATTTGATAAAAAACGACGCAAAAACGCCGCCGTCCGTTATGGGTCGCGTGACCATGTGGCGCACCGTCCGTTATGGGTTAAAAGCACTACTTTCGAAAGGCGTGCCATAAAAAGTTCAGAGTTTTCGAGATCCCGAGGCTCCAGTTCTTACTACCTGTTGCTCTTGTTGTTACTCATGCAAGGATTGAAAAAAGTGAGTGCATTGCTTCGTACAGTGACGAAGTGTACAGTAACACTATTGAAGAAGTGAAGAAGTAGAAGGATCAGATTTATTGACTCGAGCTGGTATCACTAATATACAACAAGAGCTGAGGAATTTGAAAGGTAATACACCAATTATATACACTAAAGCCAATGGTTTGCACTGCTTGTGCATTGGGTGGGACTTTTCTCTTTCTCAGCGCAATTCATCGGCTCCGAATAATCAGGAACAGAAAAGATTTGAGATGCAGATAAAGATCAACTACTCACATCAACGTGACGGCAACAAAACAGGAAAAAATACAAAAGTACATCATTTTGTGTACATTTCATAGGTTCGCTGAGCTTTTAGTCAACGATGTACTCTCGTTCCTCGTCCATGAACTCGATTTCCAAATTGACCGACCCGATATCCATCGTTTTCCGGGGTACCATACCGTCGGTGATGTATTTGTCTGGCAGCGAGAACTTTACTTTTCGACTTCCTGGCTGCAATGAAATCAGGAATTTAACTGTTCAGATTCCCCAAATAGTGAAATGGGAGGACTTCCACTGTCACATCCACGCTCAACGCATTACTATAATCTGGAACAACAGCTAAAGTACCTTAGGAACACTCATGAAGCCTGTGACGTCATTGCAATCATGATAGATCTTCAGAATAGGATCGATGGGGGTTGTTTCCACGGTCGCACCCTGAAGCTGGAATTCTCCGTTAGCATCCGTGTAACCTTGATCGAGCAGGTCATCTGGATCGGGTCCTGAAATCAAAATTTGACAGTACCACCACAACTGCTTTTGCGCTATTTATACCTCGGGCACTGATCAACTACTTGAAATACATAACACCAGTATTAGTTTGAGATGCAGTGCGCGTTATGACGATAAAGGAAATGAGAAAAAGATCCTTCTTTAGTCAACTATGTAATTATAATCATATAGATCTAAATGTGTATGAAACAATGTGAGACTTCCAAAATTTATTGTTTTTTGCGACTTTTAGAATAAAAATTGGAAGTCTCACATTGTTTCATACGCATTCAAATCAACATGAGGCTTCAGGACAAGACAATGTTCGAATATTATCATATAAGTTGAAGGAATCGTCTACGAAAAAATTAGTTTTGATGATATCCATACATTTATATTGTATTTGCTTGATGTGGGCCGCATGCAGAGTTTCACGCGAAAAATGTGAATCCGGCAGAAGATACAGCACCACAAAGCCTCGGCCGGGTGGGCGGGGCCTCCGAGCAAGTGCCCACCCCGTCGCCACCCGCGGTCGGAGACGCATTGTTGGAACAAAAAGTTATGTAAAAGTCCCATACTCAGTTCCCAACCGCGGCGAACGGCAGGATGGACTTCTACTCGCATTCCTGCAAACTCGGCCAGGAATCAGGGAGCTATATTCTAGCCGGATTCCCGCTTTTCGCGTGAAACTTTGCATGCGGCCCTTATTGGCAAATACAACATAAATATGAGGGTAACAAAAGAATTAATTTTTCCGTGAACGATTCCTTTAGAAGAAACGGGCAAATTGAGTCAGATTGATCTCGTACCTTTTCTGATGAGCATATCGCCATATGTGTGCTTGTTCTCAAACGAAAGTGGTGCTTTGCTTGTCCCTCTCCATATGATGGCTATTTTCCCCTACTATCCCCTTTCTCTACCATAACCAATTCAATAGGGGGTTATTTTGAGCTTAAACGAAGCAAACAACCCATAATCCTAGGAGTACAAAAGTGTACACTAGAAAACCTCTCTTTCTCACTCATGGCAACTAACAACCATTAACGTTTCGGTGTTTTTGTGCAATAGTGCACCATCACGTGTGGTCGTAGTTACCCATGGAAAACTTCCAGATTACTTCAATGGGAAAAACAACGAACATTCGGTTGCAAACTGCAAAAATCTCCAAAAAAAACGATGAAAAGCAACATTTCTTTAACACTAGTTAGGCACACGAATCGGGACTGGAAATTCATATCGGAATCTATTTCCCACTTCTCCAATGGGATTCCATGTCGACCTCCATACCGATCTTACTGTCAAAAGATGCCACATGGGGGGGGAGGGGGGCGGGGGCTTTTGAGTCTCACGCCATCTTGAAGCAACCAATCAAGACAGAATACTGAAATTACAGTGCTGGTGAACAAATCCAAAAAAAGGGTCAAAAACTCGCTAGTAGGACTCTATTCAGTATGAGTGAGAGAAATTTTCGATAAACTTTGCATCGCACCGCGCATTTTACTTCCGTTCATACTCCACCAGTATTTGAGAGCGGAATCAAATATTGGTCTATACGGGACAACCGGTGTTTAATGAGTGTTTTACCGTACCTATCAGGTATAATGTTCACCGAAGCAGGAAAAAGGATTTCATCTGCCCCTGACATAACCGACCAGTAAGTGGTATTTCAACCACTTTATGCCTACGCATCTCTCTTTTGATTTGTCACTATGATCCCTCTGTCAATAATCGTCAGTCGCTATGGTCCCATTAATGTGGGTGAGTCATCACACAAAACCCACTCGTCCAGAATAATGAGCGATGAAACAACGCGCGTACTTTGCTCCATCGATGAACAACATAACAGCCTCTCCTATGACTCAACTTATTTCTGTTATAAACGTGACCTTTGCTCGATGGTGGAAATGTGATCGACAACTGACCTGAGTCCTCTTCCCACAGCTTTACTCTCACATTTGAGGCCGGTCGCTCGCCACAGAGTAATCGACCTCTCACCGCAATTGACTGCTCTCTAACTGCCAGGCACAACAACGGTAACAGCATCAATGAACACAACACGCGAGACATTCTGGAAAACATGATTTTAAAGTGTTTGTTGGGCAATGAGGTGCATTTTCAGTGAAGAGAAGAAAGAACATGGAAGCAGAGGTTGCAAATACGCAGTGATCGCCAAGGGACATAAAGGATGATCACGCAACAAACCATTAGGACAAGCACCCGCACCCATTGAGCAACCCTACGGAGCTTACAATTGAGAGAAAAACGATGAAATGAAGTCACCCTCCGTCAATTCCTTTATATACATTGACGAAGCAGCAGTACACACTCCACAGGGGGTGTATCACTTGAAACCCCTGGAAAACAGCCAGAAATCCGAGCAGCTCCGATTACAATGATAAACGATGGTCGTTGTTGTGAGAAACTGTCAGTTTATATGTATACGATCGAGAGGAGGAGGAGGAGGTGACGTCGAAGGGGTACATCTCTCGGGCTACTTTCTGGTGAGTCATCGACCTAATGGGTAAGGCAACATAGGTGACAGCTGTTGAGTGATTTGAGTGATTGGAAACAGCAAAGATCATGATCGGTGAATCATCCGATGGTGATTTAAGCCATGCATTCGCCCTGTCGATACAAATGAGCGATAGACTGAGACGAAAGAGTGAGATTCCGTCATACATCGTATACTGTGTACCAGTTTGTCACGATAATATACCCAAAAGGGTAGCTCAACCAAAGCAAAAGCAATCAAAGCATCATCTTTAAGTTCGTTAATGCTTAATCTTGGTTCAGGTGAAAGTAAATGTCTGATTACGTAACCCTGAATAATATATGAAAATAGTGAAGTTAATTTATGGCAGGCTTACATATAGCCTATAAAATATAATATTAGGTTGTCCCAAAAGTCTTGTCATCCCAAAAAAACCAGTAACTCTTGTTCACTTCGAGGCAGGTCCAGGCGGTTCAGGAATATGGTAGAACGTTCCCTAAGCTTTCTAGGAAAATATATATTGTCCCACCAGATCCCGTGGAAAGAGCTACCATACCCGTTGTCGATACCCACCCAACTCGCGGTGTCATCTATTATGAGCGGTCTTGCGGCACCAAAACGACGGAAGCTTGCCAGCTGCACTGGGCAAGGGATGTGTGAGCTACGTGACCGTGCGCCGCTGATTCATCAGCTTCACCAACGGAGAGATTGACATGAAGGGCAAACCATGCTTGAGCTGGGCTGGTTCTGGGACGGAATGCTTTTCCGCGAGGTGCTGGTACAAGGCGAGACAGTCACCGCTGCCCTATGCACCCACCAGCTCCAGCAGCTCGCCGTCGCTGTTCGGGAAAAGTGCCGGAAAAGATCCGCGGTCACCCTTCCTCATGACGACGCCCGCTCCCATTTCGCTCCCATTTCGCGAAAAGTTCCCAGGCCAAGTTATAGGAGCTCGGCTGGGATATCCTGCCCCACCCGCCATACACTCCAGACATTGCCCTTTCTGACCAACACCTTACCCATCCTCTCGAATCCTTCCTGGCCAAGAGAAAATTCGTTGATTATGACTTGCTTGCGGAGGCGATCGCTGACTTCTTTGACCCTCAAAACCCAGAGTTTTGGGAGAAGGGAATCAACGATTTTCCTATAAAGTTGCGGAGGGTTGCCGATAAATGTCAATACTTTGTTGCCCAATTGTTATTTGTTGGACGAAAAAAAAATAAAAAGTGATGATTGAAAAAAATATGACAAGACTTTTGGGACAACCTAATATTAAGCGTTACTACTGCTAGAAGATGTGCCGAAAGCTGTTCTTCGAAGGTCTTTATCCCATGGAATAAAAGTGGAGGAAAGAGGTCATTACCCGGTTCATAGCATGCATAACTTTCGGATACAGAGAGAAGATCCAGGAGTAGCATCAGAGTACAACACTTATGATGCTATTACCGATTTGCTCATTTTCTTGTCAGATTGTAAGTGATCAGATATTTGAAGAACCTTTGATACAATAGAAACCTAAACCATGTATTCCCTCTCTGGAATGCGTCTCGCATACTAGCCCCATTCAGGCTCGTCGTGACAGATTAATCCGACCGGACCAATGCAATGACTTTTGATTTCCACTTGGAAGGCAAGTCAGTTCTTTTGTCCTCCCAAACAAATATAATGTCTATTCACCCGACCGGGAAGGATGGCAAACGTCTGGTTCGGATCGGCATTAATAAAAGAAGAAAGAAAAAGGAAAGAGTTACTAGAAAGTAAACGATATAAATTAGAAGGTGGTTTGTTTACTATTAGGCCTCCGTTTCATACGAACCACTGTGTTTTGATTTAATCCATGATTTAATCATTGGATCACATTCGTGAAGTGGTATCAGATGGTCGCTAGATCTCCTCAGAATCTGGTATACTATGTGGTGAACCCACATATCACTGTATGTTGGAAGATTTCTGTGGCCCTCTGGTCTGCAAAAGGTATGAGTTCTCGAGCGCTAGGTTTGGAGGGCCCATTGGACCTCATCAGCTCGTGAGAGGGACCGATGGACATCCTGTGGCATCCGCTCCGAGAACCCTACGATTTATGAGACGAGCTATCGATAAAGGAAGAGCTAACGGTGATGGCATAAACAATGAGGATAAAGAATCCTTGCAAAAATAGGAACGAACTCCTCGCCCATTTTGGAAATGATGGAAATGACGGCTTACTTTCATTTGACGTATGGTGCTATTTATATTGAGTCGGTTAAGATACACAGCATATAATCTCCTTCACCATCCTAGAAACTAGATGTGTACATACATACATATGTTGTTGACTGCTGATATGCTTACAACATAACCAAACATCGTCGGCTTGCAAAACCAGAGAGTCGACGTTCAGTGATCATTCTAACCATATATTTTCAGAGATTTGGAGATGATCAGTGGTTATGTAAACAAACAATGACGTCGAAATTCCAACCCGTAAACATTGCCCATGATCAAATTTCCTTCATCGTCGGCTAGGCCTTATTCTTCCACAAGGAGGTCTATGCACTTAGTTCCCAGAGAGACTAGTTGAAGGGCATATGAGTTCCAGAACTGGGAATTAACGGCAAGGTATAGGATTCAGTCCTTGCAGTCTTATTATCTCATTGAGCAATCGTTGAAACAGCAGCAGATGAAAACCCAGTGATACTAGAGAAACGACATCCAGAAGGAGCATGGAGAATGCTGACACTGAGAATGGAAGGCATTAGAACAAATGTGTCATCCCTACACTGCCAAATGTGGCCACGATAAACTGTGAGGGATGGAGTAAGTGGCAGATAGTTCGCGCAGGCTCCACCCATAAATGGATATCGTTTCTGAAGGGTAATTGCACAGTGAATCACACAAAACAGTTTTCGCTTCGAATAGATCGAAAGGATAAAAGTGTAAGGTTTTTGGCGTTAATCAATTCCTTGTTGGGATGCGCCGCGCTTTTCAGCTCCGTACAGAATCGTGGTGACAGGCACATGCGATTTGACCTATGACTGGCGGAGGCCAGCCGATATGAAATTCAGTGTTTTTTCGTACCTGGCGAGCCTGGTACCAATTAAATTTCAAGATCTGGACAACGCATTGTTTCGTGAGGGTTTGTACATTTATTTGCAGGGTACAACAATTACATAAATAAAGCACTCGTATTCTGTAATCGCATGAAGCATTGAACTCCTCAATGTCACGATATGGCCAGATTGATAATACCAATATCGTTGAACTTTCTTACATCCTGAAAATGACTGTATATCATAATTAACGCCCACTATGAGCACGTGGTGAAAAAACATGCTAAAGCTCTGTACATTTAATTATTTCCCATGAGAAGGTTTATGCGCTTTCTCACAAAGTAATATATTCCAAACGAAGCTCACCTTGCTTCGAGTTACATCAGTTTTCGAACTTGGTAATTTAATTTTTCGTGTCTGAAAAATCGAGATTCATCTAAGACATGGAGATTTTCAATTTCTACTGAACAGAAGCTTCGCTAGTGGATGATGGTTAGTAAACATTTCTAAAGCAGGAAATAGTGAGATAAAAGGTGAAAATGCTAATGGCACCGCTCCCCTGGGCCTGCAGATCTTTCGTTCTTCCATTGTAGACTGGTTACTGTATGACTTGTCTGATTTGCACATCATTTATATATCTTATGGCAGCGTAACTGTAAAGTAGGAGGGCCGCATCAGGTGCCACCATGAATGCCATAGGCAGGATCAATGGTACATTCAAAAAGCTGCTGACCAGTACTTAAAGGAATCGTCCACAGAAAAGTGAGTTTCTTTGCTACCCATATATTTATGTTGTATTTGCCTAAGAAAGGCCGCATGCAAAGTTTCACGCGAAAAGCTGAAAATTCGGCCAAGGTGCAGGTGGTCAAGGGAGCGGGACCACCGAGTAAAAGCCCCGTACCATCGTCCGCCGCGATTAGGAACGGAGAGTGGGACTGTTCACGTAACTTTCTGTTCCTACAATGCGTCTCCAACTACGGCGACCACGCAACGGACACTCGCTCGGTGGCTCCGCCCACTCGGCCAAGAGTTTTTGGTGCTGTATCTTCACCGGGATTCACATTTTTCGCGTGAAACTTCGCATGCTGCCCAAATTAGGCAAATACAACATAAATATTTGGGTAAGGGAAAGCTTATTTTCCGTGAATGATTCTTTTGAAACTTCACTCTTTTGCTTGAAATGGTGAAGTATCGTTTCTTCAGCTCATCTTCATGCCACCAACATGATTATTTGCGAGGACCTCATGCATATATTTGCACACTCCTGAAGAGGTCATTGACTATGCTCTTCATGGCTAATTCGCCACCTCGAGACTTTCGAAGTAGGGTGTTTCCCATTAATGGACTGACACAAACCGTAAGATGAAGCATAGCCCCTGAGCTCTAAGGTTTATCCACGATTTATGCGATATTATTATGCGACTTTCGGAAAGCTATATCATTATGATACTAAAAGGATCTGAGCGTTCGTACCGTGCCTTTACAATCTTCAATTTCTAGAAGGGGTGATAATGGTAGCACACGTGCTGTTGTTCCAGTAAGATAGAACAATCCAGCTGAATTGGTGGTGTTTGATGCCAACAGCTTGTCGCGGAACGGAGCTGCAATCCTTTTCCTCGTGTGATTCTTTTTTTCTTCAATACACTTTAAAAACTCACTTTTTCGTTTTTCGTACAACTGTACAGTACGATTAACGAGTGGTTTCGTACCACATCGAAGGGTTCCTCGAATTCCTAGCGATTGGCTTAGCAATGCATTCAGCAATAGTGGAGTTGACAGAAGAAGCAAGAACAACCTCAATCTCATCAGCTGCCACTGAAATTATACTGAATCAACTGAGAAAGGATGGAAAGCTGAAAGTAAATCGATGGTCAAATAGCACATTAAGCGACGTCAGTGTTCGTATTCGACAGTGTAGGCGAATAGGCTAATAGACAGAAGGAATGAGATACACGTCGAATTTGTCGATCCGTTCAACGCATGGACAGACGAATACGAGAATAGGCAAATAGGTAATTAGGCTAGCAGTTAATACGTATCTTATCTTCTCGCCTAGCAAGGGAAGGGACCCAGATCACCGTGGCCATTCGAGATGAGATTATATGGCCTGATGCAGTTTTGATATCAGATCTGCCTATCAAATCTGCTAACGATTATGGTGAGGGTACACCGGGAGTCGAGGTTCCTTGACAGGGAGGTCGTATTCGACCGGGCAGGAGGGTGTCGTACCTACAGGGGTCAGCGGCACCAGAGTCTGAAATTTCATCCGTGTGAAGAAATGTGAAATAAATATTTTTGCTTCAAGTAAAAATACATGGAGATAAAACACAATGCGACTACTGTGCGATCTGCCAACAGTTATTGGTCTTGTAGCGATCAGAAAAGGGAGGGGTCGTGTTTGTATGATCCCAGTAGAGTGGGGAGGGTCGTATTGAAGCGTCTACTTTTCTTAACACCTGGAAGTGCCCTCATTGTGGGTGGGAAGTTGTAGGGACCGTTATATACGGCGCAATCTGTATTACACGCCTTCTGGGGGTTTCGAAATATATTAGAATCGGCAGAGACCAGCTGGGTTGATGGGTAAGGGGTGGGGAATCTGAGACCAAAGTTCGAATTCTTGATGCGGACCTGAACAAATATCGCATTGGTTCACGGGAAAATCATTTTGGGTGCTGTGTTTGTTGGCCTTTGCCATTAACTCCTTTAGAACGCGTATTCGAATTCAGTTTGACTTCATAATTATGGGAATGGATATTGTGTGTGTTATATTTTGTGTGAGAAAATTAACATACATATTTTCATGCAAAATTATGCGACATCCGTACTCTTATTCGGGGTACGGAGCAATCCTATCAGTTCCATGAAGCTGATGATCCACTATCTTTGGCCGTCTGTTCTAGGTGCGGGCCCACGAACTTCCGCGCTAAACGAACGCGGTATCTGTATTTTGCGAAAGACGCTCCTCGAATGCAACTTTCCAGCGGAAGTAGTGTGTCGGATGATAGTTCACCTTTTCGCCACTATCAAATTCGGCTGAAGTGGCTATGGGTAAAAAACTGAAAAACTCCTCTGCTCCAATCATTTCTTATGGGCCTATCATAAGTGCTTAGAAAAATCTTCGTAATTCCACATTTGGGCATATTATAGACAAACGAGGTGGTGGATATGACTGAAGTGTTACCCCCAAAGATAGGGGTAGTCAGAGGCCAAGATATCATCTTGCGGTGCCTGTAGCATACTAGGGAGGGCCACGCTTATTCATGCAGAGATGTACAAAAATCCTACAAGTGTCTGAAAGGTACTTCGAGGAAAAGCAAAATAAACGCTCGTATCAAGGATTCGAGGGTCCTTGTTCAAATTCCGATGACGGATCCGCTACCCGCTGCCCCATCGGAGCTCTGCCGACACCATTTCATGATTGTAGTAATGCATGTAATGAAATATTGTATAACTCGCAAGGGAATGCTCCCGGGCCACTGCGGCCATTAACAGTGAATAGTACATGTTAAGTCGTATACTGTAACAGGCCTGTATAACTTCGCTCCCAGAATCGTTTAGCAGCTTTCAAGGACAGACCTGGAATTGTTCGGAACTGCATTGGTCATATACAGTCCATTTCAAATACGGCTGGCAGGGCGAGGCCTACGGACTTGTATCGATCTCTCTCACCCCGCCACACACTCTCACCCAACTCTGTGGGCCATGCCCCGTCAGCCTACGGGAACTGGGCTGTACCACTTGTGCTCATTGTCAATGGCCACACTGACTCAGGAGCATTCCCTTGTGAGCTATTTTCATGGTGGAAATGAAATTGCGCTTTTGGGAAATGCGGAATTGGAGGAAAGGGATAAAGATACATATTAACTGGAAAAATCGTAGAATTTGCATTTTCGTGAAAGCGTGGAGCCTTAAAGGTGCGGAAGGGATAGATGCGTATCGAGTTCCAGGGTTTGCTTAGTTGAGAGAATCAAAGAGCTGCAGATTCTTTAGTCCTGCACCTTCCACAAAAACGCACGTGCACGTTTCACCACTATGAACGCTGCCTAAGTGATCATTGGCCCATCCGTTTATTTGCTTGTACGATCGTCAGCTGCGAATAGTGCTAAAGGCTACAAATGAAGATAACTCATGTCGGGTGCTGCAGGAGCCAAGGCGCCCAAGCATTGGTCTGCAGCCTGGTGACACTTTTACTCAGGCGGCATAACACTCGGACTCTCGATTTGGCGCCCAATGATACTTTGACCCTATGAGGATATACAGGGTGGGGCAAAATTACGGCAACTAATTTGATGCCACCCAAAAACTTTATCTCAACTTGAACAAAAAAGTAATCATTATCGATTTATTCCCCAGAAGAAACTGAACTAAAACCACTTCTTTTTTTTCAATACAAGCCCACTTACTTCGACACAGGTTCGAAGACGTTCCGGAAACGCGTTGACCGCGGCGTGGAGGTAGTATTCGTCCAACTCATCCCATGCTTTCTCCAGTGCTGCCTCCAGAGAATTTAGGTCGCGATGGGGTTTGAGCATGCTCTAGACTCGAGGACGCTCCATACAGAGTAATCGATTGGGATGAGGTCCGGTGAACTGGGATGCCGTTCATCAAAAGCGATGGAATCTGGGAAATTTTCCTTGCACCGCTCCTGGACAATCTTGGCCTCGTAAGCAGGGGCACTGCTTTTTTGATAGCACCATTTCTTATATCCAAAGTGCCTCTGGGCCCACAGTAGGTCTTCGTTCTTCAAAATGTCCAAATAGTTGTTCCCGTTGACCTTGACTCCTTGTGAAACGAAGACCAGCGGTGAACGAAGACCACGCAGATGATCGCGCATCTTCTTGATTTTCGCCTTGATCGTGATAGAATTCGGTCTCCCACATCCTGGTCGGTCGGAAAGGTTTCCTGGTTCTGTAAACATTGCCATTGTTTTCGGCACAAGTCTTCTTGGTACCTTCAGACGGGGGAGATGTCAATCGCTCGGAATCCTTGAAGGTGCGTGTCGATGACGGAAGTCCGGTGAGAGGATGGCCTTGTCATTTCAGATCAAATATGAAATTTTTTGTGCTGGTTATTAGAGAAGGTTGCGCTGAATCGAATAAAAACAAGCAAGAGCTTTTCAAATGCGAAAAGCGCCTCTGGGGTCAAAGTTACCGCGGCCGCGCCTAGTTTCCGTAATTTTGCCCCACCCTGTATATGTAATGCTCTATGTTCAGTTCAATCACTTCTGTTGTGGAATGAATCTTCCTCACCGCTATGGACGCAACAGCTGGCGATCGGTTTCCAAGAACACATGGGCCAATTTGCAAAGCTTCTTGTCACTATGCAGTCCCAGATAGAGCGCCTTATACAAGCACTCAAGTCGTTGTAGCGGCATCAGACAGAGACGTCCGTCTCCTTCTTTCGAGCGCTGGACAAGATGGGGGGACATATAGCCGGGGTGGAGCAAAACACATTATATTCGACTCCTTTTATTGGCATCCAAGAGTTCATTCTGACAAAATGGGTAAAACTCACTGCAAAAGTACATCGCCGATGTGCTCATACTTGACATCCTACTGCGACCTGTCTAAATGGGATTGAAATGGTACCAAGCTGAACCTCAGCCACGCAGAGGTATTAGGGACAGTACTTGGACGCTGCTCAAGGGTCAAGGCGACGCTGTAGCTGAAGCTCGATGTTTACTCTGTCTTCAAGAGGAAACACCCGTGCCGCACTTTATGTGGGCGTCCTGGATGTAGGGATCGGAAGCTTGCCAGCCGATTCACTGCCCACTTCATCCGACATCTTCACCAAGCTAACGACGACAAGACATTCAGGCAGATTGACTTTACCAACGCTTATCTCTGTATCGAGGTCGAGAAGAAGGCGAAGGAGCTATCACTACTCATAGAGGACTCCCACATGGTGTCAAATCTGTGCCAGGTGTCTTTCACAAATTATTGATTACGACTTGTGGACCCAAAGACCACGGCGTTCCCTGTGACAACGTCGTTCTACCGACCGCAATGTCGAGGAGTATTTAGTCAACCTGACAACCCTCTTCGAAAGAATACCCAACTGCAGTTTACGCGTCCGGATCGAAAATGTGATTTCCCTATAACCCATTTCCGATATTTGGGGAACATCATCGATTCCACCGGCCGCCGACCCGTTTCGCCAAGATCGAGGCGTTTCGTAAGATGCCACACCCCAGATATCCTGCATATACGATCGTTCTTGGAAGTGCTCAACTACGAGGGTCACTTTGTCAGCGGATGCGACACAACGGCGTGCACAGTTAGACAATCTCCTCGGTGATCGCACACCCTTCGAATGGTCCGCGAGTGCCAAGAAGCCATCCAATGAGCCAAGGATGTGCTTGTCTCGGACCTCCTGCTCGCTCAGTACAATTCCACGAAAGCGATCGCGATCTTGGCCGAAGCACCGGATTGCGGGGTAGGAGCAGTGATTAGTCACCGTCTTCCGGATAAGACGGAGAGAGCAACTCATGATTATCGTTCCCTCATAGCTGCCAAGAAAAATCACGATTAATTCGAAAAACAGGCTCTCGTTATAACGCTGGTCTTAAAAAGTTCCACTGTTACATTTACATGTGCCGCTTTACGCTGTTAACCGATCCCAAGGCACTCCTCGCTATTTTTGGAAGCAATAAGAAAGTGTAAGTCTACCCTGCTCATCAATTCTGACGATGGGCTGTGAACCACAACAAGTTTTGGTCGAGTGGACGCCCTTCCTGGCCTCATCGCGGAACAGTAGACCACCCAAGAAGACACTGGCATTGCAGCAGTCAAGGAAAAAAACCCGCCGTTTTATCACTGCCACGTCCAAATTCAGCAGTCGATGCCGAGGGGATTGCCAAAGGAACTTCTGATGATCAAATTCTTAAGAATATCCACAATTATGTGCAAAGCATAGGATGGCGGCAGAAATCGGATGCCGCAAGCTTTTGAGTGCCCGATAGAATCACTCTCAGAATGAACGTTTATTTGTACATGGTAGCATTTTGATTCCAGACAGTCTTCACAATGCACCACTCTGCTCATGGTCGTTGGAGAATAGGCCGTGGCATCGCGTACATGCTGACTACACTGGGCCGATGGACGAAAATGTACCTCGCTATCGTCCATGAATATTTAAAACGGCCCGGCATTACTGAAATGTCCTTCGCAACCACAAACAGCACAGCAAAAGAATGACGCCGCCTTTTCGCGCAATTTGGCAATTCCAAGACGCTGGTAACGGCCACTGGATCACAATTTGCAGATTAAGTGTTCAACGGCACTGTCACAAAATGGTATCAGGCACATCACGTAGCCACCATTTAACCCGCAGTCCAATGCATAGACAGAACGCTTCGTTGACATTTCAGGAGATAAGGGAGACTTTGGCCTACGAAGGCACTACAGTAATTCCACTCAGCACACAGCCGAATTCCTTGCCCCTCCACGCCGGGAGGATACCTGCCGGCTGAAGCTTTCTTTGAAAGACAAATTTGAACAGTTCGCAGCCTCCTTAAGCTATCCGCCACCAAAATGATCGAAAACCAGAACCGCGAAATGGTGGGCCAGTACAATAGACACCACAGAGTTCGACCAAAACAGTTCACCATGGGCGATCCCTTCTGGACAACGGACTGCTCTTCACGAATGCCACAGGTTCCACAACGGATTTCTACGAGCCCATGGAAAGAATGCTCTATGATGTATAAATACGAAGGCGACATGCTGATCAGTTACAATAAGGTGTTAACAAGATTCCATCCATTACAGCACCACCGTCAGTATCGGCGGACTCACCATTCGCAAGGCAACGGCGACTCCGACACATTTAAGGGCTACAGAATCCACCGCATCATATAGCCTACAGAAAATTTCGACAACAGAACCGTCTACGATCGAAGGAGCTTCGGAAGGACAGCGATCAAGGCCACACCGTGCACCGGAACGATTGAATGCCCAACCTTAGAAGAAGACGTACACCCACCGCCCATCTTAGGGGGAAGGTCTTGATACTATAGATATTGACTATTTCAGGCGATGATTTGAGCAGTGTCTTGTTCCAAAGCCTCACGTTGATCTAAATGTGTATGAAATAACTGAGACTTCCAAAATTTATTCCAAAAGAGTTAGAAAAGCTTTCACTAAATTGGGTGCAAAACGGGGTCGCAAAAGAATTCGAGCTCTGCGTACAAGTTTTCGGCGCCTAGCGCCTTTATCAAGCCTTCAATAGTATAAAGTAGATCCTGTTGGGAGCGGAAAAGGAAGTTATCTCGTAGCAGCAGTAAGTCGATAAAGTACAAGTACACCTGGGCGGTTCTCGAACAAAATCTTTTAACAAGATCTAATTTGTACTTTTTTAGGCTTGATGAAGGCGATAGGCACCAGAAGCTTGCTTATGAGCCTCCAAATTCTTTTTCAACCTCTTTGCTTGACATTTTGCGCATTACTGTGCGCTGACCATGACTCAAGGGAGGACCTGCCATTGCTCACATGTGCTCTACATACTTCCTTTTCCCGACCTAGTCCAAAGCGCACTCCTCCCCTGGCAGCTTTTCCGTCTGCGCACCTTGCTTATGTGCTAACACCTAGTGCGCCCATCAGCACATAGCGGACTGATTGCAAGTGTAGGAACCAAGGAAGGTTTCAAATTCCCGTATAAAATTGAAATGAGACTTAGATGGATCAACAGAGTCTCGAATGCTGATCACAAATATGGAAACCAAAGTTGCAGATCCCAATCATCCCAGGTTAGTGTTATATTTGGAAGTAAGATCGTCGCCTGAGGGAGCTCAACCCCTACATGGATTGCCACACTATTGGCTCGCCACACGCGCTACGGTCACCAGAATCCAAGCGTGCTGATTACCAAGTGCGTTGAATACTGGTATGAGAGGTAATCTGGCATGCTGGAAACAAAGAAAGTACCCCTGCTGAAACTCTGGGCGATTTGGCATGTGTGAGATGTTGATAGTGACAGTTTGGATCAGTTCAATCTATTCTTTCAATGTTGAGATTACAGAAATTCAAATCGGAAGTGGTCAGTTTCAAGTAAACTGACTGTTATACATGTTGGTTGCGGTTAGGCGCTGATGCAAAGAAACATCAAAAATCGCGTAGAGGCATTTATCAAGGTTAAAACACATGTGCAAAACTTTCGCATAAGCTAGGAGCAAAGCGACCTCCTGTAGAGCGCGATCACAACTGAACCATTCCGACTGATGCTGTGTACAGAGTAAACCCCGTTGACGGTAATATGCTCCGACGATGACTCATCTCAAGCAAACTTTACCCTTTCTCTTGCTTCGAAACGGCATTTTGCAATTCGGTTTTCATAATCTGATTAGCATTCGAGAGCGCATCGATCCATGTAGGCCACATTTCAATGTTTCATTGGAATTTGGAACCGTTCCTGGTAAACTGGCGTTTATATAAGGAACAGGCGTAAATCCAATGACAGGGCGATACCGTTTAGCTGTTCATCTCCATAAGGGGTTCGTTTTTCCCTAATGAGTCCCTTATCACGACCACTCATTCGTGAAGGACAGAAAGACATACAGAAATCCGTATTAAGTGACATACCGACTAAGAGACACACGATGTTAGTTATTCAGGCAATACTAGATGGATAGTAAAAAGCCGCGCTAAACGTAGCTGTAGTATTAGGTAGCTGTAGTGAACAACTGTGTCCTTTAGAGCGCACGAACGGTAGGGTATGCTTGATCTTCCTTATAAATCACATGTGCAATTGGGCCGAAGTAGCTATGTCCACGCCACGTGGGACAAGTCCCATGGTAAAGGATCAAGGGGAAAGTGTTAATTAAAGACATCATTAGGGGTAGGCAATAGTGGAGAAATCCCAAGAAGAAGTCACTCACATGGTAGTCCTGGGCCTAAGAAGGCTATCTGCGGCGAAATCCCGGTGAAAAAGCGCCCCTCCGAGCTGTAGAAGCGCTGCAAAACGGCGAAGCGTTCAGGGGCTCCGCCTCTGCCACTCAGTGGTTCCGCCTCTCGATGACGTAATTCCCGATTGATTGGGGTGAGAGCGGTCGAGGAGATGGGGTAGGATCGGGGGTTTTGCGGCGCGCTTTCGCAGTTTTAGCGTGAAACTCACTCAAGAAATAGATGTTGTCGTCTTTCCAAACAATTCCCCTGTGTTTACTTGGCAACATGCCAATGGAAAACTAGATCAGACTACTACCCTCTTGACGGACAGGTCGTCCGCTTCGAGAATCAACAGTGGAAAGGGGGTCCTATTTCTCGGGTTTTAGGCCAATTCCATCCGCTGTTTCTTCACTGTCCTATTGCTAGGCATCTCGGCTTTCATATGCACTATTTCTTTTACTTTTCGTCCGACTTTCCCCTAATGATGCCTTTAAGTGGAGGACTTTGAAGTCATGGAGGGCAATTTTGCCCATGTAGGTCCTAGTGCGTGCCTCGAATTAACGCTGCAGGGATGAAATGAAAACACTCTACTTGGATTATATGCTATTGGCACTGCTTCGTAACCCTCAAAGGAAGATTTGTGGAACATCACGGAGACCTGCAATGTTAAGACATCACCTGGCTTAACTGTGATCGGTTGCAGCATATTAAAGTAGAGTTGCTGTGGTCCAACAGCATAGACAGATCTATACGAAATCAGTCCCCTTTACCACTGACAGCAGCGTTGAAGATGGCGACACCATTCGAGGGCACCCCTACCAAAGTTGTCTTACCCTCCACTGCTACTCTGCCGTCGCCAGCCATACCATGGAAGTAGGGGCTGTTTGTGAAAGCAAAGGGACAGGGGACGCGATGATGTGCCTTTGCTGAGCAGGTCACAAAGTCGGCTCGAGTGGAAGAGACACCGAATCCAGGAATAAAAAAGGGTGATGTATGTATAAGAAGTAGCCGATTCCATGTGCCGGACCGAGGCTAGAGAGAAAACGAGGACGCTCCTTCTTATATCGCCGACGTGTCGGTTCGATTCCTTACAGCACAAATCCGAATATAATTGTTTTGCCGTGCGCACAATGTATGGGATGAGATGAAATCTGGATGAAATGGTGCTACAAATTTCATCCAGATGCCGTAGGGTCGATCAAAGGTGACGAAAGTCATTTACCTTTATGGGTAATCGGAGCATAACGTTGAATATGAAGGTGGAAATGCTATATGGTGCATCAACGAGGAAAGAACGGCATGAAATGCTATTTACCGTTCATAATTATGTGTTTTTACACCCTCTACATCAATACATAAATAGCGCGATGCAGACGGCAGGCCAAGCCTTTCAGAGGGTTACCAGTATTACGCTCATCTTCCTTTATGCGAAAGGAACAAATTGAAAAGTGGCAGAAATGTTCTACCCGATTCATGTCGAGCTAGTCGCTCAAAATGGTCACCGTACCTAATTACGGCTTTATTTAGACTCAAGGTGGGCCATTCTTACTCCACGTATGAATGCGAGCTCCTGAACTTTTTAATTTCCCTCCTTTTCATGTCTCATTCCATTTGTTTGAGGCTTAGTTTATATAGCTTAACACATTCAAACCCTAAAAAGTAATCCAAATAAATAGCATTGAGGAAAAATGGACACTGTTTGGAAAGTGATACCATATTAGAAATTGGATGGATATTGCAAAATATTAGAAAATGATACTACCTCAGAATTGGATGGTTAACGCATACGCAGGCAAACTAATGAGACCACTAAAGTCAACAGTACGAGAACAATCCAGGCGGGATTAAGTTGCGTAAACACATCGATTGAAAGCCTCTGTTCTGCAATTGGAGCTTCGGGGCAAATCATGAGAATTATCACCTGCTAAGTGAAAATTTCGTGTAATCTTCCAGGAAAAAGCCTAAAAATCTCATCTTGCCCCACAGTATTTGCATTGCTTTTGCTTGCAGTAGAATTGACTAGAAACTGTCACTCGCCCAATTCCGATTCCAAGAGGAACATGAAACTTCTTAGGGGGCATGCACCACATGCAACAATGTGCTACAGGATATCAGTTTTTGTTCAAGTCCCGAGAGAGGCGGTGGCCGCGTCCGCGAATTGTTCGCAAGTGGACCAGCAGGACACTTGTCGCCCTTGACCCCATCCGAGTGTACTGTCGATTATGTCAAGCAGGAGCAGTCGAAAGTCTCACATCGAGACCACAACTCAGAATGTCCAGAGCAAGATGGATTTTTATTATGTCGTTTATCTTCATCGTTATAGCGGATCCTACCGCGGTGATGGTGCAGTCTTAGAAGAACAATGAGACACCATCGCACAGACCGAGACAGAAAGGTATCACAACCCTTATGTTGTCTACGAAAAGGTAGGGTTCGATTAATGGAGCATGCGACAGCAATGGTGTCTTCGATGCTGATGTTCTCACCGACAGACACAACGGCCCTATTTAGGGCCACACCGAGGAAAAGGGGCCATCTGAATTGAAGGGTACTCCGCAATTCCTTACCAGCTGTGAGCCCAGACCAGGACTATAAAATAATTTTATCGCCAGCTCATCAGATATCAGGAAACTTTTCAAAATTTTGAGAATGTAAAAATTATGACTTATTACCAAATTGAAGAAATCAAAAAAGCACAGCACATCCCTGTGGGCTCGACAGGCTGCTTCCAAACATGTGCATCTCTGATAGAAAATAAATATCAATCAATTTACAACGAAAAAAAAACAGTAAAAAACGCGTTTCCACGCATTTGACACTCTCGCTGCACTAACTGTAGCATATCACGAGAAAAGCCAATTTCATGATCTAGTTATTTTCGCGAGTGATGAGCACACTGATGAACTGCAATCGATTTGATGAACACTCCCACAATTCAATGAATACATCTTTTTCGGGACTCGCAATCGGAAACACTCCAGCAAGCCAATAATCTGCTCAACAGAATAATCGAGGAAGAATAAGAAAAATAAAGTGTGGCTGGATTAGTGTCACACTACGAGAACTACAAAGAACGTGAGGAAAGTGTTGTTTCAGTGTGATCAGTGAAGGAGTAATTTGAAAGGCTACACAGAAGGTTGTTTGAGTTGCTAGTCGATCAGAGAGCGCTAATGAACAGAAGCGCAAAAGTGAGAAGAAAAAAAGGTGCAGATGCGTGGGTTTGCTAACTGGCTTATTATCACAATGAGTGATGTGCATATGTATGAGCGCACAGTGTACGACTGTTGCCGTTTTTACTATCTTCAAGTCACTATTGATTTTTGCCACCTATCATTGTGGTATAATTTCGGAATGAACTGAACTTCGGAGTTGTTCGGATTTCCTTCTCAAAACCAAGACACACACCAAATTTCAAAGAATCACTTCTTATAAAGGTGCTAAGGCCACTATCCCTGGAAAACGAAAAATAGCCCTTGTAAACATTGAAAATGAGAGCCTCTAGCTTTTTGTTTGCACTAGATGACAAATTTGGCGAAATAGTTCAGACGAGTTTGGACTTGGCCGTCTCACGCAAGATTCAGGCGGAGATAGATAGGTATTGAAGAGTGTACTCTCACGTCTGCACAGTCAAGGATACTGGGTTCAATCCCCACCAAAGCACAAACCATGTCTTCATAAACACCAAGATGGTGGCGTTACCAGCTTCAGACCCACTAGGCAGATCGCCTGATGGAGGAACCCAGTCGCAACAATATGTCCCAGGTCACAGAATTAGTCAGTGATAAAGATGCGGCGTCACCTGAAGTGACCCGTAGAGCCTTCGATCGAGTTTTGTGGTCAATATGCGAATGTTATCGAGTGGAGGACGCCTCCGGCTGAAGAAGTTAGTTCGAATTGTGACTTGTAGGATCACTGGCAAATCACTAGATGGAGCTGACCTGATGAAGCGCAGGAGCACCTGCGTTCTAGCTTTTAGGAGACACGATGAAAAGGAAGTAAGGCAAGGAGATCGGAGATGATGTCAGACACTTCCACAGCGAAGGAAATATGAAATGAAAAGGCGTAGCCATAGTCGCAGCAGAGTTCCTCAAGGACTGTGTCTCTTCAAGAGAATACTTCCTCAAGAGTGTAACACACATAAAGTTGATAGGATCAACGACCGAACCATGGCTATAAGGAGAGACATAAAAGAGTGGTACTAACCAGAGTGACTGTGAACGTACCGCGAGCTGGCAGCCTTGAAGTCGAAAAGAATAAGTTCTATCTGAGACTTGGAGAAGCCAACAGATCGGTTTCAGAAAACAACCAGGGGACCTTAACGGTCATAATAGTAGTAGGAGAGGGTTAGAGAAAACACAGGAGCATGGGTTTCGAGAATGCTGAGGGACAGCGGGGGTTAGAATCGGCTATAAGCCACGACCTCGACAGTCGTAGTTCGCTTTTTGCGAGAAGAAAAATCAGATGATAACCTACAGGGACGGAAGAAGGTAAAGGGACGTATAATAGACCATTCACTCGTAAAAGGACACTTCCCTAAGAGTGTAACATACATCAAGTTACTGCCTGGTAAGGAATCGTGCACTCATCACAGGCTCCTCCAAGCAGACATTGCTATGGAGCCTTTTAAGAAACAAAGGTAAGAAGAACAGAGGTGACCGTAGGATGCGACTATGGAAGTTACACAGAGTGGGAGATGACCCAAAGAGGAAGTATGGTAGTTGGTATTCTACACCCGTGCACTCCGGTTCGGAGACCTGGGATAGAGCCACCAAGGTCATTTCGAAATGCGGAAAGGAATCACTAGATAAAACTGGAGCTTGCTTCAGAGGCGATTAAGCGTTTGGTTTTGAAACCAGATCCAAGTGCGGCGAAATGGAAGAAAGAAACATACAAACGCTGGCAGAAAACGGTGAGCACCCAAAGTTAGCCGCCTATAAACTTTGTAAGGGGATTGCCAAGGCAGCCGTGGCTAGAGTTAAAAACACGGAAATGGGTGCCTTGTACAAGGAGTTGACGGGCAGAGATGCAGAGAAGCTCGTCTTCAGGCTGGCCAAGGTCCGACATCAGGCCACCCAAGGCATCAGAGTGGTAAAGATCTGAAAAGCAGCGACGATGTTATTCTAGGAAAGACAGCCGAGATGAAAACGAGGTGGCAGGGGTACTTCGATAGGCTTCCAAACGACCAGTTATCCCTTGACGAAAGCCCAGAAAAGGAGGCGGGCTGGTTCCATCTTGCTCTAGACGAATGACGAGGTCTGTTGCGTGCTAGAAAGGATGAACAATCGGAAGGCGGTGGTGCAGATAAGTTCCGATGCATAGGAAGCGCTAGGAGAGTACGGGATAAAGTAGCTCATTCAATTACTCACCGTTACCGCTAGAGGAAGACGGATGGAGGAGAGGTAAAATGGTCCCCATATTTAGATAGAAGGGGATGCAATGAAAGGTACCAACCACGGCTTCATCAAACTAAGCGCATACCTTGATCTGTATGAAAAGCTGGTCGATTCGAGGTTCAGGAACACATTCCTGTCTATCAGGAGCAATTCGGGTTCATGCCTGAAAAATGCACAACCGCTACCATTTCCATAGCCAGACAGGTGAATGATAAGTATTAGTAGAAGCGACGACCATGCTATCTAGCACTCCCTGAACTCGACCAGGCCTTTGACAGTCTCCCAAAACCAGTACTCTGGAACGTAGGATCTCATGGAAGAACCACTGAATAACATCCTTGCCGATGCGTGAATGATACCTTGTCCCATCGCAAGGAAGAACTGCAGAAAAAGTGCGGAAGTGGCAGGATGAATTGGTTCAAATGGAATCCGATTAAACATCAAGAAGATCAGGATCATAAACTCCGAGGAATCATCACATCAATGGTGGGCTGCCATGGGGTAACCATGGAGAGGGTGAAAGAATCCTGGTAACACGGGAGTGGCCAAGCAGCTTAAGATAGGTGCTAGACTGTGAAGGCCCAAATAAACACATGGATAGCTCCCGGATGCTCAAGAACAAGGTGTACCGAACGGTGGTAAGGCCTGCAATGCTACCGTACAACAGTACGATAACGAGTGTTTGCTCATAACATAGTTAAAGGAAGCTGCCCGCCGCTGAAATGAAGATGTTAAGATGGGCATGCGGATGAACGCGACTGGACTAAGTCAGAAACGAGAACGTGAGAGTAGGCAGGCAGAGAGCTCTTGTCTAGATGAAATTGCGGGAGCAGCAACTGCGATGGTATGGGCACGGGTTGAGGCGACCAGAGGAACACCCTACAAAAAGAGCACTAGAATTTAAAGTGCAACGGAAGCAACCACGCGGAGCCTCAAAGAAAAGGTGGAGGTACGTCAGCAAGGGCGACTTGACTGATGTGAAGGCCATGGCCGAGAATGCATTGGATGGGAACAAATTACGATGTCTGACAAGAACAGCGAACACTGTGACGACGCGGGATTGAAGCTAGAGAGAAGAAGAAGAGTGTCACGCAAAATTCAAAGCAACCTCGCCCCTCTGTTGATGTTTTCTTGCCACGATTGTCGTCGCTACTACTAACCACGCTGCGCAGTGGTTGTGGTGGTTTCTTGGCGCCCTTTCGACTAGCTGTATGTGCAACATTGTTATTTGTTGACCGATATGACAGTCTGCACAGGGTGCTGAACGACCTACTTATGGTAGTGTGTCCTTATGAGCGAAATCGCAATGTTCCTCCAGAGCTCACTATGATTTGAAAAAGGATATGGTCGTTAACCTCGATGTCTGTGCAGGTTGGTTAACTGCACGGTTCCGAAGAGTCAATGTGAGAATGTTAGAAATTGCAAGAACGCGTTTTTGTCTTTTTAATTGTTCTTCGTGATAAAAAATTTTTCGATTTCTCATTGGATTTGTACATAGTATTTTCAGAATCGGGTCGTCGAGCTCTACTCTAGGTTTGGGCTTTGTTCAAATTAATGACGACCCTTTTTCACCTTTCGAAAAAGTTGTGTGGAATTTCTACGACATCTATGAGACGGCAATAAAGTTCTATTACACTCCGATTCTCAGTTCACAGATGTTTAGGAATTCCCAAGTCTTCGTTATTTCGAGCCATTCTTCTTGTTATGGCTCTAAATAGCACCTTTGTGTATACACGGCCAGAACCCATGTTTTAATTCATTTTCAGATTCATGAATGAAATGCACACAACTCCTTTCCCTATAAAAAATGTTATCGAGTGATGTGAGGAGCTTTTCGCGATGAAAGTTTTGTTGTTTTCCTAATTTTCGGTCTCTTCCTTGTCCACGAATGACAATGACAATCTCAAGCCCTTGTTGACTGCGCACGTGAATCGCACGCAGCCAATATGAGCGTGGAAACGGGGAGTGCCCCATACTCGGATAACCAGACAGGTAAGGTGGCCTGAGTTCTGCCAGTGTGATTGTGGGTCTAGCCGTGGGGGTATACCGCTACGTCAGGATTAGACGTCGCAGTATGCTGTGCACAACGTTTGCGAGCGATATGGCTACATTTGTTAGTTTAAACTCAAGTGATAGTTTATCCTCCAGTGAGCATACCCAATTTTCCAATGGCTGCATTACCAGACCCTGTACTGAAACCAATATTATCCAGCTGTGATGCCTTCGCCAAATGAGGGGTCCCAGAAGGTCACCGCAATGAGACACTTCGGGTACCACGTAGAAACAGCAAGATAGGTAAAGATTTTGAAAACATTGAGATTACTACTGGCTAAAGTGTTAGTAGAAATCATAGGAGCCAAGCGCTAACCTAAACAAGATGACTTACAGATTGTACGGGAACATTTACTAGATACTATTTATAAGAAAACGAGCAATGCAATCTACTCTGCAAAAATTTCAAAAAAGAAAGAACTGAGAATAAACAAAAATGGGAAACACAGAAAAAGAGGAGCAACAATAAAGCATTCCTATGGGCTAGACCATCCACCATCCAGTATGCCATCACAACTGTGAAGAAGCAGAAACGCTTCGTGAAGCGTGACATGAATGAAGCTGAACAAAAGACCAGACCTCAGTCAAGAATCACGGGAGTCGTTTTTACCAAGGATTTGATCGATAGGACATCAAGCGTCCATTACCAGCGAAGCCACGCTGGAAAATACTCGGAAGTTATTTATTCCGTAACTGCACCACAGAAAGCATACAAAACTGCCGCAGTTCACCAGAAGTGAAGTGTCAAGCACAAAACAAGGACATCGAAGATGAATATAGATAGACTCTCCTAAAAACATTGAGCCAGATACAATCGCCCAAAGCAGTGAGCAAATCAATTTCATTCAGTTTGGTTCTGAAAGTCAGGCCATTCACAGCACTCAACTTGGTAGGAGTAGGAGCCAGTGGGCGATACGGTGAAGGAGGAAGTTTGAAAGTGGGGAAGATTTTCTATTCCGAATGTTTGCATAATGTAGTTTAAAGCCAATGACTCTTACCACAGAATCTGAGTATCCAAAATCTGCTAGGGCTGAGTTCGATTCCCCACGAAGTATACGGAAACCGAGTACTGGGTAAGGGACGATTTCTCTGAAAAACAACCCTTATATCCGAACATCTTAAACTGATCACCATAGCTGGGATGGTTATGCCTGCGAACACCTTGTTTATCCTGTCAAAACCATTTGAGTCGCCATCGCTTCTCTTGTCATGCAGCATATTTTCTTGCGATTTGAAATTCAAATATGAAAGCAACATTCAAAATGGATTGATACATTGAAAATATACATACATAATATTAGGTTGTCCCAAAAGTCTTGTAGGATTTTTTTCGATCATAACTTTTTATTATTTTTTCTTCCAACAAACAACAGTTAGGAACAACGTATTCACCATTGCTATCGACAACACTCAGCAATCTCATAGGAAAATCAGTGAGGGTTCTGAGAGTCGAAAAAGTTAGCGATCGCCCCTGCAAGCAGGTTATAATCAACGAATTTTCTCTAGAGGAAGGATCCAAGAGGATGGCTAAGGTGACATTCAGAAGGGGCAATGTCTGGAGAGTATGGCGGCTGGGGCAGGGATCCCAGCCGAGCTCGTGTAGCTTGGCTTGGGTACTTTTCGCAACTTTTCGCGAAATGGGAGCGGGCGTCGTCGCGAAGGAGGGTGACCGTGGACCGTCTCCGGCGCTTTTCTCGAAAAGCGACGGCGAGCTGCCGGAGCTGACGGATGTATGCGATAGCGGTGACTTTCTCGCCTTGTACCAGCACCTCGTGCGAAAGCATTCCTCCCGCGTTCCACAAGTAGCACAGTCCTGAGCGTGGCTTGTCTTCCATGTCATTTTCGCCGTTGCTGAAGCTGATGAGCCAGCGGCGCGCAGTCTCGTAGCTCACACATCCCTTGCCCAATGCAGCGTTGATGGAGTGGCAAGCTTCCGTCGCTTTGCTGCCGCAAGACCACTCATAGTAGAAGAAAGTGCTTGTTGGGTGGATTACGACTACGGGCACTGTAGCTCTCTCCACGGAATCTAGTGTGTCAATATATATTTAGTTAGAAAGCTCAGAGAACCTTCTATCATATTCCTGAACCGCCTAGACCTGCCTCGAAGTGAACAAAGTTGTCGATTTTTTTTGGAAAAATCCTACAAGGCTTTTGAGACAACCTAATATAACATATTTATTATACCTATTCTCTATACAAATGTAAGGGTACCCGGGCTTTCGGGTACTACAAGATATAGTAAAATGTTTTTTTGTATAATTTCTTCGGTATACCACCTGGCCGATATGAGCAGAAAACTTCAAACCGAGTGAATGTAGACGTCCGAATTTTTGAGTATATCACGTCTTTCAGAGAGATATCATAGAGATTATACTCTCGAGCCCCATGTTTCCGAGATGAAACGTACAACGCTTATTCTCATTGAACGTTAGTTTAAGATCAGAGCGTAGACGGATAGGTTTTGGATGGACTGTTTCAAAGTATTAGAAACCTCATCACGGTCACCATCATAATATATGCCATACAGCTCAATATAATGCCATACAGCATAATCTGCACTTTGATGCGATGTATGGACGCAGTATGATCAGCTGTATAAAGCAAGAACAAAAGAGGTGAAAGTACATCTCCATGTGGTACTTCACCATGCCTATCTCCTACCCTGACAGTCATATGACGAGTGAATTGGACTGCAGACTTCTTAGTAAATAACCACCCAACCAAGTTTTTCTAGTTTCAGTAGCAGTTTGCAATGGTTGACCATATCCAACGCCTTGAACATATCTAAGTGAATCGCATTGACCGGTTGGCCTTGGCTTTTAGCAAGCTCCAGTCAAATAAGCTGTCCACTCATCGATGATAGTGCTAGCGTCCTGCAGGGACCTGTTCCAGTGGACTAGTCTCATACTTACGGTGCTTAGGTACCATTTTATAAGGAATCATCTCTTCCGTGACGTTGGCAGATGTAGGTGTAATACTCACTATTCTGTGGTCCAAAAACAGATCGAGCGCGAAATTCGAAATTCTCGTCCAAAGCCTCCTTCTAAACCTATGGATCCTCACACAACAAAGGGAAGGGAATGTTCCATATATGAGCCGAAGGCTTTGTTAAGGAAGGGGCGCATTTTTCAGAAATAATAGGAGGAACATCATTGTGCAGGTCTGTGGTGGATGGCTTCAAGCCTTCAAACTTTGAAGGGCTGAAGCCATCCACCACAGACCTGCACAATGATGTTAGGCTCTAATTAGAGGCTCTAAATACTACAGTAGCGTTAGCTACATGTGGTTTGGGTGGACTTTGACAGCTGGGCGGGGCTTTCACGTACGAGAGGTACAGTAAGGACGACCGCACCGTGGCTTAACGCGTAACACCAAGCATAGACTGTTCCTATGCATAACAAGTGATTTTGTGTCCATTCAAACATCTCAAAATGTGTACTATGGAAGCGATTTCTGATGGTGAAAACGTAGTGAGCATCCGCTCAGGTTCTACTCGTGGGGCTGGTGAATAATATATCATTCATCTTCTTGTCGTCCGATTCAGACTCAAAAGTGTTAGAGTAACTTGAAGGCACAGTGAATGGTAATACGGGCCGAATATAAACTGTGAAAGTAAAGATGCTCAATGTAGCAGAAGCAGGACGGAATGTAATAGAGCGGTCTAATCCTCTAAGTAAAATATTTATTCACTTATTTATTTGTCTATGCGCCGATTGGACGCGCCAGAGATAGGAGAAGAATGACGAGTACCAAAAACTGGTCAAAAGGACTGAAGCCTTTTTCTGTGCCTTGACAAACCGAATGATAAACAAGTCCCTTTGGTCCTCAGTATCAGGGCTGGATAATAGTAAATGATAACTTTATGGGAAAAAACAAAAAAAATATGACTTTCCTACCATCAGTCGTCATCGAAAACGTGCATTTGAACCTGTGTCCAATTGCTGTTGTTTTTCCGGTTTTCAGCATGTCGTACTCTTCCGAATATAAAGTAAATAGATAAATAAATACGTGTACATAAAAAATAAGTAAATCTGTGTATATATTTTGAAGAATTGTTCTCATAACAAGAGTCATCGACAGTTATGTAACGCAAAAGGAGGATAAAAGAGGACGGTGCGATATTCACTCGTATTACGCGGTAACACGAGTAACAACTGCATATATCAAAACCGCGGCAACTTCTTAGCGCTCAAAATTGAGCGATCGGGCAAGCCAAACGATGCACACCCCTTCCCGTCTCCATTCGCCAGAGATTACCATTTTGTAGCGCCGACCTGATACCTGCAATGGATTATCGATCAGTGGTCAATCCGATTTTTCGTGAGGGATTCTTTGACCCATGCTTCACTTAGGTGAAAGGAAGGACGAAGTATTACCAGTGAAGATATTAGATATTTCGTTGCTGTGTGCCATGCCACCGAAGCACAAGCCTCTCCATGAGAGAGTAAGGGGTGCAACGGCTTGACTGTCTTTATTTTTACTCGGAGAGTTTTTGAAAAAATGCAATAGAGTCAAACCTACGGTCAGAGAGATTCGCTATCAATCTCCTGAAGCCATCTCTGCATATTGAAGAATATTGACGGCAATAATGACAGCAGGAGTGGTGAAAAGAAAGCGGAGTTGAGACAAAACTAGAATACGAAATACAAATTAGGAATCTTAATCAGACCGCTCAACAATACCAAACATTAGCATATTGACATTGTGCTTGCCTTTATCGTCAATTGAGACCAAATGGAACACTTTATGCGCGTATAAAATGCTTCTACTTCAATGCATTGTAACAGTGTCTTTGTGGATTTTCTCTCACCAAAGTTAGCTATGCGTAGCCCTATAGATGTATTCCTTTGATTTATCTTCCGTTTCGAGTACTTTCTGTCACAATCTCCAATATCTAGTAGTAACGATAATTCGCTGTTGCAATTGAAGCAAGTTCTTGTAATGGCGAAGACGAGAGAAAGTGTTCGTCACTCGATTCATGGTTACTCCGTCAATGTATGTAGTTCTGGAAGCAACGTGGCTGAAACCAATAATACTCTTCGAAAACGCGCCTCTGTTAAAAAAACAGTAAAAAATCACATGCAGAAACTCTTTGTCGATATATCCAATATGGACGACCACTTTTTGGCACTTTAAAGCATTTCCTAGGTAAGATGCGGTTTCTAGAAATGAAGGATATCAGAAGCGCCACATAAAGGCGAAAAGAATCGTTTTCCAACTTCTAGACCATTTATACAAATAGCAATCACATTTCTTCTTATTCAACAATTTTCGAACTCTGAGCAAACAATTTTTCAAATATAAATATGGGATTCTCTCAATGATCGTTGAGAGAGGTGTGTTGCAAGCGGAAATGATTTAGGATAGATGTTTTCGGAGCTCCTCAGCTCCTTCTTCGGAGATGTATGCAACCGAGAAACATGAATGGGTACTTCAAGGGATCCTTCTAACATGACTGATTTTCTTTTTTTCCTCATTTCAGGATGAACAAGGTTTTGCTGGTTCTTCTTGTGATGCTTTCTCTTTCCATGATCTACGCTGCAACGGCCAAGGTAAAGGAGGTTGGACTGAAATAGATGCTCTTACTGCCCTTGAGCTGTTATAGTGAACAGAGAGAACTAAAAAATAGAATTGAAACGGCAGTTTCGGTGCTTTGGTAGGATAGGGGTAGCACTCATCAAAGGAAGCCAGGAGATTGAAAAGTAGTGTGCCTAACAAGGAAGGCCCATCAGGTCATGGTGAGCTTTTTGAAACGGTTTTTTGCATTTTATAGGGTCACATACATGAAGCAAAAAACCGGTCTCAAATTCGGCTAAATGGTTTTGGGGGGCCCAGAAAATGAGTGACAAAAGTTGCTCAAAAAGAAACAATTTTGACCAGTTTGCTCCAATGCTTTCCAGCTGCGGCGTTCAGTATATGCATATCAGAAGACTGTCTTCAAACCTACGCCGAAACCACTGCGATCTCGTTCAATAATGTAGAATCACTTATGGTAAGTGCTAAACGAAGCAAAGAAAGCTGATAGCGGATGCACAGGTTAGCGTTCTTGCAGTGGGTGGTTGGTCGAATGGATAGTGGGACGGGCTGGCATTGGCACGGTGGTGGGGGTGTTTGTGGTTCAAGTCCTCTCGACGTTTTCGCTTTTGCATTTTCTTAATTTACTTTGTGCAGCGCTATACTATTTGCGCACATGCAGAATGACTACAATTTTCGTCGCTGGTGCACGAAAGTGACCTCATGTACAAGCTTCCAGTGGTCAACGTGTTTGGACACTTCGGCGCCCCTAGCACGCTTGCCAGACATTTTCGTGCGAAACTAGTGTGATATTCGTGCTCAGGAGACTCGACTAGCCCGATATACAAAATACTATCCAAATTGGGATTTTGACCCAAACTTGAGACAGTAGGGTGGACATGGGCATACAGCCACTGCACTACTTATACAGACGAACAACTTACAGCCTCGATTAAATGCAATCGAGCATGTGCAGAAACAACGCATTCCAAGTTAGCTGCACCTAGCAACACCATGCGAAGGCAAAAGATAACAAATATTTTCTCATATCGGGCGAGCTCCTTTCGTTGAGTGCTCATTACTATGGCAATAGCAGTACTATTGGTCGTCCAATTTTCCGAGTTTGGGTCCAAATCGCGATTAGGCTGAAAACTTGTCATCTAGAATAGTTCGACCCCCTGAGCATGAATATCACACGTACTTTGCGGAAAAACGCCTAGTTCCCATGTTATGAGCGTTGGCTGGTCCAAACCAATCATTCGCTTAGTACGCAAAAATACTGGAGATAGAGGTTCCCCGGTAGAATGAGAATTGATTTTGCACATATTCTGCACGTATGGTCTTACATGAGCACAAATTGATGAAAACTAAAAAAATGCAAAAAAATTGTCCTCAGTGGGGACCGAACCATCAACTATTTTCTGGGCCCCCCAAAACCATTTAGCCAAATTTGAGACCGGTTTTTTGCTTCATGTATGTGACCCTATAAAA
The DNA here is from genome assembly GCA_963978905.1 of Trichostrongylus colubriformis. Lineage (NCBI taxonomy): Eukaryota > Metazoa > Nematoda > Chromadorea > Rhabditida > Trichostrongylidae > Trichostrongylus > Trichostrongylus colubriformis. The sequence continues at coordinate 18,121,458 of OZ022258.1, read as the reverse complement.
TGCAAAAAACCGTTTTGAGAAAGCTCACTATGACCTGATGGGCCTTCCGTGTAAGTGAAACAATGTTTTTCATACACCAAGAAATTAATTAGCTGCTTAGAAACTCCTCCTTCTGGGCTAAAGAAAATGCTCGTCTCTTGCTCAGAACAATTAAGTATCTGTGTTAAACTGAGAATATTTGTTTTACAAGGACTTGCTGTTAACCAGACAAGTAAACATAACATATTTTGAAGGGTAATAATTGAATTAGATATAAACGCATGTTTTCGCGTTGATTCAGTAACTTAGTAACTTGAGTAGTTTTGAGTTTCAGGGTAAAACTGCAGCTAAGAAAGACGTTTCGAAGAAGGAAAAAGCAATGGGTAAGGGAGAAACTTCAGATAAGGGAAAAATTACAGATGGAGAGAAAACTCAAGAAAAGAAAAAGAAAATTCCAGATGAAAAGAAAAAGGAAGTCCCTGCAGAAACGAAGAATGTAGGGTGGTGGGCTTTGGCAAGGAAGTATCATTCCGCTGCCGTTTTCAAAATGATGCCCGAAATGAAGAAAAAAATGGATGCCATTGTCCGTGATAAGGGCCTGAGCCGACAAAAGCGCAGATCAAAGCTGCATGCTTTATACAGGAAAAATCCGACGGTAAGTGATTTATCTCGAAAGTTGATGGGTGCCTTATTTCGACGTCTGCCATCGACGGTGAGATTTTAGGCATACAATGCTGTGGTGCATACGTATGTTCTACTATTACTTCACAGGCTCCATCGAAGAGCTGGTAAGAAATCTCAGCGATAATGTGATCACGCCAGAGAATAAATGCGTTATGCTAACCAAGTTTTAGCGAACAATTTACATATTACAGTCCATTTCCCGACGGCTGGCAGGGCGAGGTCTACGGACTTGTATCGATCTCTCTCACCCCGCCACACACTCTCACCCAACTCTGTAGGCCACGCCCTGCCAGCCTTCGGGAACTAGACTGTATATATATTTGGCAATAAGAAAGGGTGTGACCACAGGTACGTAATAGCGGCTGCACTACAACGCGGTTGGTTAGCAAAAAGTATGTGACTACCCAAGCACTGACTCCTTTGCTCGTCGTTCATACATTGCGGTGCCGGCGGAGGGCGTGGCGCGTGTGGGTCTCCCCTGTGCCACCTGTTTCGCCGCCTGTAAGCGCAGCCACGCCCTACCGGTGCCATGTATGAACGCCAGCTTATCATCATATTATACAATATTCGCCCACCTATGAACCCAGAATTATCCATCTCCCTGATCCAGGCATTTCGTTAGCTTGTTGAATAAAGTTTGCTTATTCCAAAACTCGCATAAAACGGATCGGATACAACGCCATCGAAAAGACATCGAAAAAATTCTTTGAAAATGATATTATTCGGCTGGGGGCAAAAAAAGCAAAAACTGAGCTGGATTGCGAAGTGGAACTGAAAGCCGTAATCAGGCTACTTACTGATCGCAATTATTCGCATTAATGCATTGCGATTGCTTATATTGTCAATTAAGCTCTAAGTGATTTCATGACCGCTCATAAAAAGCTTTCAGGTCAATTTGACATCAGTGTTTGAATCACCCCTCCTCCCTCTTCTTCACCTCCTAGTATGGTAATCACTTGTGTTAGCCATATACAACTCAGAAATGCATTCTTTTCAAGTACACTTCTCCGCTTTTTGTTCTCTACAAAGATTTTTCTGCCACGATTTCAGAACAACAATTCGTTTGTACGAACACACTCGCTATGCACCAGATATACTGTCCATTTCACAGCGCTCCATAGGGCATGGCCTGCGGACTTGGGTGAGAGTGTGTGGCGGGGTCAGAGAATTTGATACTCTCGCCCAAGTCCGTAGACCACGCCCGGATGTGTACCCTCATCCCTCAGGACCCTCAGAATTTCGCATCGCGACGTTCTCCGCGAGACACTGTTGTCTGTCCTCGGTGGGAATCGTGTGTAATTGCACTATAAGGACGGCGACAGTATCTACGCCTATTTTTATCCATTTTGGCGTGATATTGAGCTGTTTCATTCTGCTTTTATTTCAGTAGACAAAGTGCACTTGAATTAGTTCGGTATGAATACTTTGAGCTCAATCTTGGTTGGTGATAGCGTTTTGCATGCATTCGTTGCATTTACTGTGTTATGTATCATCCTTACTTGTGTATCAGCACGAAGCTTTTATAAAAGTAGATAAGCTTATGCCTCAGCCGCGGCAAAAGGAGCTCCGAGGTGAGCGAAATCATCTACTTGTGTGAGAACGGAGTTCCTCATTACGGCCGAAGTGGTTCACACATCTCCAACTCCTTTCCGCTTGGCCCGAGTTGTGGAAACGCAGGAAGCGCACTGATACAATTTGATACAATTCAAATAACACAATAATAACAAAATAATACAATAATACAATTAATTTCACTGTCGTGCGACATATGTAGCAAAAGGAAAGTTCGGGAGAGCAAAAATGAGGAGATCATAGGTAGAAGATCATAGAAAATGGTTACTGTACGCAAAACACTATAAGCAGCCAAAAGTAAACTGAAAACATGCAGCATGAACTAAATTCATACGAGTCCCGCCTATTAAAATAAAAAGAATTCGAAAACAATTTTAATACCACGCCAAAATGAATAAAAGTAGGCGTCGATACGGTCGCCGGCCTTCTCGTGCAATTACACGCGATTCCCTCCGACGGCAACCATCTCGCACGCGAACGTCGTTCGGCGCTCGATGCCACGCGAAACCATGAAATCTTGATATAAGGGTACACACCCGCCACGCCTATCTATTGCTGTGAAATTAACTGTATGATAATTTTACAATGAAAAGTCTATACAAGGCAATTCGGTCCAACAATACTCGAAGAGCCCTCCTATTTCCGCTCCAGAAGGAATGTGTATGGTGGTGATTATTACTGCAACCTCGTGATTAGGGCCCCGTTTCATCAGGCTCTTCGGCCGCGTTCATACCATGCGGGGCCGACTGCAGGGCGCGGCTGCGTGTCTCTGCGTCTTCGTCTATGTCTCCCTGTCTCGTTGCCTGCGTTCTCTCTACACCTCCAGTGCCCCTCTACCCAGGGTCAAGCCTCCGTTGAGGAATCCTCAACGAGGGGGGAGGAGATCGTATTTGGTCCGCTAGGAGGGGGGGGGGGGGGTGTCGTAAAAGTTGCGGTAGACAGTGATCAACAGAATTTCTCAGCTGAGGTTCTAAAGTGTGAGGGGAGAAATGATAATACTGAATGGTTGGTTGCAAGCCGAAACCAGTTTAAGTTAATCATCATGGAAACGTCATGCATTGCGCAATCCGCAACGAAACCGGTCAACGCCAATAGCCCTCGTTGGTCCGCTGACTCCGAAACCACGTACAGGGACACTTCCGAAAATCACCGATGAACCGCGGAAAGCGATATCTATCAACGGATACCGCCGTGGATGGACACTCCAGAAACAATGGGATAGAGACGAAAAATTAGCTGATATGGACTTATTTCATATCTTACTACGATCTCAAGTACGTAATCTAGTGTTGGCGGCCACTATGCGGACCGAAAAAAACGTTTGTATTCATTGAGGATGTGGATGAAATCCTCATGCATGGCGCATCCCACAGAGAAGTTGACCGACGCCCTCCCACTAGGCCTTCGAAAGCGAAGGATGCATACTACGATTTTTCCTAAGAATCGTGGGAAGATTTCGCAAGTTCGACAAAAAAAGCTTTCCTAAACCTGCTTTCCTGAATTTTTCTTGGTACGTTGTGGAGATATGGCATAGCTCAGATAGTCATTTGAAAGCGGCAACCTCGCAGATCCGGCACTCAAATACGCACTCATATGATTGAGTTTGAAGGAAGTTATGACCATTTGAAGTGGAACACTTCAATTTTCCAAAATTTTCCTCATCAAATTCTCATCAAGCTTCCCTCAAAATAACTTCCTTCGTTTTGAAGATATGGCATAGCTCAGGTAGTCATTCGAAAGCGGCAACCTCGCAGACCCACCACCGAAAGGCACTCATATGGTTAAGTTTGAAAGAAGTTATGGCCATTTGAAGGAAACACTTGGAAATTTTCCTCAACAAATCCTCAACTGGAAACCCATATCGAGAACTAAGCAACCATTAGGGAAATCAAGCGGCCAATAGATAGGTCTTAGGGAGTTATTAGACAAACAGTTTACAGCTGTTTGAAAGATCCACCTTATAGCCCTGATCTTGCTCCATCGGATTATCACCTTTTCCTTTCCCTGTCTAAAGCCATTCAAAGAAAAATCTTTTTATAATTTTTGTATTGAAATGAGGTTGACCGTTGATATGTTTATTTTGCCGAAAAGGCTTATCCGGAAGATGGAAGACAATAATACCTATAGATGCGTGTGGAATTACACTATTCGGTTGTCCGAAAAGTAATGAGACAAATGCAGTGGTGAGATTCAACATTAAGTATTTTTGGACGTCGAAGTCGTGAGAGGACAAAATTCTGGAATTTAGTGTTTCAAGTCCAGAACATATATGCCACCAAGGGCATATGGTCCATGCTTTTCATCTTTCACAAACGTGCTAAAGATGGATGAGAAAAAAAAGCTGTATCGGGCAGCTCTCCTTCTACACTATCGTTCAAGTAAATCCGCGGATAAGGCCCATCGGCTTTTGCTGGAAGAAATGAAGGATCAAGCACCTTCTCGAGCGACGTGCTTCAGATGGTACGGCAAGTTCGACAAAGGAGGGAAATGTCTCGAAGACTGTAGTCGTTAAGGACGTCCACTGACGCGAAAGAAGCAGCTCATACTTGCCATCTGTGAGGAACGACCTAACGTTACAGTGCGCGAGCTTGCCACCTCCTCGGGTGCTCCTAAATCCACGGTACACGATGTTCTTGGTGCGTCAGGTAAAGTGGCAAAGTTGCCTCGGGTTCTTCCGCACGCTCTCAGCCCTCACGACAAGAAGAAGCGTGTTGAACTGTGCACTTCCCTGCTCAGCCGTCATCGCACGCTTTCCTGGATCGACTCCATCGTTACCATGGATGAGAAGTATTGTGTCTACGATAACACGGTGCGCCGAAAACATTGGGTCGACTTCGATGAATTGCCGAAACCACAGCCGAAACATCCCGATCATGACATGAAGGAGTTGCTCTCATTCTGGTGGGATATTAAAGGCCCGGTGTTTTGGGAACTGGTTCCAACTGGTTCTATGGGACTCTGAAAGATTCTGTACTCAGCTGGAAAGAGTAGCTGAAATTCTACGTAGTCGCCGTCGTGGGAGAGGCAAAATCCTACTCCTCATGGATAACGCTAGGCCACACACGTCGAAAAGGACTCAGAGTAAGCCGAGAAAGCTGGAGATCGAACTTGTACCCCATCCACCGTACTCACCAGATCTCGCTCCATCAGACTTCCACATATTTCGTTCTCTTCAATCCTCTTTTGCTGGAAAAAAATTCACCAATCGGGAGGACGTCGAATTAGCCGTCAACAACTTCTTGAAGTCGAAGCCTCCGGAGTTCTTTGCTAATGGAATCAGATCTCTGCCGCAAAGATGGCAGTATGTGAAGGAACACAATGGCGAATATTATAACAAATGATATTGATTTGTAATAAAGTTACGAATCACTGCACTACGACATTTGTCTCATTACTTTTCGGACAAACTAATACATGTGTATGTACAGAAGAGATTGCTGGAAAGCAGTTTGGAGGGAAAAAGTAGTATTTAAAAATCTACAATTACTTAGTTGCCAGCCTAATAGTAGGATGAAAATTGAATTCTAATGCTGCAAACAGTTACAGAAATTCTATGAAAGAAGAAGGAAAGCGGATCGCACAAGTACGATTACCAGTTTGTCTTGCTCATAGTACTGAGCGTATCACTCAACTCAATTATGGAATGTAAAGCCATCGATGTCGATGAACCGACATTAACTCTATCAGTCTCCCACTGCTTAACACAGGGGTAAAGTGCAAATGTTCCGATTAGTGTTCCAGGAGGTCACGTCACTAGTGTTGCGTTGCAGGCAATCCATTATAGAAACGACAAAATTAACATTCTCATGGGACTGAAACTTCATATCATGGACTGTCACAGCAATCAGCTTCCACTTTTTGATGAATCGTATTTTATTTCAGTTAGAATTGACAAATGACGTCACAACTTACCATTTAAGTTATACATATCCAACCTTATTAAGTATTCACCTTCAATCATATCTGTCTTTGTTATTTGGCCTTTATCTTTAACATAAGTAAACCAACTACGTAGACAAGGTCCTGAAACAGTAATAAATCAATCGTCTCGTGAAGCGAACCCACTCATGGGTAAGGTAACCCTACATTAATACCGGAACACTTCCACACTCCTCTTTTCAGAGTTGTACAAGCAGCATCGTGAGCACACATGTATAATGATGAAATCAAAGGCAGTGGTAGGTATGTTTGGTTGTGTCATTCATTCAACTTTTTGACTGAGCTGTGAGCGAATGCATCACATCAACCGGCACATCGAAGCACAATTTTGAACAATACGGCAGTAACAGGCTTCGATAAGTATCACTCTCTATTACCCATACTATTGCCACTTCAGACGTCGTGCGGCAAAGTCCATTCGTGGGGCAAGTCTCGTTGAAAAAGGTTGCGGCTGATAAAAAAAGATCTCAGGGCCTTTACCGGATCGCAGGGTACGCTTACACTCAGCACTGCTCTACACATAGTTTTCTTAGATTCGTGGTTTCCACTTGGATGACTTACCCTGAGACCTGCTCATTATCCACATGACCTCTACCACTGCTTTCACTACTACTAGATAGATGCCATTGAATCAGCCTATCGTTCACTGTGCAATTTTGTAGTGATTAGTTCACACTGATTCGATTGCCAGCAAAAGCGGTGACAAAAGGAGTTTCACCACAGATCAATTTGCTGAAAATCATCCGTTCAATTTCAAAAAACCATTTCTCCTGTAAGACTTCTTCTGTTGTGCCAACGAGGTTGTTAGGTGGAATCTTCATTGATGGCCTGACGTTTCGACCAGATCGTCTTCCTAGAAGGCCTAAACGTGGCTCAAGATCAGGGATTTTGTCCACTACACCGCCAAACGCCTCTTCCCCCCAGCAGTTCTGACGAAGATCTAGGAAAACAGCGGAGAAACGCAGTACGTCAGAAACAAAGTCACCACTCCACCACCGCACGAGCGGAACAACGCCACTCAGAGTCAGTTGTTATTAGTGAATGAGAGATGCCTTGTTGTCCTTATACATATAGTATAGTTTGGGACATGCACGTCTCCCAATTTAGATCAGTAGTTCGCAATGTGGTGCAAATGGAGAGAGGTCATTTGTGACGGATAAGCACTCATTTCGGTTGTTCATACTTGGATTTCTTGCGGAAATCCAAAATGCCTCAAGCACTTTTCTAGCAGAAATCTCAGCCTCATGTCCTAAAATTCTGCACTTCACATCAAATTCGTTTCCGCCATGCTCCTCAATCATATGCTTTCCTAAAGGTGTTCTAACGTTATGACGTCTTTTGCCAGCAAGATGTACGTATTGCTGGTGCTCTCCCAGTCTCCCCAATGTACGTTGCATTACATGTCTGACATTCAATCAAATAGATCACGCAGATTTTGGCGCAATCATCAATTTTACCATATGGACATGTAACACAGTTCTCTGATATACATCGCTTGTTGTAAAGCCTGTTTCGCACGAGCTGGCTTTTGATATTGCTATTAGGAATACTCACTATGATAACATCATCGTCCAGTTGTGCTCGAACGAGGCACCTTCGAATCGCAGAAGTAACTCTATCAGAGATGAAAGGTATGCACAGGGAACCTTATCCAGACGTGGTACACTACGGGGCTCAGGGTGCATTCTACCACACTGTCCTGGTACAACATAGCCATTAGATGCAGCTATGTCAGAAGCTAGACGTATGGATTCTCGTCGGTCTGCCGGGCCAGTGCATACATTTACAGCCGTCTTGAACATGTTCTTAACAACTCATATTTCACAGCAGAAGGATGTGCAGATGTGGCGTGAATCTTCATAGAGGTAGCTTTTCTGTATCTTCACACTGAGCATGCCATCAGACACTTTCACCTGCGTGTTCAGGTAGGGGAGCCAACCTTGTCGTGGGACCTCTCTTGTGAGTTTGATGTACTGCGACTGCTGGTTTATCTGGCGAAAACACTCATCCATTTCAGACTGTGTTGATGTAATAATGAAGCAGTCGTCTATGTATCTGCAGTTCATTAATGGAAAGCATTCCAGCACTGGTTCTTCTATTCTGCTCATGAAGCAGATCGCAAGTACTGGAGCTAGGCGCTGACCCATGACAGTAATAGGCACCCGACCACCTAGAGATGTTACATTGTAAACATTCCTTGATTAAAACCATGATGTGCGCCTTAGTCCAAAGGTCTCCATGGTTGCAAAATGCCTGTCCAGCATTTCGGAAAGTGCATCGTTCTCACAACATGCAGTTGTTAGGAACATGTTCAAGACGGCTGCAAATGTATGCACTGGCCCGGCAGACCGACGAGAATCCATACGTCTAGCTTCTGACATAGCTGCATCTAATGGCTATGTTGTACCAGGACAGTGTGGTAGAATGCACCCTGAGCCCCGTAGTGTACCACGTCTGGATAAGGTTCCCTGTGCATACCTTCATCTCTGATAGAGTTACTTCTGCGATTCGAAGGTGCCTCGTTCGAGCACAACTGGACGATGATGTTGTCATAGTGAGTATTCCTAATAGCAATATCAAAAGCCAGTTCGTGCGAAACAGGCTTTACAACAAGCGATGTATATCAGAGAACTGTGTTACATGTCCATATGGTAAAATTGATGATTGCGCCAAAATTGGCGTGATCTATTTGATTGAATGTCAGACATGTAATGCAACGTACATTGGGGAGACTGGGAGAGCACCAGCAATACGTATTCAAGGACATCTTGCTGGCAAAAGACGTCATAACGTAAGAACACCTTTAGGAAAGCATATGATTGAGGAGCATGGCGGAAACGAATTTGATGTGAAGTGCAGAATTTTAGGACATGAGGCTGAGATTTCTGCTAGAAAAGTGCTTGAGGCATTTTGGATTTCCGCAAGAAATCCAAGTATGAACAATCGAAATGAGTGCTTATCCGTCACAAATGACCTCTCTCCATTTGCACCACATTGCGAGCTACTGATCTATAGCGGGAGACGTGCATGTCTCAAACTATACTATATGTATAAGGACAACATGGCATCTCTCATTCACTAATAACAACTGACTCTGAGTGGCGTTGTTCCGCTCGTGCGGTGGTGGAGTGGTGACTTTGTTTCTGACGTACGGCTTTTCTCCGTTGTTTTCCTAGATCTTTGTCAGAACTGCTGGGGGGAAGAGGCGTTTGACGGTGTAGTGGACAAAATCCCTGATCTTGAGCCACGTTTAGGCCTTTGTGGAAGACGATCTGGTCGAAACGTCAGGCCATCGATAAAGATTCCACCTAACAACCTCGTTGGCACAACAGAAGATGTCTTACAATATTATCGATGCCGAGGTTCTACGATAAGAAAAGTTGGAATCCATTTTCCCTGTCTTCCCTTTCTTCACCCGTTAAGATGCCATCAGCGTAAGCAGAGAGAGAGAGCAAGTTTGAATTTGAGGTGTTCTGTTCAGATTTTCCCACTTTTTTTGTGCTACTGTTTCACGAGACATTGCTGCATGATAATAAGCTCAATAACTCACGGAACTAATGCGAACTGTGCCTTCAGCGAAGGCACCGTGAATATTCGATAGAGATCCTGCTTGCAGCTAGTGCGTCTCGGCTAATCTCAGGTTTATCGCAATATGATATTACACTTATACTATAGTACTTGGGGCATGTATCCGCCTCGGAGGGCTTTGTCAAACTACGGCTCGTCACCTCTTGCCTATGATCACTAATATGTATATGTTATATTCCTAACATGTTATATTCCTCATGCAGCTCACTTGTCGCGTTTGCGTACTAGGGGTGATAACAGTTAAAAAAGAATGAAGTTTCTGGGGTTAATCAACCCCTTCCTGTCATGCGCCTCACGTTCTCGTTCCATTCAGAATGGTTATGGCTCGTGAATGTGATGTGACCTATACAATGACTTGCGGTGGCCAGCCGATGTACAAGTCAGTGCTTTTATCCTCCTGGACGAGTCTGGTACCAATATACCGACCCCCGGGGGATGGAAGGCTTGGTTGACCCGGGCGGGTGTTGTTCCGGTATTTGATCCTCGCACCATAACGGTGGGCTGTGCGCCACCTGTCACAACTCCACCTCCGCCCAGTGATCCCAGTATTCCAAGATAAATTCATCGTTGCGAAGGTGTGCATTTTGTGACGTAGGAACATGCCTTCATTACTAGTGATTTAGCGAGAAGCAGGTCTTCCACTAATTGGGTGCACGGCATCTATCATCGTCTAGTTGCTATAGACATGCTGATAGACAAGACTGAGACGTAATTAGCTTAAGTCTTGCAGCTTCGAGTGCAAATCTGTCTATATAATGGATTAAGACGATGGAGTTTTTATTTCAAAACAATTTTGATACCAATTTACCGACGCCGTAGGGTTGAAAAAATCCTTGAGTGGCCTGAACAGGCATTGATCTAGGATTCATTCTCAGGCCAAATCCGTGCTACAGCGTCACTGATGACTACTCGATCTCTATTATTTTGTAGCCGTAGCGTGTGAAAGTTGTTATTCAGTGATTTTGAATGTATGATATTGTCCAGCGGGGCAGGAGTAGGCATGCGAAACATCAGCTGACCAATTGACCCACGTCAACCGTTCTTTGATCTCTCCTTATCTTCTACGTTCGTTTGATAGATATAAAATCACACCACAAATTTTACGGCACCTCAGTAGTTCCACCTCGCTTCCGGAAACGTTGTCATCTCCACGGTGCGGAATGTGGCACATTTTTCTTCCCGCGGTATTGCTGCAACTTGTCCGTGCATCACCAGAACAGGTCCATCTGGCTTTCCATGGCAATTATTCTGTAATGAATGTGGTGTGGACTACGTTCAGCAGCGGTGACTACCACTTGTTTCTACGAAGTTATGAACAATGCATGGTGATGCTTACAGATTCGTCGACGGTTTACTATGGTACATCACTGAACTCCTTGACGTCCTCAACAACAGGCTCACAAAAGGCATGGAAGTCTGGTAGTATCACCCGATACTCTCACAGAGCCCTTATGAAGGATCTTCTTCCAAGTACCACATACTGTACGTTATCCGTAATCGATATGTAGCTCACAGTTGATTTGAGCTCCAAAGGAATCGACCATGTAGATTTGAGTTCTTCTTATTCCCATAACTTACTTAATTATGCATGTTGTTTTCGATAACTGCGGATCACTTGCAAAGTTTCCCGCGAAAAAATCAAGATCCGCAGAGATGCATCCCCTCTAAGTTTTGTCCACACAGGTAACGTGGACGGCACTGTAGAGCAAAGTGGCGGCAAGGGTGTGTGCACTTATGAGGGAAAATCGCTTCGCGGCGCCGCACTCGCGGCGCCATCAGCACGACTTGCCGAATCAATTACCCTTGAGAGCCCGGCAGATCGGCTACGTCACCTCTGCACTTCCACCCATGCCACACTGCCTCCTGCTCCCATTCCACACTGCCTCGCTTGAAGGCTACCATGTCCTGCCACTGGTACTCGCAACCGCCAAGCCGCTCGCTGCGGGCGGCCACGCGATTTCCCGTCATAAGTGCTCACACCCCGGCGGCAATCTTCATAATACGAGTGTGCTGATCTGTATCGACTCCCTACAGACAAGGAATTCCTTTTAGGGAATGTATGCTTGTCGGATTTCGACTTTTTCGCGCAAGCTTTCCATGTGGCACTTTATGGACAAATACAACATAACTACAGGGGGAGAAAAACTCAAATTTCCGATGTTGATTCTTTTGGAGCTTCCCACCAGATGGATAAAAAGGAAATAGTTTAGGGTACAAGATTGGTTCCCGAACGTTCCAATTCAAAACCTTGCCAGAAAACCCAAAATCATACCGGGTAAGTGAGATTTTTACCTGATCATATGGTGCCGAATGATTTTCCGATTAAGGTGTGCGTATTCGGCGATTTGGGATACTACCACGGTAATTCCACTAACAGCATTATTCGCAATGGATTAGCGGGAAAGTTCGATTTTATTGTTCATGTCGGTGAGTGTCTAAAGCTATAGCATCATTTTGGGGTACATCTCTTGAAGAACATAAAGTGCCACATGGAAAGTTTGTAGATTGCTGATGCGTTCTCAACTAGTTTTTTTAGGATGCACCATGCATCGTAATAAAATGTGTGTACGAATATGTATGCAATTTGGGCATTTGGAAACTTGGAATTGAAGATGAAAGCACTAAGAATTCAAACAACTGTAGTATTTGCGTATATGGCCTTCAAACCCCAACAACGAACGCTCTCCTCCTGATCTTCACAGCTGACGTAATGTGGATCCTGCTCTGCACTCGCGTAAATCAAGAAAATCTTATCATCAATCATTTAAAAGCAGCAATAGGGAAATTCGGACGGATTATGAAAAATGTAGTGTATATGGATTATGAAAAATGTAGTGTATATAAAAAACGAGATGCCCAGTAATTCGAACGTGAAGAAGAAGGGAAGGAAGTGGTCAAAGAACTGAGTACAAGGACCCCTTCCCGCAGTTGATTCTCAACGCAGACGAACTTTCCGTCAAGAAGCGGGTAGTTCCACTGGCATGCTGCCAAGTAAACACAAGAGAATGTTTGGAAATACGATAGCATCTACTATTTTCTGGAGTGAGCTTCAAGCTAAAACTTGCCGCAATACCTTTGATCCTGCCGCATATCATTGGCCGCTCTCATCATAATTCCAACATTAAAATTTTCAACGTAAAGCCGAAATTTTAATGTCAAAATTAGAAAATAGCATTTATTATCGGTCAAAATAATGTACAGATCAAACCTAATAACTATAATTGTATGGCGCACCATTGCACTACACACACTAAATACCACGCAGAAGACCTCGGTCTCTCCCCAAACCCGCATCGACCCCAATACTATGCAGTTGTAACCGATAAAACAACTAAAAATGATCAGTAAGTGAGTGAGTAAAAAGGATAAAAAAGGATAAAGTCTTCGACGTTAATCAATCCCTTCCTGGGATGCGCCACACATCCTGGTTCCATTCTGAATCGTGATGGCTGGTGAATGTGGTGTGGCCTATACACTGACTTGCGGTTGCCAGCCGATGTACAAGGCAGTGCTTTTATTCTACCAGATGAGCCTGGTGCCAATTCGCCAACCCCGGAGGGATGGAAGGCTTGCTTGGCCTAGGCGGGCGTTGATGCGGGATCTGATCCCCGCACCATGAGGGTGGGGTGTGCGCCATCTGTTACTGCACCACCTCCGCCATAGTGAATAAAATACAACCTAGTCAATGTTGTCTGCACTACCAGGAAAAGAAACTGCTTCATTGTGAGCTTTGAAGGAATCGACTACAGAAATTCATGTTCTTCAGCTACGTAAATATTTATGTATATCTGCTCACTAAAGGTGTCATGCAAGGACCCAACTGAGATAAAGCTCGCCAATAAAAGGTCTCCGTTTTGATGAACAAATGTGCCTTCAAAAGAAACAGAGGAGAGGGCAGTGTATTGACATCAAGTCAGATACAAACTCTTAGGTGACATATCGTACGATCTTCATGCTGATGACGGTAAAACTGGAGATAAGTTCATGAATCAGTTGGAACCGGTGCTTTCACGAGTGAGTTATTGTAAGAAAGATGTTTCTCCTTTTCAAATTCAAATTCGATTTTCATAAAAATCTAGGAGTGCTACATCGAATACCTTATTTCTATCCCTAGATACCTTATATGGTCATTGCCGGAAACCACGAAAATGACGGCAAGAACTTCACGAACTTCCAAGAGCGTTTCTGGATGCCGCACAATGGATACCACGACAATCAATTCTACAGGTACGTATCATTCAATAGGAATTTAGCGATGTCAATTTCAGACAGGGATATTCTAGAATCCTGAGATCGCTCTCCGGAAGATTACAATTTGAGTTTGTTCCAGCTTCGACCTCGGACCTGTTCACTGGGTGGGTTTGAGCACAGAATATTATGGCTTCTATGACACCATTGGAAAAGGGCCGGTGTTCACTCAATACAACTGGCTGAAAAAAGACCTAGCAGTAAGTGTCTTGCCACCATTATTCTTACCCAGCTGCTTGCTACATTTGTAGACTTCGAGAAAATTGGACTATTCTGAGAGTGGATCATCGTAAAGGAATTCACGGGATTTAAGGTTCTATTTCCCACATATTCTTCTGGTACCCACATATTCATGTTATATTTGCTTACTAAGGGTTGCAGGCAAAGTTTCATGCACATATTAGGTTGGTGAGAAAGTCCTGGGATACTGAGAACTTTTCTTTCAATTTTTAAAAACTTTATTCCAACGTCGTTTCAAATCAGAAAGTAATCACCTTCTGCATCGATAACACTTTGGCATTTTTTGGGCAGATCACGAATACCTTTCCTCCAGAAGGAAGCTGCTTGTGAGTCGAAGAAGCGGGTCACCTCTGATTCAAGTTGAGCTTGATCATTAAATTCCTCATCTCTGAGATTTTGTTTGAGGGCCCTAAATAGGTGATAATCGGAAGGGGCAAGGTCGGGCGAGTATGGAGGGTGAGGCAGTACTTCCCATCCAAGCTCCTCCAATTTCTCCCGAGACATTCTTGCAACATGAGGGCGTGCGTTGTCATGAAGAAAGTAAACTTTGTTCCGTCCTGGCCGCTTTTGTTGCATTGCCTCGCTCAACTTCTGCAGCTGATTAGAGTAGATGCCTGCGGTTACTGGGTACCACTTTCGAGAAATTGTGGTAGAGCATTCCTTGTGAGTCCCACCAACAGCACAACATCACCTTTTTTGATGGGTGTCTGTCTTCGGTTGAGTCGGAGCCGCTTCTCCATGGGAAAGTCACTGAGCTTTCCTGCTGTGATTCGCGTAGAAGACCCAGGATTCATCCTCAGTATCGACCCTTCGCAGAAAGTCCTCGATCCGAAATCGAATAAGGAGAGACTGAGCGATGCTCAACCTCGACGACCGGTCTGAATCGCTCAGTTCGTAGGGCACCCATGCAGTTGTGGGGTCGTGGGGCACTCAGTGTTATCTACGATCGTGTGGCTATTGATCTATAACGTCGAATGGCCCACGATTCCTTTTTTCGAATTTTAGTTTTTTTTGAAATTGGTGTCCCAGGACTTTTTCACCAACCTAATATAAGGGGATTCACTTCAGATAGAGCTTCCGAAAGTGACGGCCGACGGCATTGTTCGTCTGAGTGGGTTTGCACTGGCCAGAGGGCTTAGCAAAAAAAGCGACAGTTCCGTGGTTAGGGATGCAGAGTGACAAGCAAGTCAAAATTAGTCGCAAAAGTTTGAACTGCGTTCTGGCTACTGACGGCAAAGTGTTCGGAGATGTAGGGGGATTGAGAGAAATTGCTCTTCTTCCAGTGTCCAAGTTCGACTTTCCATAAATCTTGGCATTGTATTTTCTTGATAAGTGTCCGATTCTTGCAGCCAACACCAAGATATTAATTAACTTTATTCGGCTAACGTTTCGGCCTTGTCGCCTTCGTCAGAGCCTGGAAAGTCAAAGATAATTGCGATATACCCCCCAATACCATTTCAGACTTACAGAATAGTTCCACGTAGACCAGAAGCATTAGGATAGGAGTCGCAAATCACAATTACAGACGAACTTACCTTAAAGCACAGCTGGCCGTCGTTGAGGCCACCGTTATTCTGATCCAGTGGGTGGCTTAGATGACCCGACCCAACGGCACGAAGCCGATGGCGTTTTCAGCCCACACAAGGTGAGAAACGGAGCAAGTTCGTATGTTATGGCTAGGCATTCCTCTTTCCTATTCATTTTAGGACTTTGGGCGCTAATCCAAAACGCTTCTAAAGTTTTGCGCGCTGGGGTCCGCGATTCCCGCGACAGAATCCTAACAGCCACTTCGAACTCCACGTCTTCATGATACTGTAGCCGGTGAGCACCCAGGGGGGTCTCAGGCTTGGATCTTCTTAAACCATCGAAGGGCTCCTTCACCCTGGAGCACAGAGGTCGTCCGGTTTCGCCAATGTACTCGTCTCCACAAAGTTTACACGAGATCAGGTAGATCACACCTGATTCATTGCAGTCCCTCACCCGTCCATTCGGACAGACCACACAGTCAGGGGTACAGCAAGCGCGGTCATACATCCGATTGCGAATCAGCTGCTGTTTCAAGGATGTGGGCGGGATCTCGACCACCCGTACTGCATCATCCAGACCACATCTGCGCAGAGCATTCCTAACGGCCGAGCTGATGGCATCGGTCACATAGGGGATACAGAACGGCACTTTCTCGGATTCCTCACTCACGGGCTTATAGTGTTTGCTCTTGGGTGGTCCAGACAGAGCTCGATTTTTGAGAGGATAGCCGTTGGAAAGGGTTATCTTTCGTGCAAGTTCCAAGGATCTGCTTTCTCCTGTGCACCCGACATTCTTTTTGCTGTACTAAACATGTTTCTGACCACTGCCCATTTGGTTTTCGAGGGATGCGCCGACCGGAAATGGACCAAAATATTTTTGCTGCTTGGTTTCCTATACCATTTTGTCCGATAGCATCCACGATCCAGATGCACTTGCAGATTGAGGAAAGGAAGCCAGTGTTCCTTGGGTTTCTCTCGCGTGAACTGGATGTTCTCCGCTTGGCTATTGAGTAGGTTAAAGCACGTGTCCATTTCCTTCTGAGTCGAACAGACGACAAAACAGTCGTCTATATAACGGCAGTACAGAACAGGTCGGCGATCCAGTAGGGGTTTTTCTATCTTAGACATGTAGGCTATGGCTAGAGCTGGTGCTAACCTCTGTCCCATGGCCAGTCCCCTGATCTGCTTGTAGTAGTTCCCATGCCATCTGAATATGGAGCAATCCAGACATTCCTTTATTAAAGTCATGCTTGAGTAATCGATAAGCCATGCATGTTAATCGATGGTCCATGTTCGTTGAGAAGTTCAAAGGTCACCTGCAGTGCATTGTCGTTCGATACGTTCGTATAGAGAGATGTTACTCCGAACGATTCCATGACATGATTGCGCCTGAACTCGCTCCTCTTCCAGTTTTTCAACCTCTTTTTCGGCATAAAAGAAATTCCTCGCTTTTTTCGTATTTCTCTTCATGTACTGCATCTTTCAGAGTGGTTTCAAGGGGAATTGGGATCATGGGATTTCCGTAGCGATTTGTTGTAGTAGAAACAACATTTTTCTTCATCCTGTTTTGTACAAAATTGAGCAGCCTAGGAGATCTCTCCAACATATTTTCATGAGCAGGTGTGCCTTTTTGAGAACGCGCTGACTCGATGATACAACAGTGCAGTTTCGACGCGCACTTCTTCGGTGTTTCTCCTTAATTCCGTGGTTGATGCACTCTCAAGGTTCTTGATTCACAAGCCATTTTCCGGGGCTGCAATGTATAAGCGGGGTGCCCTTCAAAGAGCCATGAAACGAAGGTAGTTTTGCTTGAAGACGCCAGTGAGGACCAATCTGGATATCCACATGAGGAGAATTTTCACACTAAATGAGAGCGCGAGTAAAAGAGAAATACTGCAACCAAGAAAATAGATAACAAAATCCATCAGTTGAAATACACGCTTCTACCGATTCAATGCAGTCGGGTTGCATTTTTTGTGGACAACACTTATTTTTCGGCCGTTGCCAAATATACGGTGAGAATACTTCGTCAAGTTATATATTAGCAGATCAGAAATACAGGAGGAATAATGAATCTAGTCTGTTTGAGATGAGAAGGGCTCATGTAGCAAGCACGGTAAGAAATGTAGCCTGAAAACCATGCAGTCGAGTTCAAAGTGCTAATTCTGCATGCGAGTGGGTTGGACGGGAGAAGGCGGAATGTCTCATCATGACATACTTCCTAGTACTCAGCGGTCCTTATAAAGGCTTCCCACAAAGTGTACCATTCCCCTGCAAAGACTTCATAGGTTCCTGGCAGTTTCCAATTACCTCCCTTATGCCGCGTTCATCCTTTTGCGCCGGCAGGGCTGCGTTCCGGTGTCCTGCGTAGGAAGACCGAAGCAGAGTAGCACGAAGGAGTTGCAGAGGCGATACAGGAACGAAATAGGGTAGCACAGGCGGAGACGCAGAGAGATGCAGTCACGCCCTGTTGTCGGCACCGCAAAGTATGTATACGGCCTTGCCACTAGCGGACCAATGCAGCCCCAGTTTCATTTCGTCTTAAATTTTTGCAACCTTTCGAGAATGAGAAGATGCACATAATTGGAAATGGTAAGTAGAAATGCAATTTTCTGGCGTCTGTTCAAACCTCGGGTGCCACAGTATCAAAGCCCATGAGACGGTAAGGCCTCTTTGAAGCTGCTAAGCCTTCAGTTCAGTGTTTTGCTGACAAAAAGAACAAGCATAGAACTGCAATATTGTATCTCACTATGAAAGTTACAGGCAGCCAATTCAAACCGTCATCACACTCCATGGATCGTCGGCTATCTCCATAGGCCATTCTATTGTTCCGCTCAGCACAGCGACGATTGCTCGGACTTTGACAACTCCCTGGTGGGTCCAATTAATATTTTGAGAGCAAAAATGAACTAGATGCGATTTATCATTGTTGGCCTCGAAGGAACATCTATGGGTGGGAAGATAGCTCGTCCGCAAGAGTAAAGGAAAAAAAGCTCTACCATGGCCCGGACGGTGACTCATCAGGGCACTCAGTGCTTATTGGGCCAGATCGATACTACCACCCAAGCGTTGTATAACAAACTCCCAGATGTGTGCACTTATGACAAATTTTCGCTTTGCGACGTCGCACTCGCGGCGCCGTCAGCACAACTTGCCGCAGTCAATTGGAATTCCGTTCAGGGCGCAAGGGCCTGGTACCATAGAGGTCCTCAAAGAAATAGCGGAAATTTGTCGTAAGTGCACACACCCCAGTCTCCCTTACGTGAGCAACCTGTTCCCAGATTTCCTCGCCTTTCCTCACTTCAGTATTTTTCGTCTAGCCTAGCGCTATCGCCAAGAGCCTTCGTAATCTAGCACAATAATGAGAACCAAAGATGAGGAAGAGATCACTTCCAAATGCGTCCCGGCGTCTTTCGTTTTCGTTTTCTTCACTATTGAGTCATCTACCACCTCTATTTTATATATAGAGCGCAGTCCACACGAGGGCACAAGCCTTCAAATAATTTCGCAGAGAAACCTGTTCAAATTGTGTTCGCAGAAAGGTGGTCCAATTTAGATACGAGTCGGCCACAACGATCTGCCTGGTTTGGAGCCTTTGTTTCTTCAGTATGGTCTTGATTTAGGTTTCTGGGGACACATGCATTACTACGAACGATTCTATCCTGTAGCAAATAAAAAGTACTGGAATTCGGTAAGAAATGCTTTCTATGCTACGTTTCTTATCCAGTACTGCTGTTGCAGGCCAACTGCTATCACAATGCTGTCGCCCCAACCTACGTCATTACAGGTTCTGCGGTATGTTGCTGTCAATACACAATTTTATTTCATTCTTTTTCCTCCGTTGGATTTATGAATAAAACAACAGAAGCAGCTGTGAGCTACTCCAACCACTAATCGTACGAACCTGCAATTGTTGTGGTCCACCCGGAAGTGGAAACCATGCTTATGTGGGAGATTGAAGAGGGTGTGTGCAGTTATGACGGAGAATCGCGTGGCCACCAGCGAGGAGCGGCTCGGCGGGTGCGAGGATCAGTGGCAGGGCATGGCAGCCTTCAAGCGAGACAGTGTGGCATGGGTGGAAGTGCAGAGGTGATGCAGCCACGCTCTGCCGGGCTCCCAAGGGCAATCGACTCGGCAAGCCGTGCTGATGGCGCCGCGAGTGCGACGCGATTTTCCGTCATAAGTGCACACACCCGACTGAAGAGGGTGATCTCAAGGCAATGGATACACTAATTTGGTGGTCGTCTAATATAGAGGTTGCTTAGTACAATCAAGGAAATATCAAAAGAAGTGATATAAGATATATGAGATATAAGAGTGGTCAAAACAGCAAATGAAGTTTTCATACTGCCCATAGGCTCCGGGAATGAATGTATATAGTCTCCTGCTGCAACGATTGGAGCCACCCAGATTCCGAATTCCACATCTCTCTTTCAGCTGCAGTCATACTCATCGACGCGATCCCTGCGAATCCTGTTGCTTCAAGGGGTGGGAGCTGTCTTGCGTTGCAAAGAGTGGAAAGTGGAGTGAATCAGGAAAAACCTATTCGAGTACTCTTAGTATTGTGCTGTCACGGAGGCTCATGAATATCTGTCTCAATGTGTAAAAACAGCATGAGACTGCAAAAGTTTATTCAAAAAACTTAAAGGGCTGCAAAAGTTCTAAGAGTGAAGAATGTTTCTTCCAGGTCTCAGAAGCGCGCATTTTACCGCGAAATTGCTCCACATATAGCCTTCTAGACCCCTACTTTTTGCATGGATGACTTGCTTTAGAAGTTCATCATTGGTTGCATTACCATTACCCCTGCAGTAAATGTTGGTTATGAGTCACAAATGTGTATAAGAAGACAAAGTGTAACGAAATTTTCGGTGAAAAAATTGTTGTAAACTTTAAGTGAGGCAACTTCTCTCGATAACTGCCACCTATGCCCCCCCTTTCGGAATCAACGTGAAGAGAGGGAAAATTTGAGCATTTCATCACGCTTTTTCTAAAATTTCGAAATATTAAGCACTTACACCTTTATATTCGGTCCCAGCTATTCCTACTGGTGTTTCAGTAACTCGCATCAGGAAAAAATGTAGCAAGCACGAGAGCGTGCTACACCTTGTTCGTAAGAGCAGAGCTTTATGATGCAAAGCGTGTCGGGTCATCAAATAAGAAGTGTGTAGTTAAATTTCGAGTAGTCAATACTTATTATTAGATTGATCCAATATGAATCGGACAAATGGTAGTGATGACTTCCAGGGATCATAACTAAGCAATGAGTTGACGAAAATGGATGCGCGAGGTACCGTTGGGGTGTGTATAAAAAGCTCTTCAAAGTACAGTCAAACAAACACTCCGAACTAGCTTCATTCCGCCACCATGCCGCAAAATTTCCAGCCGTCCAGAGACCACATCCGCAACGTCATACTATTTCTATCGCTATCTGGCCAAGAACCCACGGATATTGAAAGACGCCTAAAGGAAGTTAACAAGTAGCATACCCCCGCCAGAAGTACAGTGTACTTGTGGCATTCGAAGTTTGGTACACGGCGTAGAATGCTGGGAGCTGCTCGATGAGGTACAACAGTATCCCCCGACGTCTACATTCATCAGTTACGAGAATTGGAGGCCGATGTCCAAAATTCGCGACGACGGCGATCACATGTGTACTTCCAGTACGACAACGGGAGACCGCACATTGCGAGACTGAAGAAGGCCGAGCTGCTCTCGTACAATTGCACCGTGCTTCCACACCCACGGTACTTCCCAGACCTGGCCCCTTCAGATTTCCACCTTTCCTGCCACCTCCAACGCCACCTGGACGGCCACGACTTCAAAACTCGCGACGACGTCAAGAGGATACTCGAGAACTTCTTTGAGGCCCAGCCTCCGGCCTTATGGAACAAGGGCATCCGCGATCTGCCTGACCGGTAGCAGAAGGTAATCGATAAAGATGGAGCATATTACAAGTGATTCCCACTTGTCGTTAGAAAGTCGCACGATAAAGATAAAATTTTTTCAATTTGTCCGATTCATATTGAATCAACCTAGTATATCCTATCTCGCAATTACGCAAATTCCTCTTTTCTCACGATGATTCCGATAATTCCGCACTTCCACACGTAACCCCGCCAAATGCTTAGGATTATGAAGTGCATCTGTGGGAGTAGTGCATCGATCGAGCACAAATTCATTTATTTTTTATGGATCTAATGACCATTTTAGGGATGTCACACTCCTAATACACCCTTTGACAAGAAACCTGTACCCTTCAGTGCGAAAAGGTAACATTGTCATCACTCCGAAGCTATATTCACACAGAATGCTAACTACTGATAATCATTGAAGGCTGGATGAGTATGGTTACTCGATTCTTACGGTCAGCAATGCCACACACATCCATGTCGAACAGATTTCAATCGATAGGCATGAAGCGGTTGTAGACGAGTTCTGGTTGAGCAAGGATTCAGGATTCGCCGCATCGGAGGAGATAAGGTTCCGCTGTTTGAGATCGATATCATCTAAAAATGCCATGTTTAGAATGCGAACACCAGGCTTCGATTTTCCATCGACGAAGGATTCATTGTTCCCAGGAATGGTTCGGAACTTGCACCAACAACCCTTCTAACATATAAAGGGTGAATAAGCTGCAATCAAGTGTGCGCCAAACAGCAAAATAAATCTGCAGAATACACTTATTGTCAGATGCACACGCTCCTAAAGGCACCGTGAAAGATGAGGAGGACACGTGGACTGGGAACCTATACGAGTGTGTCTGTACGATTTTTTGGGAATTCGCCGTGTCCTGTGCATTTCTATGTTTTTGCTTGCTGCTCCTCCTTACCATTAGTGTGGTAATGTAGTGAAGATCTTGCTTTGATACTAGTCACGAGCTCGGATAACAGCAGTAAGACAAGCCGATTATGTAGGGCCATCTCACAGGCTTGCTTGAGGAAGGTGCAAAGTGATCTCCTATAATGGCACTCCTGATTGAAGACCCACACCGAAAATGTAAATTGCTATACATTTTGTTGTACTTGAACAGTTTCTGGTACAATGGTGAAGTAAGCAGAGTGTGAAAAATACTAAGAGCAACCAAAAGAAAATGAGCTAAGGAAGTGCAAGCACGGGGAAACTGGAAGAAAATCTACATCATTTGGGCATTCACTGATGAAAGACGGACGGCTGCTTCAGAGACACCGAGAGGGTGCATTTTTAGCTTACGGTATGGGCTCACGATGGCTTGCAGTTCGTGAGTTTGCCGCGATTTCACTAACAACGCCTTGCCAAGTTTCCGAATGTGAATTCATTTTTTCTATATGATAAACACCATTTCCTTTCAATCCTTCGCTTATTCTCCCTTCCTGTTTCACTTGTTCGTTGTTGTGTACTGCTTCACTTCTTCAACATCACTATGAATGAGATTAAATTCGCCTCTAGTTACATCATATGACAGTCGAGTCGACCCGCCTTAAAGCGTGCTGTTCGAGAACGCGCTAGAATCGTAATAGCGCCCTGAGGCGCGTTTTTCAACGCGATTTTCGCTGAACATTATCTTCCCAGGTTCGGATGTCCCCTTCCTTCCTTGCCCCTGCCGGCGCATTCAAAGGCACCGTTGAGTATTATCTGGGCATTGCGGTACTTCCAAGGAAGATGTCGAATTATGTCTAATTTTCGCTTCGCGATGTCGCACTCGCGGCACCATCACCACAACTTGCCACGGTCGGTTGGGATTCCGCTCAGGACGCGAAGGTCCGATAACATGGAGTTCATTCGAGAAATAGCTGTTCATCTCATCATTATCTAAAAATCATAAATTTTGTGCTCTACAAAAACAAAAAGTAACATTAACAGCAAAAGAAACATAGCACAACCTGATAACGATCCTATTAAGGAAATAATTAATTCGGGCGTAAAACTCTAAAAGGAGTGTTGCAATGTACGTAACCACACACGCAGAAATTCGCGACGAGGCGCGAAAGTCCAACATAAGTTTACACATCCCTCCACGGAGGGACTGATGGGCTCCACACATAGGCACGCGTGAGGGCAGGTCACCTGGGCACTCAGAGCCGCTCGGAGCGGGTGTGTACCTATACGTCTGGTTTTCACATCACGTCGGGCGGTGTGTGACGATAATGCGAGCTAGGGGCGTCTTGTTTAGTTTTGGTCCTGATTACCATGTCCTATATCTAGAATTAAATGGAGCCCCATCAGCCCCAATCGGAAGAAAGTCCCTAGCTTGCATGTATCGCGTCGCACGCGTACGACATGGTGCGAAATCCTAATTCAAGGTTACACACCCGCCCAGAGTAAAAGTAGCAGGCGCCGCCTTTTTTTGTGTGTGGTTGGTACCAGCGGCGGCAACCACATATTTCGCAAGCGTCGTGCCACAGCACCTTCTAAACCCTACTCGTTGCTTCAGCTAAAATCGCGTTCATACTCTGCATTACAATCCACACTTCGCGACCAATACGTCACAGCGCTCCAATGCGTTGCTTTATTGCGACACGCTGTATTTATAACGCTCGATCACAGCATACTGTTGGTGGCGAGAACCCTCGTAAATCTGCGGTGAAGGCCCGCGCGAATCTTGCCTTCAGTGGCAATACGCCAAGGCTCGTGCCACAATGTTCTCGATGGCGCGGGTTCTCGCCACACTGACGCTGAAGTTTTGTTCGGTCGAGTATTGTAAATAGAACAAATGGAGTGTCGCCGCGTACCGGCGACACTCGATTGCTGCCGTATCCACCGCTGTCGCAAAGTATGAAGGCTGCCTCGGGAAATGAGGGAGAGTGTAGACGGTCATAGGACACGTCCCAACTGCAACCGCGATGTATAAGAAAGGAAGCAGCGCTCCCTCAGACCGCATTCTCACTCTGCGGCACTGTCGTCGGCGGTGGCAAAATCGCGTGCGTGCCCGTCCTCAACCACGGCGGCACCCTGGCGGCTGTGGCAGGATTGTGCGCGCTTTCGCCACCGATTTACAGGCGCTCCCCACTCTCATCCTACTGTATGGTGTATGTCATTAGAACAGAAAACTCGCTTTGCGGCGTTCGGTGTGCGACGCGATGGTGCAAACTATGCGCGCCGCACTGGATGGGTCGTAAGGCCGCTTCCATACTTTGCGCACCGACGCCGTCACGCGCGTGACGGCGTCGGTGCGCATAGTATGGAAGCGGCCTAAGAGATGACGGTGCTCTACGCTTCATTCTAGATGTGATCACTTCAGCACCCAACCATTACGGGGGACATAAATCGCATCTTCACGTCGTGTGCTGACCGCAGTCACGCGAATTTCCTGTCCTAACGGCATACACCCACTGTGGTATGATTCGGTCAAGCGTAATAAACAAAGCGCTTCGCCAGGGCGGTCGGCGGCGGGTACATGATTTTGCGAGCGTCTATTATCACCGCCGCTGCCGCAAAACATTCACGCGACATTCAGCAGATTGAATACACGGCCTGCGCTGCAGAAGTGTTGCGCCATTCGCGAGCGAAGTGTATGAACGCGGTACCTACCACGAGTACGCTTGACAGGAAGCGTTAGGCCGCGGTCATACTCACCGCCGGCAGAGCGTTGCTGCGTTCACGGGCAGCGAGGGGGAGTGGCACGGGGGAGGTGCACAGATGAAGCAGGCAACGAGGCAGCGTGGCACAGGCAAAGACGCAGAGACACGCAGCCACGCCCTGTAGCCGGCACCGCAGAGTGCAACCGCGGCCTTATGCTCAATATACTTTACCTCTGAATCTGACGTTCCCGCACAACCAATGACTCCAGCAAAGATGTTTGTGCCCGACTCGCGACGCAATTGCAGCTATTATGGACCTCTCGTTTTTGTGACGGGTGCAGAGCCTTTGCTCAAAATTATCTTTGTGTGAGAGCGCAGGTAATGACAGACAGAAACGGGCAGCACTTGATCTTCACAAGCAAGCTGACAGGAGACGCCTACGGGGCGCGTGTGCTCCGAAATCTGTTTAGAAAAACTTTTTGGCCCTTCTGTTCTCATTCTTCTCCCTACAACGAAATACAGCGTAAAGTATATATTTAGCCTTATACTCACTTTTGGGCATCATGCATCAATTTTTAAGGTGTATTGGGTGATTGATTTTCATAAATGTGACCAAATTGGCAATTGGCAGTTCTCACTAATCAAACCGAAGGTAACTTCTTTGCTTTCGAAGTTTTCATTCAACTGTTTGAGAACTCTTCATGCAATGTAGGACTCGTCACGACGGAACGGACAGTGTTGCGCGCGCGTATAATCGATATCCATCTTTCATCATGCGCTGAAGTAGTGGAAACTGTCTAACGTGTTAATAACTCGTATTAACCTTGGCTACTTGTTTTTTATGGTTGTAACTTGTAAAACGGCGAGCCTGAACTGCACTGCACTTGGGCTCCTCGATTTCCCGTTTTCTTCGCTCTGATTTTTTGTTGAACATAAATCTCGTGGAACTATTGTACTGCCGACATTTCGACGTACTGCTACTTGCAAAAGTAGTCATCTTGCGAAATGTGTTTCTTAGCAACTGTCGTCTTCCTTCTTCCCTCTTCAAACCAGCCGTGATATCATGTAAAGCTTGCAGGAATGTATAATGCACAAAACAGGAAGGACAGAACGCTGTTTGTATCGATGATGAGTAAATCCATCACAGACGACGATTTGTATGAAATACTGAGTCGTGTGAGTACCTTACGAGTTACAATCATTTGTGATTGTACTAGGCACTGTAAAGTCATTATTTAGGCAGGACCTATCGAGAAAATCATTTTCAAAGAAAATCACGACGGTACTCCTTTGCATGCTCTTGTCGTCTTCAAAAACGTCGAATCGGTGGTCTATTCTATGAATCATATTCTCCCTATGGCACGGTCTTCACAACTCGCTGAGTTACGTCCATTACGGTAAGCTTGCTGCATTGTTAGCTCACACAAAACTGAGTCCGAGTACCGCTCACGTTACTTGTGTAGCCGCTGTTTGAAACTGAATACACAAAAAGATTTGAGTGCTGTGCGGCAGATAGCGTACGAGGCTCGGAATTTGAGCATATATGAGACAGTAACCTTAGGCACTGTTTAAGGTCAGCGGGCTTATACGTTTTGGTCGCTGTCAGACTGCGCTAATTCCCGATTTTGCGGCGTCGCAATTTCGGGCGCGTTATTACGACATTGGGATTATGCAATCCGTAACTTGGCGTGCGCAGCCGCTATACCGCAAAATCGCGAAGTCTGACGGCGGCCTTCAGGCGATTAGGCCACAGGAGGACAAAATAAATGAGGCACAAATCGATAGAGCGGGGAGGCGTATCATTCACCTACTCGATACTACTTACCTTATCCTTTCCGCCTAATCGCGTGATCACCGGAATCGCATGTTCGACTAGAAGTTAAA
Source organism: Trichostrongylus colubriformis (assembly GCA_963978905.1). Taxonomy (NCBI): domain Eukaryota; kingdom Metazoa; phylum Nematoda; class Chromadorea; order Rhabditida; family Trichostrongylidae; genus Trichostrongylus; species Trichostrongylus colubriformis. The sequence continues at coordinate 18,094,301 of OZ022258.1, read as the reverse complement.
TCGCTAACCGATTTAGTTACTTATTACTTATTTACGTCTAATCGATTTATCTTACTAATTTTACCAGCCTAATCGCTTGATCCCTAAACATGCGCAATCCCAAACCCCAAGCACTGCCTAATCAATACGTATCAAATATCTTATCCTATTCTTCTAATCGCCTGATCGCTGTCGCGCGAATCACGAACTCTGAACAATGCCTTATCAAGTATGTGCAATTTCGCCGACCATAACCCTCGTCTCGTTTCAATAATTTTTAATCGCTTAATTTGGCGCGCCTAGTAATGAATCACACTTCAGAGTATGTGGACAAAGCTGCGATAGCACGTGTGAATGTCAGTGATTACAGTTTTCTCGTTAACCACCTAGCTGACCTGCACTGTATGCCGGGCTTTGCATGTGATCTTGAGACACCCATATTGAGCGATCTTTTTCCCATCGAAAATTCATGCAGGTAGAGTGGACAAGAAGACGTTAATGGTATGCTGGCATAGTGCCCGTGAGCCGCACTCACCGAAATCGTACCATATTTCAGTTTACAACATGCTGCTGACAGCCGTTTGTTGTCTGCAAGCTCATCTAAAAGTGTTATCACGATCAAAGGCCATTTGCACATCTCACGATCGCGAAAGAACTAGAACGGTATATTCACGCAGGAGGACTTTCGTATAGAGAAGGCGCTAGTGCGGATCCTGAATCCCGCATAGGCTTGCGACCCTCATGAGCAACAATGGCGGTGCCCTTCTTTCGCGGAGTTTAGGAAAAGAATAAGGAGTGAATGTAAGGCATTGACTGAGTTGCTCAGCCCACTCTACATAAGAACTGCAGCAAGGCTCTAATGCAGTGGAAAATGTTCAAAAACGTTTTCTAGTCGATGCATGTGGTCTTTTTTATGTTCTCAGGCGAATGAAAAATTCGCAATGTATATGTACAGTTTTCAAGCTGTTCTACTATATATAATAGGCTTAGCTGTTTGTTTGCTTGTTCCTTGTTTGTTTGTCTGGAGCGAAATACGGGAAAAGACGAAAACTGTTAGTCAGGCGATCCGGTCGTGTATATTTTGCCCTCGCTTTCTATTTCCAATTATCTACACTTCAGAGAAAGTTCATTCCACAATCCATCGTCGTCATCCGATACTCAGCCCAGCTCGACGCCACTTATGATCAAACATGGGTTACGAGGAGGGGTTACCCAGCCGTCGTACATTACCAGCAACAATAATTCGATTTCTTGCTGCAGTAACAGAACCTTGCCTAGCAATATAACGGACGAGAAGCCCACCAACTACATGAGTCCTGAGAGGTATGCGTTGTTTTAGTTATTTTATGTAATTTTTCGTTAGCTTTGAGGTTCGCAGAAGGGCACAGACAGCGACCTCTTGCATACTGCCCATATTCTATTGTCACATCAGAGTGCTCTCCATTCATTTCAAACGAAAAACGTCCATCAAACTTCTTCCTTAAATTAATATATACCGTACTCATATTGATATATACAGTACTCATCTCTCGTTTCAGTAAATCGAGGGCCCCGCAAGGCACTCCCATGATGCGTTCTTACTTAGGACATGTTGCTCCTCAGAACATCGCCGCTCCAATCACTTCGAACTCAAAAATAAGATATCCTGTTGCGGAGGGTGAGGCTATTCTGCGGCTTTCTCATGAGAAAAATGTGTGTCATTTTTCGGAGGGCTCAATAGTATTTTTAGGATCAACTCACCCATGTACACCGCCGTCAGTCATATATTATCGTCCTCCCATTCATGTGGGCAACTGCTCGAAAATATGCAGCGCGAATACATGATCACAGAATTCGAAGAGATCCTGCCTTGTAATCAGTTTTCGGAGTATTCTCCTTATAACTACGATGAGTGCAGCACTTACGCAAGGCGTTGAGGTTCACAGACTTTACTTGAGCGTTATCAGGTTCCCTCTGTATAATTCTGATTTGTTTAGCGTTTATTTGGCCGTATGATCTTATTTCCTTTCATCGAAAGTATCACGAATCAGCAATACAAAAGTATGAGATAACCTATTGCCGTTCTTGAAAGCTATAAACGTAAACTAGCCACTTTGTAGAATGTGCTAAGTTCACATCCTTCAACGAAGGTTGTAAAGATGAGAGGTAGTGCGATTCTTTTTGCATGAAGCACATTCTTGAACACCATTCGACTATTACAACCCCGGAAGTATGGAGATTTATTTTGACGTTGTAATGTCCTCAGAACTTGCTAAAAATTCGTAAAGTAATGATTCAGTGCTCTGAACATGAATGCGAGAGTCGCTTTCGCAACGCTATCATTAACGCCAGGTTGAGCAATGATTACCGAAGCCGGTGTCAAACTGGGACCGCAGAAATATAAGGATGTTACATCTATGTTGAGGTCCCCGGATGACATCTGTTTGTGCAGAAGTTTTCGGCGATTTAATGCCAAGAAGTTGTGGTGCGAAATGCCGCTGAAGCTGTATTATTTTGATTTTTGGCTGTTGACGCATACCATTTTGTATCCTACTGGGGTTGTAATAACCGAACAGAACCCATTTTGTTTACTTTTCAGGACGTAGATAAGCTCTCGTGTAGTTTTGGTGCGTATGTGACATTATACTCGATTGTAAATGCTTGAGTTTTTAATAGAAATCTGGTTGTTGCTCGTTCTCGAAATCTTTTTCTTCCGACCATTTAGATTTTTACAAACCTAGTTTGTTATTTGTTCACGTTTTATATTCAGTTTTTTCGTCTGATACAACCACCTCGGTTATGTTCTTTTCTATTTCACTTTTTTATCGGTGCTCCTACTCGTGTATAGGTGGGATTCAACAGTGAGGATCTTAGTTTGGATCTCTGTGTTACTGTTTCATATTGTTTTACCATCTATCTGCTCATTTTATGAGATCCGTTTCCTGTACCATCGTTTTAAACCATGAATTGTTTGAGATCCAGTGTGTGTTTTGCAGCGGGCCTGAATTGAAGCGCCTTCTCCATTTTCCAAATAACATTTGTAAAGACATGGTGAGAGGATATCGGGTGCAAGCGTCTGGTACACTCCTAGTTAACAGCTGTCGATAAGAAAGTACCACCTGTGTAGAGATTGGATGAGGTAAAAAGAAAGAAACAGCTTAATTGCCTAGATTACAAAGATCGCTACAAATCAAGATATGCAGCAAAAATACTATTCCCGGCAACGTTGCATTGGTAATATTTTTGTGATAATCATAACAAATCGCGTACATAATTGCACATAAGAGTTTTTCACTGAGAGCTAAGTTCACAAGCGTGACAAAACCCTATATGACGACTTGTAGTGGCGCTTATAAGCTTTTTATACCTTGTCGTGAGTTCCTCCTTGGTGGCTGGTGGTGTAGTGTTCTTCTATTATAAAAACTCGTTTCCTCTAAATCTATCAATCCTACTATTTCATCTGGAATTCAATGAAGCCTCATTTGCAGAAGGGAATGTGGTCTGCTACATTTTTTGTCTTTGGGTAACTCCTGTCATAACTGTGGATTCCTGTGGCACGACGTAGGTGCTACTTAATACCACTTAGCTTTGATGATTCTACTTTCGACAATAAGTAGACGGAAGTGGAAACAGAAATGAAAGAACCTGTCATCAATTCGCAGTCGGGTGGTATAAGTATCGACCCAACACGATTTTGGGAGTCTGTAAGATCGTAGGATCGTTAGGTCAATACGTACCTGACCTTCATTCTAACTACAAGTTGTTCACTAGGTATGACTGTGACCTTATATTAGCGATATTTACAACTCCTCCATATATTGCCTTCATAAAAGGAACAGAAAGAATTCTGAAAAAAATGGGTCCTAAACAAGATGAGCGATGCTTGATGCTTCATTACTTCAGACTCTCTTCCTTCTCATATTCTTTTGAGAATTTTATTCTTTTTTTATGACGTGTTACACTGATCTAATAGGTTGGTGCATAACTGATGCGGTTTTTTATGGTTGCGTTTTTCTGCATTGAAAAATGACGTTTTCACGACTACCGAGAAGAAAGCGGTCCTTTATTGTGATGGTGAAAACGCTCCTTAATGACTGTTTGAACAAGTTTTCATTGGATTTCATCATTGTTTTTGCTAAATAAAATGGTTGAGGAAAAAGCCGCATAAATGCACCAACCCAATGATACATAAACAGATATACAAAACTGTTAGCTGAAGGCGGGCTACCGATCAAGCGCCGCACGCGGACTCAAGTGATCTGGCCAGTTCTCCTCATAACAGTGGCTGGCCTAAGGCCGCGGTCATACTTTGCGTTGTCTGCGGCAGGGCGTGGCCGCGTATCTTGCGTCTCCACACTGCCTCGTTGCCTGCGTCATCTCTGCACCTCCCCCGTGCCACTCTCTCTCACAGGCAGCGAGAGAGAGTGGCACGGGGGAGGTGCAGAGATGACGCAGGCAACGAGGCAGTGTGGAGACGCAAGATACGCGGCCACGCCCTGCCGCAGACAACGCAAAGTATGACCGCGGCCTAACCGTGTGACTTTGCATACTGGAGTCATTTCTCATATATAGGATTTTCCTTGAACAAGACACATGTCTCGCAAAGAAACAGCATCTCGCTTCATTATTTGTGATGTACATTTCCTTCTCACATAGAACATACAAAGAAAAATCTGAATTATTACAAAATGGCAGCTAAAAACTTATGAGATCAGTCGATTTATGCTTCACTTCCTTCGCCATCATTCAGCGGTCGCCACCTCTATCATTCAGTGGTCCTTCGATTTTGAGGTTCATCTCCACATTGGCTTCACCAATTTCGTTCTTGATGTTGCATGTATACGTTCCAGAATCGTCGGCTTTGTAGTTCTTAAGTTCCAGTTTAGCAGTGAAGCTGTTGTCAGGCCCGTCAGATGAAGAGAAGAAACCGATTCTACTTGATTCCTTCATTTTCTTTCCCTTTGGATTGATCCACATCACCTCAGGATTGCGATCAGCTTGGTATCCAACATCAAAGATAATGACTGGATCTCCAGAATCAGAGACTTCTTGTAGGATTTGAGGTTTTCTGGTGAATTTCGGTGCTCCAGGCGGCACTTCGAATCTCACCATAAAAGTAGCCGTGAGCTTTCCGGAAGCATTCTTAGCCGTGCAGATGAACCGACCGGCGTCCTTCTCTTTCGTGGGTTCCCTGATTTCCAGTGCAGCGTAGTAGATCTGATCAGCCTCCTCGGTCAGAACGATATTCACACGATCGGACTGCTCCACAACTTCATCTCCCTTGTACCACACAAACGTGGGTTGCAAGACAGACTTTGCTCGGAATTCCATAACCATAATTTGACCGTCTTCTCGTGGTGAGACTTGTGGCTTCTCTATGAAGGTCGGAGCCGAGAAACCAGTGAGTTTCAGATTGAAATTGGCAATTCCTTTCCCATGGGGATTGGCGACAATGCAGCGATAGGCTCCTGCATCATTGTCAGTGAGATCCTTCATGTGGAGAATAGCAGAGTAAGAATTATTTCCTTTGAAGATCAGCTTGAACTGTGCTCGTGAATCCTGCTTTACTTGCTCGTCCCCGTAAAACCACTTGATAACGGGGGGTGGAAATGCTTCGAAAAAGCATTCTAGTTCGATAGAACTGTCTTCATTCTGTCGCGCCACTGGTCGTTGAGGGAAACAGGGTGCTCTGCCGTCCGACATCTCAACTCGAATAATTTGATCTACAAAAAACTTCCGGCTGTTCTGTGCGATCAGTGCGCGCATAGGCGGCACACGTTATTTTACGCCACTTTTTGACTATTCACGGTGGGAATATATTGCATTGGATTGGAGTTCCTATATTTTTGCCTTCTTTCGCGTTCGGTGGTGCAGCGCTCTACAGAGTCGGACAGGTGACTCAAAAGTCGCATTCATTTATGATTTCTTTTCCCCTTTTTAATGGTACTAATGTGTATGTTACTGTAGTTGGGATGGGCCATGCACTGTAGCGTTGTCTGCCGCGGTCGAAAGCGTACTATAGTCATCGGTTTGTACACTCAAGTGTATATTCACTAAAGCCTCACTTTAGTGGGGTGGGGGCTCCCCCACACTATGCCTCAAACTAGAAACCCAGGCAAAAATAGCTTCGCACGGTCGTCTAGCACAGTGGAGTGCCTTCACTTCCCTGCTACGTTAGCACCGTTCCATCTTTTCCGGCGTGCGATGGTGACCAAAGTACTAAGCTGAGTTTTATTTTCGAAAGGAGTTGTAATTATCTTCCTCCTTTCTATAGATCGTATCTGCTTACAGTTGGAAATAGTATTTAATGGAAGATGTGCCAACTTAACTATTTGTGTTACATATGTATATCCAACTTTATTACATAATGACTTAACTGATATCATTTCTCATTCTTTAGCCTTTACCTTTGACATAAGTAGACCAGCTACATGACCAAGATCTTGAAATCGGTAGCAAATCAACCGTCCTGCAAGGCAACCCACTCATGGGCGACATGACCCCATACTAATCACCACAATCCTTTTACTGAGGCTCTAATATGTATTGGGTTGGGGATCCCCGCCGTTTTTTCAAACCCTTTTTTTCACATTGTTCCCTTCATCTTTCGGCAAAGCTCATATATGTTTTCGATAGAGCTTTTTTTGCTCTACAAAATGCTCATATCTGGTTTTCGATTCCTTCGACTACCTGATATTAATGAGGTTTGGAAATGAAGTGAGCAAAGGCAAAAAACTAGCACTTGCGCACTTCATCTTTCTCGTCTACCATTGAGACCAAAAAATGTATGTGTATATGTTTCGATAGAGCTTTTTCAGCTCTACAGAATGGTACTACTTTTTATTCAAATAGCTCAACTTTTTGCTGTTTATGAGACTCACAAATGCAGTACTCTCAAACGTGTGCACTTTGGTTATCTTCTCTTCCTCGCCTACCAACGAGATTGGAGAGAATGTGCATATATGCATTCGATAGAGCTTTTTTTGCTCTACAAGGGGTTATCACTCTTCTTTTGTATCCTCTCATATTTTAGCATGTAGGAATGAGTTTCCACCTTTTTTTCAACTCAAAGTTACAAAATAAGAATAAATTTTTTCGGCACAATGTTTTGCACTGTTCGATAGAGCTCTTTTCGCTCTATGAGATAGTGTTTACAATTTTTGTTAAAACTGATTTTTGCTATTTTTAGGTCATTTAAAATGAGTGCCAGTTCGACGAAATCGGGCCTGATCGACACAAAAAGGCTCGATTTCGTCGACTTGGCACTCCTTTGAAATGATCTAAAAAATAGCAAAAATTAAGTCTAACGAAAATTGTAATCACTATCTCATTGAGCGAAAAGAGCTCTATCGAATAGTGCAAAACATTGTGCCGAAGGAATTTATTTTTATTTTGTAATTTCGAGTTGAAAAAAGGTGGAAACTCATTCCTATATGCTAAAATATGAGAGGATACAAAAGAAGAGTGATAACTCCTTGTAGAGCAAAAAATGCTCTATCGAATGCGCATGTGCACATCCTCTCCAATCTCGATGGTAGGCGAGGAAGAGGAGATAACGAAAGTGCACATTTTTGCGAGTAGCGCATTTGTGAGTCTCATAAACAGCAAAAAGTTGAGCTATTTCAATAAAAAGTAGTACCATTCTGTAGAGCTGAAAAAGCTCTATCGAAACATATACACATACATTTTTTGATCTCAATGGCAGACGAGAAAGATGAGGTGCGCAAGTGCTAATTTTTTGCCCTTGGCTTACTTCATTTCCAAACCTCATATATATCAGGTAGTCGAAGGAATCGAAAAACAGATATGAGCATTTTGTAGAGCAAAAAAAGCTCTATCGAAAACATATATGAGCTTTGTCGAAAGATGAAGGGAACAATGTGAAAAAAGGGTTGAAAAAAACGGCGGGGACTTATTCCCCAACCCAATAACTGTATAGCAATTAGATTCTGTATAGACCTCGTTACTACCTCGTTTATCGTGCTCTGCCTGAATCGTTGCATTTCTCAAGTCTGGAATCAATTCTAGGGAAAATGGTTCGCTCCAACACCACAAACGATCTCGAGTTGGTTCTAGATCGTATCCCGATCGAATATCCTGCCCTCGTGAAGGAGACCTTCTTTTCAAGTAAATATCACCCTGCCTCTTGTAAAGGTTCTGTTTTTTGTCGTTTTTTATTATCATCGTTCCAGTTGGTAGGAATGAAATCCGTGACGACTGCGCTTCTCTCGTTAATGGCTATTGCTGGATGGTTTCAAAGCATAGTGTGTTTGTGTGGAGTGCTACTACGGTGGGTACACGTTAATGCTTTTTTGTGATCAAGTGGTAACCATACACGTTCACCTACTCGGCTAATGTCGAACAAACGAATTTGTTGTGTAGGTATTCATGCTTCCGTCACTTTATTGAAAGGAACATGCAAAACAGAAATGACCTTTTTGGAGACTGAAATTTCTCACTTGTAGTCTAGGAACTATATGTCAACATAAGTGTCAAAAGAGTATTTTATCACAGTCGTAGATTCCTCGGAAGGAAGCAAAAGAAATATGTGGCTTTATGATTTTATATAACAGTGAGCGCACGCACGAGAGTTCGGTACAGTGCTGAAGTTAAACTAGGGTAATAATGTAGGACAGCGAAGGAGAGGAGAAATGAAACGGACAGAGGCGTGAGAATGGGTTTGGGCTTCTAGTTTCACTGGCCACTCCTGTGGCGGACTTTCTCGCGGCTCGCCTCGTTGCTGACGTTTGGATTTGGGGATTTTCGTGTGAACGCTCATTGTGTGAAGGGTAGAACAACGGATGTGTAGGAATTTCCAAGCAGTCCATAGAGCACCTTTCACCCCTACATTGGCCATATACCGTTTCCATGGCAAACTATTTTGTAGAATTTTCCAGGAAGACGACTCTGGTAGGAGTGCTGTTCCGTTACCACTACCACCATCAGGACTACCATATTCGGCCAGATCTGTAGTAGTGTATAAGAATAGTTCGTTACTTTTCACTGAATTTCTCAAAACTCAATCATGCCCTGTCAAAGCAGAAATTTTAGCTCGTGATCGTCCTCCTGGTCTGCTTGTGGTTTCCGGCGAGGGAGTAGCGCGACATTGGCCATCTGTAACGTCTTCTGTTTACAGCGAAACTGTTATTGACTTGGCAAGCGAAGTCACATTATCAGTGCAACTTCTGGATTCAGCAGACATTGGTGAATTTATTCAGTGAACCCCTCCACCATATGTTCATGCTCTCGATCTCCTGAGTGCTTATTGCAATTTCTAAAAGCTCCAGTTTCCGTGCAATAATAATTTGCTTAAAGAAACGTCCTTTATTCTGACGACAACCTCCGGATCTGTGTACCTGCTTCATGACGGTGCAAGTCGTATGAGAGGAGAAATTCAGTGGATAAAAGTCGGCTCGAGGGAAACACGCGGAATCGGAAGACGCTTGTCGAACATAATCTTCGGTTCTCAGGCTTCTGCCACGGACAGGTCAGCGCTCCGTTGTGTTGGCTGATGTTACGATGATTTATACTCGTTTTGTTTTTCAGCTCTCACGTTATAAACTCGTTGATTTTCCAAAGAGATCCGCAAGAGGATAGCAATGTGAGCGTTGATTCTTATGCATTTTACCCGTGGTTTGCGTAATGACGAATTCACGCTTGTCTTCAACTATTAAGGGTATTGTAAGCATGACATCGTAAACCATTGATAATTAACAAAAGTGAGTATATGCTAACAATGCACTCCTATCTTTTCCGAGCCCGGCCCTGCCCAGCAAATGGCTTTTTTGAAAATGCCTTAAGGCCTTCATAAAAGTCGAACTTGTCGGATTATGAGACTAATGGAAAACTTCATCAGTGTTCACGGAGTTTTGGGGTTGCGAGAACAATAACGTAGATTTCACGTGAAAGTCATTTTCAACTTACGTTATTGGTAAGCATATGGATTATTTTCTGTTATTGAAGCTAATTGTCATCCTATTTTTAGTTGCTGCTTATGACCTTGTTTCAGCTACTCGACACTGCCGTTGTGACAATCTCACCAAGCTGTATGAATTGCTATGATGTTGTTAATAGAAGCTTGGCATGGACTGTCAATATCCGCACCTTCATGGAAGGATATATTACAGAATTTTTTGAAGTGTGTCTGATTTCTGCTTTCCGCCATCATTACACGGCTAAACCGACTTGTTATGGATCTTGATTCATCTTCGGTAATTTTTGGAATAAGGGGTGCGTTTAGTGTGCGCATGTTTTATAAAGTGGCCTCAGACGATGTCGGACAAATGTCTAAAATCTTATCATTATCGGGGAAGGATCACGCAGAAACATTGTGTCAAGAAACAACTTGTGTGGTGAAGCTTTAGTTTTAATCACTTTTTACATTACGTCTCAAGCAAAGTGCTTTTGACAACTGAGACCAGTCCTCTGTCTCATGCCTGGGATTCTGATGACTGTAAGTTGATAAAGTGTTCTATATAGAACTGAAGCTTATTTGTTGCTCATGTGCCTCATGGGCCCATGAATTTTATCAATAAGACCTTTGTTCAGCGGTCGTCACGCGGGCGCCTCATTGCCGGTTTGAGTGTGTGGCTACTCGATGCAGCTAAGTTTCGTGGCGGAATGCTTTTACTGGTGGCTGGCAGTCACGACAGTACATTGAATGTTACCTTTTTCTTGGGTAAGAATTTGTCTCATGAAGTTCGGGCTGTAAAAAGCACTATATTCTTGCAGCAATGACTCGCTTTGATTGTGGAGCACCGGCTGATGTGGAGTGGTTTTCAGTAATTCCTGTTGGAAGCAGCCATGCGCATGATTTCAAGGTAATATTTTCAATAGGTACAAGCGTGAAACAATCAAAAGACCTCAGCCTATAGTCAAGCTAGTAGTGTGTATAGCCACTGGAGTTTTCCACTTACTTTCTTCGTTATCAGGCGGATGAAGAATCATCCTTTGTTGGTCGCGTATTTCTGTGTGTACCTGGACTAACTTCCAACTCATCCAGTTGCGAACGAACCGATGGAGTGATCATTCTTTATCCACATTTCGGTACGAAACAACTTTCTACCATATTAGGCTAGAATGACTAATCGATCTCTGTTTAATCAAATTTCTTTCAACATGGGTTGCGTTAATTCGTAGAATTTCAGTTCAGTCCGTATACCCACCAGATAATCCAACCAGGCACAATGAGCTTCCACTTAACAAAGTGTTAGGCTTTCCTGATGGCACGAGGATAGTCGGACACGGTTGGTTTTTCTTTGCGTATTTATCTCTTTTTTACCACTTTAGTGTGGTGCGCAGAGAATTCGTAATATAAAAAATTTAGCCTGTGATGACAGTTTCTGTTATGTGATGACCGTTGAAAATGGTATTTTATCTGTTCGTCTTTTACCAAAGTAAGTTATTTTCTTGATTCCTCATATGTATGTGCTTTTCTTCTGTTAGATGAAATTCACTAATCTTCGCCCCTATTATATGTGTCAGTACGGATCGTCATTTGTTCTGACCCATAATTGCTGCTAAGCCCACACTGCTTTGCTGAATTCCGGGCCTCTGAAGGAGACGACTAGGTGGGAAATTTGGGCCAGTGAATATTCCGCTACTAACCTTGTATCGGCTTAAAAAGGGGAAAACTATTGACCGATGGTAATTTTGATTGTTACAGTGGCACAGGGTTATCCCGTGGTATGTGAAGGTCCGCTATGAGTAACGAGATAGGTGGGAATGCGATAAAATTGGAAGTTAGAACAAATGTGAGGCTCAATGCCTAAAAATGATGGTGTCGCGAAATGAACTACCGTTCTTCTCTGTCCTAGCCGACATCAATTGAAAACAAAAACAATTGAGAAATGAATGATGATCTGAAAGCCATGCAAGTTCGCAACGGGTGGTCTCGTTAGATGCGCACAACCAAGCCATCGAACTATCAGGCGATCTTTTAGTATGTGTCCTCCCTACCTGAGCTGTAGGTTGACTGCAAGGAGGCACAAGCTGAAATGACTCCTTGTTGGAGACTTACATTGGTCATCTGTGAGAACCATCAAGGGCCCAGACATGCATCTAAGTCGATAACAAATAAGCATATGATTAGGTGATCCTCGTGTGAAATTCCCTTATACGAAAGTGTCGTTGTCTAGATTTGAATACTTCAACCAATATTCCATTCGAATAAGATTTTCGGTAGCCTTTACACTTTTCATTATTTTCTTCTGAAATTCAAGTGTGGATTTTTTGGTTCTTTTGTAGAGGATTCGATGACGATCTGCAGAATGATAAGACATTCACCGATGATCTTATGGATATCAGGGAAGGCGTATCCCAGGAAGATAAGGCGTTGCCACTGTTCATCTCAGCTTTCGCATCGTTTGGTGAAAAAAACATTGTAAGTTTATCTTGAACTGTTTCAAACCCTCTACCATTTACCTTTATGCACGCGTAACTGTGTATAAGCGCAATGAGACCTATTTTCAATCCACTGTGTACAAGATACGTGTTCATAGGTACAACTGCAAATATGGAAAGTCCCGGAAGGGTTATCAGTCGATGTGTATGGTTTTCTAGCCGTTACACGGGTTTTCGCTGCGAGTAAAGCTTGACTGAAAGCAGTAGAACTTTTTGGGCTAAATCTTCTCTGGCGGCTCGTGAATGATTCAGAAAAATGGGAACGGAAGTGCTGGATAGCTTAATAACGCTTTCGAATAGTTTTACGAGGCTCAGAAGGAATGGTATCGAAATGCAGCATATCAATAATGCAGGACTTTAGGTCAAAGCTTGTGAAACTATGAAGCAACTTTTGAGCAAGAGTGATGGTGAACTTACGGCTCTGGTTTACGCCTTTTTGAAGACTATGATCGACCAGCCAAGTGTGTGATTTTTAGCTTCGATTCTCTTCTTTTCTCGCTTTACCATGCAGATTCCTTTTCAATAATACTGCGCTCGACATTCAAATGAATAATTTTCAGTTGTATCGTCTCCAGAAGTTGAATTGAAGAGAAAGAAAATTGTATGTAACCGTATCGTGTTGTTTCTAAAGCACATGGATCTGTACAACAAGGTGGGAGGACTTCAGATATTTTTTTTTTGCTGTTCATCGTAACTGCTGGATGAATTCTAATGCTTCCTGTGAAGATAACCCGCGTAAATTCCTTCGAACAGCTTTTACTTCGATTTTGCGATGCACTCTAGGGGATGGAGGAAAGGGGCCTTCCACTGTGTTGTCTCTGATGCTATTTATGTCTAATCCATGGAGAATAGGAACCCCGTCTCCTCCCTCTGCCCCTGGGTTTATGCGAAAATGTTTATGGCTTGCATGTGCGGGGCAAGGCAATGGTTAAAGGATACCATGAGGTGAAAGGCAACAGCGCAGGGACCGGCAGTCTTCTTAGCTACTCCCATCTTCCATTATTCTCCAATGAACAAGCTGCGCAATGTATCGGTGGGCTCGTACTCCTGCTGCTCCATCCATCTCTATCGTAGACATCCGGTTCGTTACTAAGCAGTAACGAGATCTCACTTCTCTTTCGTTTGGACCCGAGTTTCTATCTTTTGGGTTTTCAAAATTCCCTACCGGCATGACTCTCTTGAATGTTTTCCATTTTGTTATTCTCTCTCTACTTTCTTTGCATTGAAACTCTCTCCAAACTCCATTCATTGATTCGACAGCTTCGATAGCTTGTCGTTAGCCTCTTCCCCTTTCTTCCTCTCAAGGCAAACTTGTTTTATTTGCTAGGTTCTACGGTCGATATAAAATATGGTAATATTAAGGTTGCAACCACCAAGGTTCTTATCTCTGATCAGCAAAATTCACGAAGTGGAGCTTCTATATTGGATGAGGTTTGTATGGCATTTCTCACTTCATTCAGCCACCTATTTAGACGGTAATATCAATACATGTGAAATTTACACACTTTATGGGAAGAATGGTACGGAGGCGCCTTGTCATAATTCCCCTTTCTCTTGCAATGGGCATTTCATAAAATCCATGCCTAATCTCCGGGTGAAAGTTGTGGGGTTGAAGTTAAACGGATTGGTCATTGTCCTTCACTCTGTTTCACGTTGTCAGAAAGACTCGTGTTTATCAGAGCTGATTTAGATGGCAGAGCGAGTAGCAGCAGCTGTAGCTTTACGCAGCTGGGAAACCACTCGTGAAGATCGAGCTGAAATATTGGAACAAATTGTCAAGCGACTAGCTCATATCACAAACAATCACTACGACTACGATAATCTGCTGTACTCTACAGTGAGTACCTGTTTTGCAAAATTCTCCCAGTTTTTGGTTTGAGACTCGCCATTCTTCTTCGTTATTTATCTCTAAGAGAGGTACAATAAAATCCAGCATTTTAGCTTTCCATTATTCATCAACTGCCTACGGCTTGTGCAGAAACTTTGCGTGAGCTCACGAAACGTGCTGTCGACAAAATGGCAAGGCGCATGCTTGTACATCTTTGTGCTGATGTGATGCTTACTTTTGCAGACGCTATCGACACTTATAGAAGGTTTGGTAGTGTCACGTATTATGTGCATTGGACGTTTTTCATTTTTTGTGTGTAAAAAATTCCTAGAACATTTATCATAACTAAACTCCTCATTGCTTATTTTGAAGGACCTCAGCAAGGCAAGTTGGTCAACGGTCAGACATACAGTGGACAACTGGAGCTATCTCTGACGCCTTCCTTGCAGTGGTGAGATAATAACATCTTCGAACATGGTGTGGTCCTTCAAGCTATCCTTGTTTGATGAACCCATTATTGTGATTTTTTCAGTGCAAAGTATTACTGACAGAGATGGAATCAGTCGATCTGCCACATACTGAGAAGCTACGACTGCGAGACTATGTTTTGCGGTTCGTGAACTACTCTTCATTTCTTTGAGAAGTAGCTCGGGAACTAGCCCGAATGCTAGACCTTCACGCAAATGGATGAAAAGATGACCAAGGCTCCCCAGCAAAGTGCTTTTGAAGTAGTAGATTCCGTACCACAGTGACTTTTATAACACATATATGGCGCACCTAGAATACAGGCTGATGGTTGCAGCCTACGAAATCGTCTGGCACATTTCCTCCTATACCAGCGTCCTTATATGGGTGCGCGAATGACAGCTGTGTTCTCCTTACGTATGTATTTCATCTGAATGGACGATTTCATGACTGTCACTAGTGCCCCAAGAGCGTTGATAGGTCTTTTACTACAGGAAATCATACTCCATCTGCCTCAATCATAAGTGCGGATGGACCTGTACCAATCATCCTAAAAGAGATCAATTCCTTTAATGAGTTCTGATGTGAACAATGAATTTTTAGCATGGCAATATTCCATCTGAGCGAGTGCAATGAACCAGTTGACGGACATGAGATCATAATAGCGCTATACAATCTTGGCGAATGTGATGTAGCCGTGGAGCTGGCAGAAAAGTTTAAGGTGCACTTTAATTACGGCCCATTTTTTTCGAATATTTATACTTGATCCTTCTCCTGAAACTACTTCACTATCTTTGTGATATATTTATCTACTAGGATTTCAAAGTTCTGGTGAAAGTGTGTCTTGATATGGATGACACAGAACGACGTGCCAAGCTTGACTTTTATAAGCAACGATTCGCTGCTGATGAGTTTGACATGTATCTGTGCCGTTATCTGAAGCAGAAAAGTGAGCTCGCTTATCAACTCACTAATTTTACGAGGAAAGGCTTGATAGATCGAAATCCTACTTCCTGAAGATCTGCACGAGTTGCTTCTGGAGGAGAAAGGAGAACGCGTCGATCTCTATCTGTCTTCATGTGAAGGTATCCGGTGGAGGAGGGAGCTCCAAAATGGGCAGTTCGATAAGGTTTGTTATGTATTTCAGTACGTGTCAAATAATTTTGCTAGGTGCTGCGTAAGTTTAAGCGTAAAAGCACAAGCTTTTTGGCATCAATTTCTTTTGCAATACGTTCCGCATTCTAGTTTTAATCAGAACTGTAGTAAAAATTGAATGTTCTTGGTCTTTATATGAGACTATGAGAATAAGGGTGATCGTGCAGGAGGTTCGCATGGCTCTGAGAAGTTTCCTCACTCCACTCTATTCAGCGCACTCAGCCTGTAATGCGTGCAGGCACTAGTAGGACCATTGATGAGATCAGGTGACTTCATCATTGATGCATCCATCTTTGTTAGCTGCGTAGTGGACTATCTGCATGTGAAGTATATTTAGGTCCATGTGGGCGACGACATGCAGTACATTAAGAATTTGTTAGCAGTAATATCTATTTTACTTCATATAATCGGCTAAGTGTGTCTATTGGTGTGTGTGTTTATGTGTCTCTGTTTGGCCGGAAATTCATATCACGCGTCGCAGCAAAGCTGGGATCCTAAATTTTTCAAGTGATATAGGGGGTGGTAAGGGGACAGTAGCGCTGGTGGACCAGAATTGATAGCAGCTGATTAGGGCTAATAAGGAGCCTTGAAAGGCGAATGTCGCCATATACGTTCCGCCTTTCGGATCGATTCTCGCCGACAATCATTGGTATTTTGAGGGATGGGAGGGCATATCAATGGTTGGTGATCCAAAGTGATAACAGTGGATAAGATTCGATAAGGAGCGTCAAAAGGCTAATGTCGCCGAATCCGTATCGCTCTGTGGCTGTAGGTGGTTTGTTCACACACACAAGCATTGCAGCACGGGGATCTTAAAAGCAGTGTTAGGGAAAATTCGGACGAAATGTGAAAAAAAGCGGTGAATAGGAGGGGCGAGATGACCAGTAATACGACGGTGAAGAAAAAAACGGAAGTTAATGAATTTAGAACCCTTTCCCTTCTCTGATTCTCGACGTGGACGACCATTCCGTCCAAAGGCGGGTAGCCCGGACGACCCTGCCATTGGCATGTAGCCAAGTAATCAATGCGCAAAAACAGCGAGGAAATTATACAAAATCTCAAAAGGCATTCCATCATAAACTGCTAACGAGCGAAGACAACAGGTGAGAATCAATTAACAAGAAGAGAACGATAGAAAAGAAAAACTCGCGATCTCTACGGATGAGCAGCAAAAATCAAAACAATGAAAAAGATAATCAGCTGATTAAGATTGGGTATGCGACGCTCTGTTCACGAAAGCGCGCCCCGATCGCCCCAGCCGCGCCGTATCGCCTTGCCCTTCCCATCCCAGCCAATGAAGGAGAAGCTCGTCGCCAGGAGGCGGGCTGCCCTAACCAAGGCGGCTTGCTCTGATGAGGCCACTTCCGCCATAGCTCAAGAGGGCGCCTTTTGCAGGGGATTTCGCCATGCATGGGCCTTTCAGACCAGTAATTTTCCAGTGAGTGCCTCCTTTCGGGATTCCCTGTCACCCACATTACCCCTACCATTGTCTTTAATGGTGACTAACGGCTTACAGGAGCTGATAGGAGCCATTGGGAAGTGGATGGGATAGAATCCGGTACACCACTTGCTACTGCTATATGACTGCTATAGTAAATGCGTCTGATGCTCAGTGCCATTGGGTGTACATATTTTGTTCGTATTCTGATAGCAGTTGCCGATTTATCGACCACTTAGTTGCCTAGCGCTTCGAGTAGTGGTACATTTCTTTCGATATTGCGATCTACATGTATGATCAAGACACGATCTAGATTCGTGATAGCAAAGCGGGCGATTCATCATGCGGTGCCAGCAGCAGTACTGGGTATCGACCGCTAGACAATGTAAAATTCCAAATAGTGTTGCATGTTTACAAAAACGACAAGCAGCGGTAACCGGCATATGGATCTACCACCAATATATAGGAAATAGATGCTCCGCAAATGGACAAATTGCTACCAGTTGATCTCCCAATAGGGACCACTTCGACCAAAGGGTTAACTAATCAGTGGATTTATCCATGCCATTCCCGAACACTGATCGTCGATATCATTGTAACACTAGGTATGGACCGCTAATCATCTGGACCTCTGAAAAATGGCGACCTTTCCCGCGGTCATATTTTCGATATCGGTTAATATCGATCACCTGTATGTAGAAAGTAGATGCTCAGCAATAAGTCAACTCGACTATATCCCCATTGCATAATTCTATCGTGTTATTTGCGCAGTACTGTGCGATAGCTCAACTGGTATATCTATAACGCTCTGGAGCCTTCCGTCCTGTGGCAGCTGTAAAAACTATGAGACTTATAAAATGCACCACTTTTCAAAGCAGTATGTAAATAATGTAGGTTTTCACTATTTTCGTTAACCTTTGTTTTCCCTTCTCCAAAGTGAATAACTCTTTTTAGGCTTCTCAGAGCTTGCTAAGCCTGGCTGATCGTGAGAACTCGGATGTAAAGCGGCAAAGAGTACGTTTTATCAACGAAGGCTGTCCTGATACTTGAAACATTTCGACCGTGCTTTTATGTAATGTGTTCACTTTGGCCATTCATTTCTTCAGAACCTGTACGCATTCGCGAAACTGGCCGCCGCTTGTAATGTTGAAGTTTCCGGTGATGTGGTTAGCGAGGCCAACAAGAAATTGGTGCTCATCAAGCATCAATCGTTGATCCCGGAATCCCTTGTAAAGGTAGCTTTATGTGCTGTTGTTTTTTACTTTCACGGACTCCTTTTAAGTTATTAGTAATCTGAAACTATTCCCATCTAGAATGTTTTTCCCGATAATCCTAAACGTCCTCTAACCGCGTTGGAAATCATCGAATTAAATATGCTTGATCCAGAAGTTGTCGAGGGACATAGAAGGTTAGTCCAAAAAATAATCTGTCATTAATACCCCGCTTCATTATCATTAATACTCTGCTTCACTATATGAGTTTTTTCTCTTCTGGGTTTGGCATCATGTCATTGGGAAATTCGGCTTTCTTTTCCACAGTCAAATTGCAAGCCTTGCAGCTTGGCTCTGAGTAGCAGACGGCTTCCCTGCGTGTTGTCTCAGAATCTTAGTGAGTGAGGCTTCCTATCGCTTCTTTGTCTTCTTGCTGAGAGTCTGGATTCAATTTAGACGAAAAAAATTTATGAGCATGCATGTCCGATGGGTGATACACTTGTTTTTCTACTCGAAGTCCTAATATGGACTCTAATAATTTTCGGAATACTCTCATTCTTCAAAAAACCCCTTTATTTTTCTTGCAATTTGGTGGTGTCGCATCGGCTTCCAAATATTGCTTTCCTTATTAAGGGCTCTGTATCTTGCTGCTAGACTTCTCCAGGATGGCGACATTGCAGAATTGCGCACACAGGTGAAGAGGGTCTGGTGTTCGGCTGTGAATAAAAGCGAGTGGAAGCAGGTTAGTCCCACAGTCTTTCGTCCAGTGGATTGAATGCACGACTGACTTTCTAGTTCCAGTCGTGTCTAACAAATCCAGCTCCAGAGATTTTAAAATCTATCCTACAGCAGGCTAAGCTAGGCCGAAGGCTTGTGTGATCAAGCCTTTCTTTCTCGTTACGTTATTTATTGGAATCGATCTGGGTGGGTGACAGAAGGATACAAACACTTGTACTTTGACTGCTCCAGCTCATTGCACAGGTCTGAGTGCAGTCAGCCACTACGATTCACATCCATCGAGCGCATGGCGCACCCGAAAAGTTTTAAAAATGCAAACATTGACCAGATCACCTATAGGGAAATCCGCGATTTCGTCATCACATAACAAATACTGCCTTTGCCTCCAAAACATGTTCTCCCAAATAAGTTTAGTGTCAGTAGTCAAGCTTTTCCTGTCTTGGGAGAGTTGTAATGATTTTCAGGTGACAAACCTCTTCGAAGTTGCGGACACTCCATTCGGTGGTGTCTTGAAGGCGATAGCTGAGGATAGTGAGTTTTCTTGCATTATCTAATAGAATCTGTCGTTGGTCAAGCGTGTGATGCACATTTGTTTAGGTGATCCATCAGAATCATTGTTGCAAGTGCTACCACCCGTCGATGCGCTGTTGAAGGAATGTAAAAAGGTGTGAAAAGTATTACAATTCATATTCAAATTTGATTCCCTGTTGACACTTCTTCGAATTTCTTCTGGAAAATCTAAAACTCAAAGGAGCATTTAAACTCCCCTACTGAGCATTTTGAGAGTAAATTTCTAGAGTTGCTGACAATTATTTCAGCACACATTGGATCCATGTGTAATTTTGAGGCAGAACAATGATAATTGTACGATCAAAAGATTTTTCATTCGGTTAACAAAATGGTCAACAGTGAAGGATAAGGAGAAATTTGGATCACCTTTTTTGGTTGGTTTCGGATGCAGAAGTAACGGAGTGGTTGAGAGGATATAGCATAACTCCGAGTTGTTCGGAAAACGAAAAAAATGCGTTTGTCATAACTGGATTCCAGATCATAACTTCTACATAAAAGTGTGTACTGTTGAATACAGCTCAAAATGCTGTTGAGAAATTTTTGATTTTTGATAGCTGCTAATTATTGCCGCAGCCCGCGATGCGAAAGTTACTACAAGGTTCCTGAAGTAAGGGCAAAAGCTTCAGTGTCGGGTGGGACTCGAACCCACACTTCATCCTTTCCGGGGGTTTGCCCGTAACTCAGCATCCTTGTAGTAGCTGTTTAGAAAGATGTATCTGTCACATGCGTGCCTCTTTTGCCACAAAACGGCTGTCATCTTGCAGTCCCTAATGCGAAAGCGACTCCCTTTTACCCCTTTCTCTATTATGAGTCGTATTCTAATCAGTCGTGTGATGACCGTGCTAATGGTCATCGACTCTTTAGATTCTGTCCGTAAACGAGTCGGCTCCCAAATGGATTCGTGACGCAGTGGAAAGAGTGTCTACAATTCTGAAGTCGCATCTCGAGGCGAAAAAAGTTGAGAAAGGAGAGAGGGAGAACACAATGTTAAGTGTTCTCGAAACAAATCCAATATTCATGACTAGACCTACACAGGACGACGGAATGGATACTGTCCTGGCTCACTGAACATTGTTACTCATCCCTTTTCACTTGTTAATAGTTTTTGGTTACTTGTTCTATCGATTACTTGCACTTCCTACTCTTGAATCGAGAAAACCTTGTTTTGTGAATGATCTCTATTGTTATGAGTACGCATGAAAGAAACCGGTTTTATTCATTTCATTGATTACCAATAAACATTAGCATTAGCTTGATTGATCGATTAGTTCTTACAGTATTTTTTTACAATAATGGTAACCATCATACTACCTTATACAGACTACTGAAATTGAAGCCTTCAGATCTGAAAATTCCCGTGTGTTTGTGTACTTTTGGAAAGTGAACGTCGGCCAGCACACGTCTAACTTCAATTTCGAATTCTAAAACAGAGAAATGCGTATAACACCTTATTAAAATTTTTTCATTTTCAAGAATTCTGTGAGGTTGAACTATAAGTTTCTTCAGGTTTTCATCTTCTTTTTTTGGCTACGTTCCCTTTGTCTCCGGAAAAGTGTAATCGAAGGAGCCTTTATAATTCTCCCTACTATCACTTGTTCTTTGAATCAATAACTTGTTTAATATTTTTGAGGCTCAGAAATGGAATACCCAGGAGGTAAAGATCTGTACATTGGGCATCGGTCGCATTCGTTTATAGTCATGGTAATATCAAACACTTTAGTTTGACCCAAAAACCTCAAATATAACAAGGAATTCATCAGTGATGATTCGACATGACGCGGAAAAAGCCAGTTTTTTGGAGCTCGATAATTAGTGAGAAAGAGCAGAGAGGATCTACAGTCCAGTTCCCGACGCCTGGCAGGGCGTGGCCCTACGGACTTGGGTGAGAGAATACGTGGCGAGAGCGAGAGTGTGTGGCGGGGTGAGAGAGATCGATACACTTTCATCCAAGTCCGTAGACCTCGCCCTGTGAGGCACCGGGAAATGGGCTGTATTCCCGAGTAGTCCATTTCTAAGCTTTAAAAATATGAACAACACAATTATTCAAACAAATAAGTAGGATTTCAGTACATAAGAAACTGTCAAATACATGTACACAGGTTGTTGGCAGACTACAAAGGCTGTGAAAAAAAGATAGAAACCGAATGCACTCCTACAACCTAAAGGATCATTTGAATGCATGAGCACGACGGGTGCGCATATGGGGTCAATATGTGTTGTGCAAGGAGAAAAAAGGACACAAGTCAATGTGTGGTGGTTTTGCCGCAGAGAAAGCCCTGCAGTGAGTGTGCTCAAGTCTGCCCTCCGCGTCACGGCTTTGCCCTAAGGTGGATGCATCGTAACTATGTGGTGGGTTGGGCAAGTTTGCGTTACACATTGTAGTTTCGTGGATTATAGATTAAATTGGAGCTAGCTTCGGCAGCCATCGTGGTAAACTTGTTCCCCGCCCCGAATCGAGGCTTGCGATTGAAACAACGTTATTCCTATTTTTCGCCCACTCATGGATACAACTAAACAGCACAATTTCTGAATGACATGGAGACAGACAAAATAATGCATCTCTATCAACCGCTAAAAAACTATTGAGAAGGCGCTCGCGGTTTGGGGGATGTGGTGTTTTTGTGGCAAAAAAAGAATTTGAGGGTGGCTCAATCAAGCCTGAAATCTCTGGAGCAACATATGTGTCGCAAACGCCTCCGTAAGATGGCTAACCGCCTGCTCGGAATGTGAGATATTGCTTCTGGGTAAGATGGGGATAAAGCTGAGGTTGTAGCGTGCACGACAGTCCAATCTAATGTGTCGCCTTGCGCATTTCGATAGAGCGTGCTATTTTCGCACTTTTAGGCCGCGTTCATACTTTGCGGTGCGGGCGGCAGGGCGTGGCTGCGTGTCTCCGCGTATCCGCCTGTTCCACCCTCTCTCGTTGCCTGCGTCGTCCCTACACCTCCCCCAGGCCACTCTGCTTCGCTGCCTCTGAACGCATCCATCCCCTGCCGGCGCCGAGTATGAACACGGCCTTACAGCCAGCCCGTGAGTGGTAAGAGACCGCGGCCTAAGGGAAAATAGCATGTTCAAGTGAGTGTGTGGACAACGACACATGCTATCGCACGATACTACGAATCGCATGTTGCGCAAGGCATAGCAGCAGCCTAAGGTAAAATATGTGAAATCAAGTGGATTAATGATGAATGATTTCAGTTATTCGCTGCTGACGGAGAAAGCCCTCATTCAAAGCGTGCAACAGTTTTTTGCTTTTTTATTCACTCCCATATCACTTACCACTTTCCGCCATCTCACTGTTTAGCCACCACTTTTTTGCGGCCTGTACCGTTGAAGAAAACGCCCCGAACATTCCACGATTCTATTCCTTGAGAAGTCTTTCCACTAGATACAGTGCATGAAGAGAAATACGGGAGGAACCCTTTTTTCACCGCAGAAATCGAACACGCGCTTCTCAGTGAGCAAATGCAACATAGGTATGTAAATGGGTAACAAATGAACTCATTTTTCATGGACGATTACTCTGAGTACAAAAACGTGCACGGAATCAGTAGGGTTCGTTTGGCACTTCACAAAGTTCACATGAAATAATTGGATGAAATAGCTCACCGGTGATATTGATTTTGCCATCATGATTGAGGTCAGCATATTTATAGCCTTCCTTTAGTATATCTAGTTGTTGCTTAGTCATTTTACTGACATGTTCATGCCAATGCTCCAAAACCTCGTTCAGATCTACTTGGTGATCATGATCCAAATCTATGTCCTGTAAGAATGCAAATTTTATTATTCAACACATTGTCAACTTTCCTCAAAATTATTCCATAATGAATTTGCAAATTTCTCTGGTTCTGGGAAAGCCTGGAAAAAATTGCAAAAAAAATACAATTCAAGCGCTGGCATCACGCCAAGCTTGATTACTATCACAAAGAACTACCAGGGTGCTGAGTTATGGGCAAAAGCTTCGGTGTCGGACGGGACTCGAACCCGCACTATACTTTCCGGGCATATGTGCTAATCCATTACACTACCGACACCCAGTTCACCTTAACTCAGCTTCTGAATGGTACATTTACCATAGCTATACCGTTTAGAAGCTGAGTTAAGGTGGAAGTGGTGTCGGTAGTGCAGTGGATTAGCACTTATGCCCGGAAAGCATGAAGTGCAGGTTCGAGTCCCGTCCCACACCGAAGCTTTTGCCCCTAACTCAGCACCCTAGCAGTAACTTTCGCATCGCGGGCTACGGCAATAATCAGCAGCTATCTAAAATCAAAAATATCACAAAGAACCTTAAAGGCACAGTTCACGATAATTTTCGTGTCTTGTCGCACTCCACAAAGACTTTGAGAGTGCTGAAGAACACAGAAAAACATAGAAACCTTTCGAAAACCTTGAAAAGAAAGTGTTTCCGACCCTTGGCTTCGAGGAGTTTGCGGGAGGTGGCAATATTAGCTTACGGTAAGATCTACCATAACGCTGACAGTTCATAAGATTACAGACATTGCACACACGACACCTTGCTAAGACGTCGAGTGTGTTCAATAGATTTTCTTCTACCATGAACACATTTTCTTTTACCCTTTGGCTTACTCTCCCATTCATTGTTTCAGACGACTGCTGCTCTTTTGTTTCACCTATCGCATCATTATGAAGGAATGAAATACACCCTACGAGACAATGAAAAACATCTTTTAGCGAACAACTCGGAAAGGTGATGTTGCAGTTCGAAGAGATGTACGGAAGATGCGAATCCGAGCACTGCGTCGACAACGTCGCTCTTTGGAATCCGGGTTTCTCTAGCGATTATGGCTTCTAAGCACGAATGTTCTTTCAAAACGATCATTTCTTCCCATCCTCCTCCCAGACCCCTCACGGTTCCTTTAAAGACACATCCCACAATTACGTGGCTATTCCAGTATTCCCGCGTTAAGATAGATCGCCCCGTGGATGAGTTCGCTCCAATCACATAGTTACACGCCACGCGAGTTATGTCGCAGCGCCCGCTGGCGACCCATCGGCCTGCTACTGCAAATGTTGTACTTTTTTGCGCGCCGCTGCGCATTTTCGTCATAACACCTTCTCAGAGGTCGAACTTTTCGTTCTTCTGGGGCGAACAGTAACATACTACAATTGAGAAACATATAATAAAGTCCAAACCAAAACATCGGTCCCTTCAAGTAATATTCGGACAGAATAGGTAGCCCAGCGATTCTCAAGGTCTTTCCGTTCAATTGTTTCAGTGTGCATTGATGCTATGGGAGCAGGGCACACCGAGGTGTCAAGGAAAGTGGCCGCTTCAGTACGACCACCCTAAACGGGGACCCACCCTCTTCGACATCTACATAATCAGTATCAGTAACTACTTATTACATAGTTTACTCAGTATTTCATTACAGTGGTTTTTGTGTTGATCACTCGAATTTAATCATATTTTCTTACATAGGCGGGTCAGCTGATGACACGATCTGCCTATCATCTAGCCTAGGATGTTTATGTTTCGATCATTTCACACCTCTGCTATGATCCTCCCCCATCCCATCCGTCAAATACTACCCCAGAGCGGAGGAATCCTCGACTCCCGGTGTACTCTGTATGGGGGTGCTTGATCCTCTTTCCAAAATCCAAATGAATTCCGTCTCTCTCAAAACTCTGATACTTCACATGTGGGCCTTGCATAATAACGAAAATGAAAAAATGATGATTCATTTCGGATAAAGATTCGAAATAAAGGATGATGTGTCCGATTTCAGATCACATTCCGCCAGTTGTTCGACATTTACTTTGCTTTAATATGGTCCTACTCTAGTGGAGCAAAAAGACACGCAAAACGAAAGTTTTTGTACGACGCACTGTCGTTCACTAGGTCAACCACGCGCTGCTGGATTTCTGTGGATTCTTGTACGCAGCTATTCCGAGAATACTTTCAGCAACTTCGTCTAATGCATATTCTAGGATTTCCACGACTTCGATTAGAAACTGGGCTCGAATCCATCTATGTTTATCAGACAGAAGTCATAGTAAAAGGTCAATATATACGGAAAGGTTTTATCAATTCGTCAATTTCACAATCACTCCCTAGAGAGGTCATTTTTCTGCTCCAAGAATAAAGACAAAGCTATAAGGAGGAGTTATCTGGTCAACAGTACGAAAGCATTAGAGGCACTGCCGGGGGTAAGCAGAAAATGAGAACTGAAAAGACATCCTTCGTGAATAGTCAGGTCCTGAAGAGATGATCTGTGGCGAAACTTCCAGCGAAAAGGCGCGTCGTGGAATCTTCATCGTGGTCTCACAAAACTGCCAGTGACGCTGCCTCGCATCCACCGGGCGCGTTACTGCAAACGCTCGCGACTGATTTGGTCCTCTGCTCGTCTGCATCTATCCCCACCAACTAGTAATGCAGAAGAGTGCGCAAGGTCAGGTGTGAGAAGGTGTCTTGGATTCATACTTCTCGAGTTTTTGATCGCTTTAATCCGTTCAATCTATGCTGTTACACCACTGATCGCCTCGACTTTCTCACTCAATCCTGCTTCACTTATTTTTATTTCACAATCTCCCAAAATTGTCCTTAACTGTATTATTGAACAGCGCGGCATGAAAAAAGAATGGAATGAAACAGCCTGGAAATTTGTGAAGTTAGACAACCTCTCTGCTAGTCTTCTTTACGCGTTCGCTGCACCCCGTTGTAGAGGTGGAGCAACGACCAAATCAAATCGCGGACCTGTATTGATACTGGTCCATTTGAGCCGAGTACGCACACTTTGGGAACCTTAGGGGCATTGGGAGGAGTCGGAAAAAAGAGGGACGAAAAGAAATGTTAGTCTCAAAACGAATATTCGAGATCAGAAGGAGTGATCGGTGGCGAAGCTCGGCAGGAAAGCATGACGTTATGGTATTTATGCGCATAGCAAACTGCACACATCACCTTTCCAAATTATTCGCTATAGGAGACGGGTCCACAGGGCGTACTTCATTCTTACATAATGATACGAAATAAGAAACATTAACAAACATGTGAAACAATGAAAGGGAGAATAAACAAAAAAGTAAGAACAGAAAAGAACAACTTGCAACAACTTACGCGTCGCGGGCTGCAGCGAAAGTTAGCAGCTATCAAAAATCAAAAATATCAAAATCAAAGATAGGAGAGGCTTTTATGATAAAAAAAGTCCGATAAAATAAAAAGCGTGAAAGAATTACTCACGACATTACAAATTGCGCCTGGCACCATGCCAAGCGTCATAGTGCAGTTGCAGCAATCTGAGCGAACGGCAAGTGTTTACCGCGAACCACGATTTTCCCCCTTCCGGTGCCTTTAAGGCGTGACCTCAACCGCACCCCGTCTCCTCGGACTAGATTTCTTGTGATATGTATTTCCACTCCTGTATAGCCAGTTGCCCCTCCTTAGCTTTAAATATTCGGATAGCAAAACACTTACGTGAAATTCCTTCAGAATAGACTTGTGGAGCTTCTCGCTAATATTGCTCGAAGACGATGCAATCACGATGATCAATAATGGATAGAGGGTAATTGCTCGGCGACAAGAGATCATCTGTTGTAAGGTATAATAGAATGACATCAAAACTGGGAACTCACTTAATAGATCTTACATTCAGAGAGCACCAGAGGTAACATAAAGTGATGTCATTTGTCACGATCTGTGTAATTTTACAATGCACTGAAAGCGATGAAATGTGATCTTTCGGGCCTTATAAGTGTAAAGCAATTAGGCCCTACGTCATCTCTACTTACAACGACAGATGGAAGAACAAATCGAGGGGGCTTGCTGAAATAGTATCCCTCCGAAGTAGTTTTTCGAATTTAGAGCGATCCGACTGACATGCGACAGTAGGTAAAAATGTTGGTGGAAATTGTGGTCGCGATGGTTGGCTATGTTTTGGCTGCTAAATTCATACTAGACCCTCAAGACCCTCAGTATCATTAATGGGACAAACTGGTCATCATTCTTTCCAAAAGGGCTGCCGCATGCCATCAACGGAGCCAAATGGGGACCATGTCGATGGATTTCAGTCTCTTTAAGGCCAAGTCAGCATAATAGATTTGGCCAAAAGTGAAACGCATTTATGAGCTGATAAATTGGCTCATGAAACCGATCCTGGCAATCTAAGGCCGCTTCCATACTTTGCGCACCGACGCCGTCACGCGCGTGACGGCGTCGGTGCGCAAAGTATGGAAGCGGCCTAACACATAGCTGCTTTGAGAGATGGTAGGTCTTCTTAAAACTATCTATTGTTCAATAATTTACGGCGTCGTGGGTGCAATTAACACCCACCGACTTATTTCTTCGTAACGCTCCCACCTCACTTGTGCCGATTGCGCTGGAACGTGGTTTCAGATGCATTGGCCTGGAGTGCTCGCTCCACCCATATCCCACATAGTGCCCCAATTTGTTTGCTGTTGATCTTTTGTGGGAAATTTCACAGGAAGATATTAAGTACTCATATACTTACATCGACAGATCTGACAATGAGTGTTACAGGAAAACAGAAATAACTTACAAGGAAAGGATTCTAGGACGAAGTGGCCATTCGGAATGGGATACATATTGTCTGACGTATTTTCGGACGCTGATCTCGAACCTGCATTCCAAATTTGGTGTCCGATTCTTTGAGAGGAGTTATGGAGGTTTTTTTGAAAAAACAATGCTATTATATGGTAGGTTTGGAAGCCCGTAGCACGCGCGCCAGACGTTCTCGCGCAAATCTAGTGCGATTTTCGTGTTCAGGGGACCAAACTGCCCTACGGAACATGTTTTCAGCCAATTCGAGTCCTATTGGGTAGGCCAAGAGTTTTTCCGAAATTTGGTCAAATTCTCGGTAAGCCAAGAATTTTCCCGAAATTCGGTTGAATTTTCGAATTGGCTAAAAACATGTTCCATAGGGCAGTTTGGTCCCCTGACCACGAAAATCGCACTAGTTTTGCGCGAGAACGTCTGGCTCGCGTGCTACGGGCTTCCAAACCTACCATATGACATCATAGTTTCTTCAAAAAAAACCTCCATAACTCCGCTCAGAGAATCGGACAGCAAATTTGGAATGCAGGTTCGAGATCAGCGTCCGAAAATACGTAAGACAATATATATCCCATTCCGAATGGCCACTTCGACCTAGAATCCTTCCCTTGTTAGTTGGTCGAGGTTATAGCTTGCAAGATCGCAACGCAGTGCACACTCTCACTTGGGCGAGCTACTTTATTCCGTAACGCACGAGCCGTGAGTGGTAGTACACCAGCGTCGTGGAGGGAGAATAGCACGCTCAAGTAGGATTGCTCACGACAACACGATCACAGTTCCGCGAGGTACAACCACAGCCGTGTGGTATGTCACAGAACACTGGCACAAATCACAGGACAGGATCTTGCGTCAGTCTTTCTCACTACGCAGGAAGCATAATCACCTTGAAATGGACGACGGCGTGTACTTGACCGATACAATATCTCGCTAGAAGGAGGGCCAGCTACACATTCGCATGCTTCTATGGTTCACGGTGAATATTGAATGCATAGCTTTGTTCAGCGAGATTATTCAGATCAAATATCATCCATTTTCTTCGGAGAAAGAATTTCTGAGGTAAAATGTGTACATGGGATGGGGTGGGAGGAAGGGAGTTGAGTGGCATTCCCTAGGCGTAGATATTAGGTTGATGAAAAAGTCCTGGGACACCAATTTCAAAAAAAAAGTGTAAATTCGAAAAAAAGGATCCGTGGGCCGATCGACGTTATAGATCAACCAGTTGGGCTGGCGCACACTACTGCGCGCATCAAACAGGGTAGCACGCAAGATGAGCTGATCGATATCGATTGTATGGGGAAAGATGGAACTGTTTGAATGATGATACCCAAATCGATATCGTTCAAGTTCATTTTGCGTGCTCCCTCGTTTGATGCGCGCAGTAGTGTGCGCCAGCCCAACTGGTTGAAGTAAATGGATCAGGAAGGACATATGTTTATCCACTAATCTTTAACCTTCAGCTGAAGTGGTCACTATTGGGAGTTTGGATAGTTTAGGGATCGACACTTTTGGATTCTATTGCATCAATTGGTAGCAATTTGTCCATTCGCTGAGCATCTATTTCCTACATATTTGTGGTAGATCCATATGGCAGTTATCGATGCTTATCGTTTCTGTACACATAAGCCGTCGGGGGCTCACTCGTTGCTGCCACGCGGGTCTTGTGTGTTGGGTGCGTACCTCAAACTTGGGTAATTAAACTTTTATTTACATTATGTACAAGAAACTAAAGAAGAAGGAAAAGACTGAATCTCCAGAAATCCGCCGTGCTTATATTCAGTAGATAATGGGCGGAGCAAGCTACATGTATACATTCCTGACTCCTGATCAGCCACCAGATATGATTTCTTCAACTTACAGAATGAATCACAGTACAAA
Source organism: Trichostrongylus colubriformis (assembly GCA_963978905.1). Taxonomy (NCBI): domain Eukaryota; kingdom Metazoa; phylum Nematoda; class Chromadorea; order Rhabditida; family Trichostrongylidae; genus Trichostrongylus; species Trichostrongylus colubriformis. Next base: position 18,064,131 of record OZ022258.1, on the reverse strand, counting down.
GTACACTAAAAGGACACCAATAAGTAAAGAATCGACCCTAATAATATGGTACAATCATACAAAATAATCTAGGATCATAGAGAGTAGTCTCTATACTCCCGGGCAAAGCAGTGCTAGCTGGTTCCTACGTCCAAATCCTCGATTCGTGTGCCTTTCAGATGCGATCCTTTGATGCTGCCGAGCTGCGACGTCTCTCGCGTTTGTCCTTGCGTTCACATTCCTCTTCCTGGCGTATACTTTGCTGCTCCTGCGAATGACCACGAGACTGACGATCCTGCCTTCTGATTTCACGCTCCAATCGGGTTTCCAAATCGCGCATCTCCCTCTGGAGCCTCGATTCTCTCGCTTGACAGCTCCTTCGCCAGTCCCTGAGCCTGTCCATGGTCTTTGAGGAACTCGCTCTTCCTTGATTGTCTTCTCTCTCTTTTTCAATCGAACGATTGGCCTTCAGAGTGGCTTCTCGAGCAGCATTTAACTCCTTTTCCGTTTCACTTATTTGTCGTCGAATCCTCTCTAGCTCCGGGCAGGGCTCCACCGGGGCAGTAGTCGTGTCGACGCCTGAGTTACGCAAGCCCATCTCTTCGAACCTCTCATGTATATATCTTATGTCGAAGGCTAATTTGTTGATGGGGCAAACTGCTTCTCGTAGCTGTTTGAACTCTTCGTACAGCCTGGTCCAGTGCTCTTCATTGTTCTGCTTATTGGTGTTCGCCACACTGGCCTTAACCTCCTGTTCTAGCTGGTTGAAGCGAGTAGCGAGTATGCTCACCTTACTTTCCAGCCTTTCGAGTTTGGCTTCGTTCGACTTATGCATCTTGACATTCTGTTCCTGATAAAACTTCATCAGTTGTTCAAGACGATCAAGACGCTCCGTTGTCTCATGAGATGTAGACACCGTAACTGCTGGAGCTAGCTGATCGACCTTACTTGCGGCTAGCTGAAGAATTTGGCTTCCTTGTTTGAGAAGCTCTTTGAGCATGGTTCCCGATGCTCTACCTTTCTTGATGGGAAGATTCTCCTCAGACGTAGAAGAAGATGATGAGGATGTCGAACAAGGACGTTTTCGCGACGACGACGTTTCCGATTGAGCCGTTTCCATTGTACCAGCTGGGTTTTTTGTCGAATGGGAACGAGTCGTCTTGGCTTTTGCTTCTGACGAAGTGACGTCAGACTTCGCAAGATTCGCACCTTTCACGGTAGATTTGACGGATTGAGTCGGAGTTTTGGCATTTTTGCCCGTAGTTCCAGCTGCTGCTGCTTTCTCCATGGCTGAAAAAGGGATGTAAAAAATGGAGGAACTAAGTTAGGTGGTCGTGCGACAGATGAAATCTGGCGGTCGTGCGACAGATGAAATCTCAAAGTAGTTTTTCCGGTCCTTTTCCTGATTGTCGAAGCCCGGAAAGGATGATGGTCCACCCTGCTGCCATGGCTCTTAGGGTGAACCGCAGAAGTACTTTCGCAATCTTCAAAGGTATTCGAAGTATTCTGAGAGCAATGGTTAACCCGCAGCTCCACATAAATACGTATCCTACTATCACTGCGAGGATGAGTACGATACCAGCTGCGATGACAGTCTTATACCAGTGAAGAATGACATCAAAGATATGTCCGAAATCCGGAAGGATTAACTCATCGTATACGCTGCTTTCACCGTTGATGACTTTTATTGTAGATCCGTGAATTGTGCGGACCCATTGTAAAATTCCCGTGATCTCGAAAGTTCTTTCAGTACTGCCACACGAAACCTTACATTGTTTCATCAGCCTTGCCGATTTGTGCGTGAAACGTAGCGTAGAAGTCGCTCCTTCTTTTTTGCAGGGAATCGTAAAAGATTGATCATCACACGTCACCGTAGCCATGGTTGGCTTGTCTTCAGTAGTACATGTTATCTCTGTAAATGCGCCTTGCGGGCAGAGATAACATCCTTTTGCGATAGAGTTGGAAACAGTACATATAGAATCGGTCACCATTCTGACGGTCTTATCGAATTCTTCTCTCAGATGAATCAAGATCTCTGCCGTGATGAACGAAGGGATTTGGGCCACAACCGTTGTCGTCGGGGGCTCACTCGTTGTCGGATCCTCCTTCGCTATTGTTAAGGTTATCCATGGACGTCGAACTGGAAAACGGTTCTCGATCTCTTTGGAAAACACGTCGGTGATCTCGAAGTCCGTACACATGCAGTTCACTTTGTCCTCCGCTGGTTCACAATCACAGTCCGTGGTAACGGAGCAGTTAAGCGAGCTAGCATGATCCTTTGATTCACAGAGAAGGTGTGGTGTTTCTCTGTGGTTCCAGATAGCAATGTGGGATCCGTCTGAGATAAAGGTAGATAACAGCGTCGGAGTGGGTGGAAAGGAAAGACTGGTAAGAGTGATCCGCATCTTATCCAACGTGAAGGGTATAGACGGTTGCACTCTTATTATCTGCCTGTCAGTGGTCTTAGTCAGCGTAGAGACTCGAGTAATCTCTAGTTCCAGTTCTTCCTTCCACTGAGAACACTTGAAGATTTCGTACACGTTCTCGTCTTGTGGTACATGGAAAATCCGATAGAAAAGACAACCACTACTAGGAGTGATACATCCACATCCGATTCCTCCACAACTTTCTACACACTTTGTGATTCCAGGAAATTGGTTACCTTGGGCGAGTTCTCTCACAAGTGAGGACTCGTTGATAGATGCACACTTGTCGTCAACGCATGAGCCCCAGCGGGCACATCGCTTGTAGTCCACCACTCTCTGGAGTGTGTTGCGAGTGAACGTGATCGTTTCCTTTACGCACGTTAGTCGAAGCCCTTTCCATTGAACTCTTATTTCTTTTTGTACCAATTGACGGCTGGTGAGACGAATGCACGCTTCTTGGTTGAAACTGTTGAGTTTCATGAGCTCCGTGGTTTCCAAGGCACAGCGCTTGATTCCCTTTTCGGAGAACGTGCAGACCGAGTCATGGTACGAAAACACGTCGATGTCCTGACAAGCGGATGCCACTGCAATCGTGCAAAGAATGGCCAAAAGCGGTGTTCTTAGCAGTGCTTCTACATCGTATCGTTGTCTTCTGCGTACCAACCGTCTGCCGCAGATCTTCCACAGAAGGTATCCTATGGCTTTGCATAAAGACCAAACTGCTTTACCGACAATGCGGCACGGCTTCCCGAATACCATCGGCACGTAGCACAGCGCGTAAAGTAACGCGATTGAGATGTAAAGTATGATGGTAATAGCTGTGATGGCTGCCCGAGGTGAACACTCGGGATTGAATACGTTCGCTGTACAGAACCAACATTGAATATGATCGCAGAATGACTCTGGAGGGCACGATGTTTCCAATACAGTTAAGTTCTGTCCATCGAAAAGCTTCAACTGTACATTGTACGCGTGCAGAAGTACTTCCGGTGGGAAGCGAATAGTTTCGTTTCCGTTTGGTTGTTCCTTCAGGTAGCAGTGATGTTCAGCACAAATTTCATATCGCTCGATGTTATGAGTGGTTATTGAAACTCCTCCTGAGACGCATGACATTTGTCCAACGGCAGCAGCTCTCGAGGTAACTCCTGTTGCTAGCATGAGAACAGTTACACATGTCAAGAACAACTTCATCGGAGAACTCTTTGAAAAATGCGCTGTTGCGCAGTGAGCAGTATCCTCGCCGTACTTGATAAGTTTGCGTGGTCGTAGCTCATATCGAGGTGTTGAGGTACGTTCTTCAGGACTGTTTCTAATTTCCGAGAAGCCATTGGTAGAGTGTATTTCTTCTTGAGCGTTTTCAAGAGCGTCTTCCGCTTGTACGTTGCTTTCTTCGGGCTGTGGAGTTTTGCTCTCAGTATTTCCTAATTCCAAAGGGACAAGAAGATTGATCGGTCTTCGGATGAGACGTCCACTTGGGAGCTTTAATTGCGCTTCTCTGATCTTCCCCGCTTCAGATTTGGGCAATGCAACGATGCGTCCTAATTTCCACGAATTTCGTGGCAGAACGGGGTCTGAGATTAGCACAACGCTATCAATCTTGGGCATAGAAGAGCTCCCTCGCTTGTTATCGATGGTGAGCTTGTGCATCTCCCGCAGACTGCTCAAGTATTGCTGACTCCATACTGTCCAGAAACGTTCTGTCAGCTTATGGCTCGTTTTGAGAGCCTCTTCGGCTTGCTTCCTAGTCCGTAGTTGTAATGCATCTTCAGGCGGGATATATTCGGCGTCTTCGTGTCCTTCGTTGACAGCTTCAAATGGGTAAGTTATCATCATATCCCGCTGGATAAAGTCAATTGGTCGGATTATTGGGGTTTCTTCCCATCCCTCCTCCTGGTATGTCAGAGGTCTGCTGTTGAGTGTCCCTTCGATTTCTACGAGAAGTGTTTCCAATTCTTCCACTGATACGACTGCTCGCTGCAATACTTTATAAAGGGAGTGCTTCACTGATTTTATCAAACGCTCGTAAAGAGCCCCCTGCCACGGGGCATATGGCGTGATAGTCTTCCAGGTGATTCCCTTCGCAGCAATTGCAGTTGCAAATGAGGTGTCGTTAATCGTAGGAAGTACTGCTTGCTGTAGAATCTGTTCACCGAGTAAAAAGGAAGGGCCATTGTCCGAGGTGATGCTCGCTGGCACTCCTCTTCTTGCGAAAAATCTGCGTAAAGCGTGAAGCAGCTGATTGGTCGACATATCCGGTACAAGCTCAAGATGTAGTAGTCGTGTTACGGCACATGTAATGATGATTCCGTAAACTTTCGTTGTCAAATCGTTTTGTTTGGACAAAAGTGGTCCGAAATAATCGATCCCTACGTGCTCGAATGGGCGCGTCCGTTGTACCCTTCTGCTCGGCAGATCTTCCATTTCGGGGTATCTGAAGGGAAGGTTGTTCAGTTTCTGACACGGTACGCATGATCGCAAGACATTTTTCACGAGCTGTCTCACTTTTGGAATCCAGAACTGTTGTCGGACATTGGCTATTGTTTGTGCGGTGCCACAGTGATAAGGTAGGTGCGCATCATATACAATAGCCTTTGCAAGTGCCGACTTAGACGCGACCAGCATTGGATGCTTGGCATCGAAGTCAATTTGGGCTTTCCCTAGCCGTCCTTGACATCTCAGAATCCCGTTTTCATCTTCTCGAACATTCAGCTGTTTCAGCGATTTAAGTTGTTCTGGTGTGTAGTAAGTCTTTTGGTGATGACGCACCAGAACTTGCAGAGCTAGCCTATCTTCTACTGCAGTGATGAACGGCTCTGATGTCATATAACAGAGCTCAGGAACAGTGCTCTGCAGGCGTCCCTTGAGTTTCTCACGTACTCTCCTTGAAATGTTGTGCAGGAAGCGTAGAACATATGCCATCGTGCGCTTGGCTGAGACTAGTCGATTGTATCTCGACCAGTCTAGTAGTGTAGATGGTTCCTCTGCTGTTTTAGCTAGCAGGCATACTTGCTCTTCGCAATCTTCGGTCGGAAGAGTGAATAGGCGGCTCTCTTCAGGCCAAGTTTCCGGATCATTGCTGATAAATGGCGGTCCGTGCCACCACATGTGGCTATCCAATTCCGATTTCGTGACTCCTCTGGTTCCACAATCGGCTGGATTGTCAGATGTTTTCACGTATCCAAAGCGAACAGTTATGGGTATCTCCGCAACGATTCTCCTTATTTCAGCAACCCTGTTCTTGATCAGTACTCCATGCAACTTTTCGACTTTTGTTGCCTTAATCCAGCTGAGGGAGATCTCAGAATCGGACATTATCAACACGTTCTTGATGTCGACTTTGTATCGTAAAGCCAGATGTATGGAATATGACAGTCTTGTTGCCATCGTGAGCGCATTTAGCTCTAGTTTTGGTACGGTTGGACTATCCTTCAGTGATGGTAGCTTGGACTTTCCGGCAACCAGGTAACTTCCCTGCTCCGAAACAAGATATGCGCAAGTAGCCATCCCTGTGCAGCTAGCGTCTGCAAACAGAACCAAATTGCATGCCGAATGGGTTCTCGCTACTTGTCGAGGTAGTATCATCTCGAATCCATCTGCGTCGTTGACAATGCTCTCCCATTTCTGCTGATGCTCCGTGGACAAAGACGTATCCCAGTCGTAATCATATTTCCACAGTTCTTGAAGAAATTGCTTCCCTTTGAGCGTGATCGGAGTGAGCAACCCTAGCGGGTCATAGATCGACGCGATTTGCTCTGAAATCGATCGCTTCGTCATCTTCGTTTTGGCTCGATATCGGCACGTAAGGACGATTTGATCTTCTCGCGAATGCCATGGTATGCCGAGTACTTTTTGGTCTACACTCGAACTGAGGTCTGTCGCTGCGATATTCTCACTGAGCCTTTCCTCGTTGGAGCAGAACTCTCGCAGGTTCATATTGAGGTCTTCGAAGAGGTGTTTAGCTTCCTTATAGAGATGTAGACCTTCTTCAATTGATGAAGTCGTGACTATTAGGTTGTCGACGTACGTGTTTTCAGCTATTTCTCTCGCAAATTCCGATTCCGTCACATAAGCATCCAGGTGATGCTTGATGGTTCCTGCAAGGAGGAACGGTGAGCAATTCAACCCAAATGTCACTCTCGTAAATCTATAGACGACTGTGTTTCCAGGCGACATTGGTTGAGTAATATCTCGCAGCCAGAGAAATCGAGTGGCATCTCTGTCTTCCTGATGAAGTCGTACCTGAAGAAATGCCTTTTCGACATCGCTTGTGATCGCGATACTGCCTGTTCGAAATCTCAGCAGAATATCACAAATCTTCGGTAGGATGACCGGTCCTTGGTGTAGGACGTCATTGAGTGAAGGCTGCCCTCTGAAATGGGCCGAAGCGTCAAAAACTACTCTCAGCTTGGTAGTTTCCTTGTGAGGCGTGATGACGGCTCGATGTGCGAGATAGTGGACGATTGCTCCACTGTTTGGTGCGTTCTCGTCAACTTCTTCGATTATGCCTTTTTCCTGCTGATTCACGATAGTCTCGTGATACTGCTGCAGTGTCGTAGGGTCATTGACGAGCTTAGCGATGGCTGCTTCCAATCTCCGCACGGCAATCACCTTGTTGTCAGGCAACTCGGCCGCGTTGTCTTTCCATGGAAGTCTCACGTAGTATCCATCTGCTTTCTTTTCAATCGTTCGTTGAAACCTTTCCCACACTTCCGCTTCTACGCGTTTGCGCTCTTGGGTATTTGGTCCGACGAACTCGTGAACGCCTGATGACTCGAATATACAGAAGTCTGCCCATGATTGCGGTTCATCTTCGGCTTCCTTTGAGTTACTTCCGAATTCCACCACCTCTTGTGGATCTTCTGTGAAGTCATCATCACTATCAGAAACTCTTCCTGACACGAGATACCCCAACTTAGACGGGATGAGTTTGAGGCCTGAAGGAAGAGATGTCTCAGCCGTTAGTCCTTTGTCTAGGAAGGAATATAGATCAGCACATCCAAGCAGGACTTGTGGATGAAGATCCGTCACATTTGAATTGATCGACAACGACATGTTGTGATCGCAGAGGAACTGCTTGTCCTCGTGGCTGAGATTGCTGCGCAGAATTGGTTCGGTGACAGTGTCAATTTTAGTCACCGTGACTTTGTGGGCCTTGCCCTGAGCGTCCCACATTTGGAGTTCCGTCACTCCACATGTTCTCTTCAGTGGCTGTTGCGAGCCGAAAGTGCTTATGGATAGCTCCACTGACTTGATATCACGCAGTTCAAGGTGATCGGCTAACTGAGTACTTATGAATGAGCGATCAGCTCCCGTATCAAGCATGACGTGCACGACTTCCAGTGCTTGATTTCTCGGATTTAGAACCTGCGCTTGTCCCACGAGGATGTGAACGTTAGTTCCGTTCCGGTGATGATTCACGTACACAGCCGTATTTGGAACTACATCCTGGTCTTGACCTTGTTCTGTCAGAGTGGTGTTCACCTTGGTCGATATCGAAGTCTTCGAGCGTTTCGGAGTGGTTTTGCCTTGAGTTTGAGGCTGAGGTACTGTCTTGACATCTTGCGCGGCCGATGGCTTCGTTGGTGCAGAAAAGAGTTGACGGCACACAGAAGTGTGATGCCCGTGCTGTTTGCACAGTCGGCAAGGTCCTTTCGGGCACTGACTGACCAAATGATCCTTGGCTCCACAGTTATGGCATAGCTTCTTTTTCCGAATTATATCGAGCCGTGCTTCTCTTGTTCTGACAAAATCGCAATCTCTTGGAACATGATCTTGTCTTCCGCAGTAGAAGCAGTTACGCCAATCTGTCGTCCTTTTGCTTTCCCTGCTAGAACTCATTTTCTCCTTGAAGGACTGTGCTTCGGACAGGTGATGTTCTCTCTTTTTGTTAGTCCGACTGACAACTTTGAGTTCCATCGCAATGTAGTTCTTTGCCGCGGATAACAGTGTGGCAGTGTCCCAACTTCTTTCTGGTGAATCCTGCTCCTTCTTCCGTAGCACCTGTCGCTGCACGTCCTCTGTGAATTTTCCGAGGAGCTGCTTCTGCAGAAAGATATTGTCTACGTTTTCACCCTTCAACCGAAGCTGAGCAACAATTGATGAGAGTTGCTCACACAGCCTCTCCTGGTCTTCGAGACGGTCGCTCAATGCTCGTAGACTTTGCAGCCTCTGTATCATCTGATCGACCAGCACTTGAGTGTCCCCGTACCTTCGTTTCAGATGCTCTACAACAAGAGGATACGTTTCTCGTGAGATTTGGTACTGTTTCACTGTTTCCCTCGCTTCCCCTTGGAGCGCGTCCAGGAGATAATTGAGTTTGTACAGATCATCCATCTGTCGTGAGTGCACGGAATGTTCGAAGGCTCCCCAGAACGTATCCCATTCCCAAATGCGTCCGCTGAACTTCGGAATAGGGATAGGTGCAAGGTTCATTGGTGGGACGTCGGGAGACCTGTTGGGAACCGCGTCCTTGTGCTCCTTCGTGACACTGTCGAGTTCTTCGAGAAGCATTTCAATCGTCGTGATTGCCGAATACGCCGTGTCCATATGTTGCGCCGTTGTCTCTACATTGGCATTTACTTTCTGGAGTATTTCTGGTAGCGACGGAGTTTGCGGATCCAAGTCATCAGCGGTGGAACTGTAATTTTCCAGCGCACGCGAGACGTTAGAAACTTCTGACTCCAAAACGGTCTTCCACTTGCACAGCTCCCTTCTTTTAGATGCTACATATACCCTTCTACTATCTTCGTCCAATGGGGGTTCTAGAACCATCTTTTCCAAGTCTTCACACTTCTGCAAGTTAGCTGTTAGTCGGTTGACTGCACGCGTTAGCACTGCCTGGCGCGTTGTTAGAGCGATCGCCATGTTAGTCGTGTCAAATCTCGTTCAGTAGTGCGACCGACACGGACGTGTTAAGCAGAGACGGGACCTCGTGCGATTGATGGAGCGCTCGAACTCACTTCCAGAGATTCTCTTCTTTGTGTCGTGTTCGTCTTCGACAGCGGAGATTCTCGCTTCGATCCTTTGTGTCAGAGATCCTCTGGTCCAATCCAGATCCTCGGCTCAGTCCTTGGTCCGTGGTCCTTGGAGTTGCCGATGCACCATAAGCCGTCGGGGGCTCACTCGTTGCTGCCACGCGGGTCTTGTGTGTTGGGTGCGTACCTCAAACTTGGGTAATTAAACTTTTATTTACATTATGTACAAGAAACTAAAGAAGAAGGAAAAGACTGAATCTCCAGAAATCCGCCGTGCTTATATTCAGTAGATAATGGGCGGAGCAAGCTACATGTATACATTCCTGACTCCTGATCAGCCACCAGATATGATTTCTTCAACTTACAGAATGAATCACAGTACAAAGTACACTAAAAGGACACCAATAAGTAAAGAATCGACCCTAATAATATGGTACAATCATACAAAATAATCTAGGATCATAGAGAGTAGTCTCTATAACACATTTACCACTATTCCGATTTTCACATAGTCTAGCGGTCGATACCCAGTGTTGTTGCTGGCACCGCACGAGAGGTTGAATCGCTTGCTTTACCATCACAAACCTAGATGGTGTCTTGATCATCCATGTAGAACGCAGTATCAAAAGACACGCACCATTATTTGGAATGCTAGGTAATTTAGCTGTCGATACATCGGCAGCAGATATCAGAACATAAGCAAAATATGTTTACCCAATGGCACTGAGCATCAGACGCTCTTACTATAGCAGACGTATGGTAGTAATAAGCGATGTACCGGATTTTATCCCTTCCCCACCTCCTGATGGGTCTTATCAGCCCCTGTATCAGTATCGAAAAGTCTCCGTTAAGATTCTCGTACCCTGTAATACCTGTGAGTGTGAATATTCCATTGTTAGCCAGAAGAGTGAAAGGAATCTGGCGACATTAGCCTTTTGACACTCCTTATCGAATCTCATCAACCGTTATCAGTTTGGATCACTCACCATTGATGTGATCCTCCCACCCCTAAAAACACCTATGGGTGTCGGCGCTTCAGAGTCGACCCGTATGAGGAAACGGGTCTGACCACATTTGTCTTTTGACGCTCCTTATCGAATCTTATCAAGCGTTATCAGCTTGTATCACCCACCATTGATGTGATCCTCCCACCCCTAAAACACCTATGAGTGTCGGTGCTCTAAGATCAACGCGAACGGAGAAACGGGTCTGGCCACATTTGTCTTTGACGCTCCTTATCGAATCATATCAAGCGTTATCAGCTTGTATCACCCACCATTGATATACCCGTCCCACTCCTTAAAACACCTATGGGTGTCGGCGCTTCAGAGTCGACCCGTATGGGGAAACGGGTCTGACCACATTTGTCTTTTGACGCTCCTTATCGAATCTTATCAAGCGTTATCAATTTAGATCGCTCACCATTGATGTACCCGTCACACCCCCTAAAACACCTATGAGTGTGGCGCTCTGAGATCAACCCGAATGGGGAAACGAGTTTGGCCATGTTTGCCTTTTGACGCTCCTTATCGAATCTTATCAAGCGTTATCAGTTTGAATCACCCACCATTGATGTACCCGTCCTACCCCCTAAGACAACTATGAGTGTGGGCGCTCTAGGATCGACCCGAAGGGCGAAACGGATTTGGCGACATTAGCCTTCCGAGGCTCCTTATCAGCCCTTATCAGCTGCTATCACCTTCGGTCCACCACCGCTGGGGTCCCCTTACCACCCCCTATATCATATCTAAAATTCAGGATCCCACCTTTGCTGCAACGCGAGGTATGAATTTCCGGTCAAACAGACAGACACACACACAAACACACACCAACAGACACACTTAGCCGATTATATAAAGTAGGATAGCCACACGATCGTAGATAACACTGAACTAACGATCAATTTTGTCGAGGTCTATATAAGCAGCATCGATCCAGTTGAAGAGCACTAATGGCTTCCATTGACCAGCGATCAAGGACTTTCTGGGAAGGGTCGTTACAGGGGATGAATCCTGGGTCTTCTACGCGAATCATAGCAGGAAAGCTCAGTGGCTTCCCCAAGGAGAAGCGGCTCCAACTCAATCGAAGACAGACACCCATCAAAAAAGTGATGCTGTTTCTTGGTGGGACTCACAAGGAATGCTCTATCACGAATTTCTCGAAAGTGGTACCCAGTAACCGCAAGCATCTACTCTAATCAGCTGCAGAAGTTGAGCGAGGCAATGCAACAAAAGCGGCCACGACGGAACAAAGTCACTTTCTTCATGACAACGCACGCCCTCATGTTGCAAGAATGCCTTGGAAGAAGTTGGAGAAGCTTGGATGGGAAGTACCGACTGACCTTCCATATTCGCCCGACCTTGTCCCTGCCGATTATCACCTATTTAGGGCCCTCAAACAAAATCTCAGAGAGAAGGAATTTAATGATCAAGCTCAACTTGAATCGGAGGTGACCCGCTTCTTCGACTCACAACCAGCTTCCTTCCGGAGGAAAGGTATTCGTGATCTGCCCGAAAAATGACAAAGTGTTACCGATGCAGAAGGTGATCACTTTGTGATTTGAAATGACGTCGAAATAAAGTTTTCAAAAATTGAAAGAAAAGTTCTCAGTGTCCCAGGACTTTCTCACCAACCTAATATCAATCCACGCGCAATCAAAACAAGCTAATAAAGGTGAGGATGAGATGAAGGAATTATTGTGAGTCAAATTTTTGTATTGTACCTAGTAGTATAGGAGAGGAAGGAGCTTTGAAATTTATAAATCACGGGTCAAATAAAGTTGGGGGGGGGGAAGGGAGACGCAAAATTTTCACCGACGTCAAAGCTTTTTTTCCCTCCCTAGGTTTGGGCTGAAGCAGATAAGACCTATGCTTAGACAGATGCTTTTCCATGGGGGAGGAGGGGATATCAATTTAGTCTAAGCCTAGGGAGGGGAAGGAGTTTCGACGCCCTTCCTCCGACTTTATTTGACCCTAAATCACTTTTGCTCCTACCCCCTATCCACATAAGGATTGAAAGAACAAAGATAGAAAAGCAAAATAGAAAATTTCTATCTAGGGCGGCACAAAACTGTCTGCAGTGGCAGGACGTGGTCGACTGCAGCTGTTGTAACATTCTCATATTGATAGTAATACCGTCATTGGTTGATGTGATAGAGAGTCTGATCAGCTGATAAACAATTTGATGGTGCCCCGCATGTTTTTACACTATCACTTCTACTAAACCGAATGATTATTAAACATCGAAAAAAGCACGTGACTAAAAAAGAGGAGAGTTAAGTTTCGATGGCGAAAAAATGCGACAAAAATAGGCAATGGCACCAAAACAATCTGCGATGGATTGGCAGGTCAATTACGGAGCAGGTCTTTGGAGAGTTACTTCCGCACAAGGCAGGAACCTGAATCTAACAAAGGTAGCCTTCCAACTTCCCATGGAACTTTGAAATGGGACCCGGATGAATCGATAGAGCTCTGAGTATTGATTGTAATTGTGAAAACCAAAATAATAAAATTCCATTCTGAGGCGAGTTGGAGGGGTCAAAGGTTGCCTAAGACATCTCACTGCCCAGGCACTGCCATCAGCACGGCCGTTGCTGAGCGAACGTTGGCCATCGTGGCTCAGTGGTGTTCCGGATCCGCAGGACAGGGGTCGTAGATTTGCTCTCCACCGTTGCACTTTTTTTGCATTTTCTGTTTCATTTTCAGTGAGTGTTTTTCTTTCACTTATGAACGTTTCCTTGTACTGGTGAATATCGCACCCATCATTCTTTAGACACTATGTCACTTGGAGTAAGCATGCTGTATAAGTAAGAGAAGTGTAAGGCCGCGTTCATATTTTGCGCACCGACGCAGTCGTCGCCGGTGCCGACGTCAATTTGACATAGTAGGGCACTATGCCTAGGTTCAAAATCAAAATCATGGGTCGCAACGATCACCATACTGTAGTGTGGTTGGTTCGAGCGTCTCGCAGACGATGCGCATTATCTATTGACGCCGTCTTCTGCGGCAGGCAAATGGTTGCGTCAGTTTAACGACGCCGACGCTTTGCGCATCGGCGTCAGTTAGACAGTATGAACGCTGCCTGAGAAACTGCCAATGATTGTGAATGAATGCAAGCCACATTTGGGTTTTCGCTATATGTGAAGATTTGATAGTGTGAACCACGTTCTAAGCACCCTTCTTGCACAAGGGGCTTGAACCACTCAGAGCGGAAGCATTTCCCTTGATTTCACAGGAAAATCCGTATCTGCATGCTTAAATGCTTTTCACGATTCGGTAGTTACACACAACAAGAAGGTTATTTGCTACGAAACTTTTGCGCGTTTCATGATTTGCGTCAGCTGACGTTTTTCGTTAGACATTTTCTTTGCTAAATCATAGTTGAATAAAATTGATCATTTTATGATAGATGAGATTCATCTTGCGCGCGGAAAAGTCTCATCCTTACTCCTGTTACAAACTTGGTCTCGTCGCTAACATATGCGGTTGTGTAGGACCACACCATTACGTACCCTTCATACTTTATGCCTTCAATACACTGCTCACTACTTATTTTTATTCCTCTCAATACATTTACTCACTACACCTATGCCACATCGTGAGCTGCACAAGTGACCACTTAGTTTCGTCAAGTCCTGAATCTCAAAGGCAGTGGTAGGGATAATTCGGTTGCATCTTCCGTCCCAATCCTTGAGACTTACCGGCGAACGATTTCATCATGAAAGCTTACACGTCATGCACCACGCCATTTCGATCAATACGGCTTCGATACGATACGGTAAGCATCATTCTGCCATACACTCATGGGTGTATATCATTAGGACAGAATCGTCGCGTGGCCGTGCTCGGCACGCGATGGGATGGTGCGAGCTATGCGCGCCGTATTAGTTGAGTCCTGAAGCGATTACGCCTAGAATGAGGTGTAGGGCACCGTCATCGCTTCAAGACCCATCCAATACGGCGCGCATAGCTCGCACCATCCCGTCGCGTGCCGAACACGGCCAGCGACGTTTCCTAATGATATACACCCGGGAGCTAAACAGGGTCGCCACCGCACAGCTCAGTGGTGCTTTTTTTCGCGGAGGATTTCGCGCGTATACGCTTCCTAGACCCCTAGTTTTCAGATAATGATATCTTTTAGGGATTCCTTGTCACCCACATTATTCCCATTACTGTCTTCGATGAACGCGAGGATTACCCGCACTGGTCATCCCTCTGTGATAATTTTATAAGTAATCAACCTGGCCATCTCCATACGTACGACTGTATGGTTTGCGACCGTACGACTTGCTTAACTCATTCTTTCAACTGGCAATTTCACCAGCAGCATTGATGCGGAATTCTCGACATATGCACGTCATTTGTTAAAAGAGAATTTCAAACGCACATACCCCGACATACCATAGGGTATTCGCAGAGCTTTATTTGCCTCACCCAAGGCAAAGCTCCATAAAAGATTTTGTAGTGAAGAATCCGACGAAGAAAATCCGCTCGCGGACACTTCATTTATTAGGAAATAACAAAAATGACAGATAGGCACTATTAATGCTAATCCCGTTCCGCTGGAATATATAATAAAATATTTGTAGTCGACCTAGCGGCCGTTTTTATTTACTGTCCAATCGCCAAAAATGAAAAAGAAACGATAAATTAAGCAGAACAATCTAAAGTATCAGTTATTTTCACAACTTGACTGCTTAAAAATAGACCTCGTTATCACCATAATGAAAGCAAAAAGAAGCTTCAAAAACTGCTGTCCATAGGTAGATGATACATTCTAAGGATTATACCAGTCTAGAAATAAGAGAGAGAATGTGATGACAATTATGCAAAACAGAACAACAACACGACGTCCTGCCGAATTGCTGATTGCCTGAAACACATATCTACAAAAACTAAATCGAACCACTTATCGTATTTGAACAAAAAATCCAACAGCTCCAGTACCTTTCAAAAAAAAATGAGGAGCTAGAGGCGCTGCGTGTAATATGTGTTCTTAGAAGGGTTAGACATGCTCACTACGCACTATGCACGCTTTCAGTCCGAGACCGTGAGGCGCAATGCGCGTTATGAAAGAGCTTCTTCTTTCCTTTATGTGGCCCCACAATAGCGCACGAGATTACGCCCTGCATCCATCCGCAACCGTGGTCATCGCATATGAGCAGGTCGTCCAACCAACGGAGAAAGAAGATTTTTCCGAGATTTTGCCCTTTTAAAATCGTTACGCCACAACTTTACACCTCTAATCTCATGATCAACAACCGACTGAATCAAACTGGCTTCAATAAGTCGGTGACATTGCTAGAAGCCTCATACTTACGTCTCCTCCAGGATTCTCCACGGGAGACCGTATTGAGGATTGGAAGGTGGGGTCGTGTTTTTCCAAAAATTTCACTAGCTCGATACCTATGCACCCATGGGGGAACCCATGCACCGTGTTGAAGAAATTTCGAGCCCGGTGGGTGAACGTTCAAAAAGGTCTTCAATCGATAATCATCAAGATTTATACGGGCACTGGTAGTGTTATGGTATACTATCAACTGACGATCTTTCGGAGGGGAGGACACAGCTCGAGTACAGGCAGAAACAGCCCATTTTTTCAGGAATTTTCGAAATTTTTCTTCGACAGCAGGCTTGACCTTTACCAGACCAATGCACCAGATGATTCTTTTCAAAATTTTTGAAGTCAATTGGGGCTGGCGGCGGAAAATGGACATCATGTTATTACTTGACCACAATGAGTACTTCTGATTGTCAGCCTACAAGGGCATTCGTGGAGTAAAATTGTGGCTGACCACCTGGCGCCAAACAGCGGTGGTGCTGAACCAGCGCAATTGCAGATACCACACAATCCACTAATTCAGCTGTGATCGTTTGAAAGCTTTCAGAACGCATGCGGAGGCAATTTCTTTAACGCACATCTCCTTATAGGGAGCATTGTCCCTCGTGACCAACAGAGTGCATTCCGCTGTGGAAACGGAACGTCGCCAACTTGTTAATGCACCCTCACACAGAAAAAACTGCTTAAAGTGCAATCTATACAAAAACGTACCTGCCGAATCCATTCATTGCCGTCTTTTAAATTTTCTGATGTATGCAAAGCGGCCTCGTTTATTATCTCAATGTCCTTTTCTTGATCCATTATCTTGAATATGATTACAATTTCATCATCAATAAGCAAACTGATACAAATCCATCCAATTCAAGCTGAAGCAATAAAACCCCCACTTTTTCCGCGAAGGTCTCTTGCAGCCGTTGGATTTCCGTGATCTGTGTTTCGAGTCCTTCGATTTGTGCATGCATGTGGGAAAATCGGTCATAGATCCTTTCGTTTTCGGCCATTAACTGCATGCGTTCTTGCGGACTGAGACGAGAATCCACATCTGGATAAAAGTTACGAGTCTTTGCCGTAGTACCCTATCAACATTAGCACAACTCGTGCACTTAAGTGAAAAATACGAAAAGAAAGACAGCCAACCATCTTCGTTATGCTGTGGCTCCAGAATAGGTACAGCTGCTTCCAGTTCCCATCCATCCTGTGGAACGTCCTCAGACTTTGCCTTCATCTGACGCGACACACCCGAATGGAATTCTTTTTGAACATCATCTGAAAAGAAAGTAAAGAGAGATAGAATACCTTACGTGGGCAGTAAAAAGCGAGCAATCAATGATCATTACCAGGAGTGCTTTAATTAAAGAGCGTGAAAGCAGAAATAAAAAGATGAAGTCTTCAAAATTTTTAAAACGCAACTCGATCCCAATCCAAAACCCTGATACCGTGATAATGCGCACACCTCCACTCGAAAGAGTCCTGTACCGATTTCGGCTCAAAAAAAAAAACTGCATGGAAGTCAGGCCTAAGCCAGATCAGATCCAAGATTCGATCCGCGGACTATGGGAAGGAAGAAGCTCTTCTTTGAGAGATATCCAATTTCCTCTGCATAATTCTATTTAGATTTCTAATTTCAATGACCAATATAGGAAACTAGGAACTCCATCCAGCAGAACGCCAAAGACCCGAATTCTTCTGTTTTAGAATGCCCTGACAATTCAACAGAACGTTCACATTCAGTGGCAGGAACACAATTACAATATACAGGAATGAGACTCAAATGAACGAGTATGGTCGAAGGAGAAGTTGCATGGTGCACTTGAGGCGGCTTGGTCTCCTCAACAAAGCCCCTACACTGATCGGCAGATTCCCCACTAACCGTACCGCTGACACAGGTGAACGTTCATATGCTCCGTATAATCACACCTTGAAAATCCTTCAAAAAATCAGCGAAAGTTGGGGTCCCATCTCTTGAGTTTTTAAGTCAATTCATTTCCTTTTTTCTCACTCTCGTGCTCCACCTATCACATTCATTTTCACATTCAGCAATCGAACTAGTCAATCTGTCCTCCAGAGCACCCACGATGTCTTCGTCTCACAGTTTGGAGATCCGGTGTCAAAGGGCGTGCGATGACCAACTCAGGCTTGTCGGCTTGGCGTTGTTTCTCTCGTTTTTGCTTCGCTTCAACGAGATTGTACAGACGTTGCACTTTCTGCTGATATGCCGCATTACGTAAACGAAGAGTTCTGAAAGGGAAATTATCATAAACTGCTCAGCTTTATATACTCCATTTCGGAGCGCCTGATAGGGCGTGGCCTATGGACATGGATGAGTGGCGAGAGTGAAAGTGCACGGCGAGAGTGAAAGTGCACGGCAAGAGTGAGAGTGTGTGGCGGAGTGATAGAGGTTGATACACACTCAGCCAGGTCCGCAGGCCACGCCCTATCAGGCGCTCCGAAATGGATTGTACATTTCTGTGTAATCACTTCTGACTTGTACTGAATTCCAGCTGTTTTCGAGAGAATCTTCCATACTCGTCTTAATTCAGTATTTCTCAACATGATGAATTTCCAAATAATGTTTTCCAAACAATTAGACGGTACCCCATCGCACCTACTTCCCATTGCTTGCTCCACCAAGCCAGATTCCTATCCCTCCATCGAATAGACAAAAGTGGGTTCTACTACAGGAATCAACAGCATATCAGACGCAAGCAAATGCGATGACATGGAGCATGAAAACACGAAAAAGGAGCAGAGGATTTGCACGGCGCCAGAAATTCTTGACCAGTTATGCTAATTATTACTATATTTGGTACTTTTATTCCTATTGTTTATGCTAGCAATTCACCACGTGGCGAGAGAAAACGCGGATGCTGATGAGACTCATTCGTTTCCGTTTGTTAAAGGGCAAACAAGAAATATGCACATAGTTCTAAAAACTGGAAGGTCTATCCATTGGGTATTTGTCAAAGAGTCAATGAGGATGCATCTCTCCAACCAGTGCGTGCAATATTTATGACCTACGTCACCCTTCCAAAGAAGAATAGAAGAGAAACGAGAAAAACCGCTGGAGTGGCACAGCCTTTTCTGAGAAAATGCGCGCGTTGAAGCACTGATGAAAAAAGAAAACGAAACGGTAAGAAACTCGAGAAACAGGGAAACTCGAGAAACAGGAATCCGTAAATCCCTTTCCCACTATCGTCTTTTGATACTTGGTGCACCACTAGCCGCTGAGGGTCGCAGCAACTGAGCAACTTGCTGCGGGAACCGAACCTTGCCTCATCCCATCCCCCTCCCCCCCCCCCCCCCCTGGCAACTTGCTCAGTGGATGGGATGCGAACGATAAAGACCTATTAAAACCCAAAGACGATCTATTTCAGTGGAGTTTTGATCAGAACATGCCTCATGAACTCTAATGTTCGTTTACGAGGAGCATATCTTCCCAGCTTTCATTCTTCCCTTACCACTAGCGAAGCCTTTAAGTTCATTGTTGGGAGTACTGCGGCAAATTGAAAATGGGAAAACAAGTTTCCTCAAAGGTGGGGCGCCATTTTGAAAGATGATCTTGGGCGAAACTCCCGCTAAAAGACGGTTCGGGCAGTGACAGTCAACGCTGGCTATGATGGCCTCGCAATCTGCATCCTCTCTTCAGTGAGGTTGAGGCTACTGACGCAGGTCCTCGATAAGGACCAGTGGTGGGAAAAGGGAACTAGGAGTTCTCGAGTTATCGGTTATTTCATTCCGTTCATTCTTTACTGTTGCGTGTTAAGCATCTCTTCTTGTTTAATCTCAGTCTAATGCGCGGTGAGGTTCCGTGTAAGTGGAAACATTCAATAATCTTAGCGCTTCCTAAAAAGGAACCACTGTCTGATCCCAATAATTACAGACCCGTGAGTCTGACTTCCATTTTTGCCAGAGTGTTCGAAAAAGTAATTAAAAAGTATCTGTTGAGTCATATGGAGAAACATGGTATAATTTCTCAATCGCACCATGGTTTCTGTTCTGGCAGATCCACTGAAACATCGTTACTTTGTTGTATGAATGATTGGACGATAGCATTGGACTCAAAAAAGACTGTGGATGTGGTTTATTTTGATTTCAGCAAGGCGTTTGATAAGTTGTCCCACGAGGTTCTAATTCGTAAGTTGAAACATCTGGGAGTTCACGCTCTGGTAGTGAACTGGATAAGAGACTTTCTTGACAATAGAACGTTCCAAGTCTTGGTAGGAGATGCCTTTTCGTCAATACGTATGGTTTGTAGTGGAGTACCTCAAGGAGGTGTTCTCTCCCCAGTACTGTTTAATATCTTTACTGCAGATCTGCCATACGAGCTTCAGAGTCTGGGTGTTCAGTGTAATATCTACGCTGACGATATTAAGTTGTACAAAGTGTGTCGCGGAACGCGACTGTCCCTGTGGGCGCACCGCGCGCCCGGCCCCGCCCCAGTCCGTGGCTCTATAAAAGGGGTCGCCTCTGCCAGTCGGTGCTTAGACACTTTCCCCCCGGGAGGAGAGGGCACCGGGCTTAGGCTGCTAGGATGCCAAGCCGGACTGTAGAGGGTAAGAGCTTGTCTCTTACGCTCTGCAGGCCGACCAGGACGCGGTGCGGTCGGGCGGACCGCGGCCGGCTTGGTTGAGCGCTGGCATGCCCACGTCCGTTACACCCGAGAACGTGGACGGCTGCAGGCGGGGTAGACAGCCTGCAGGGTGCAGGAAGTTACCGCAGTTACCGCTGATATTCCAATAGTTGACCCTTGGGGGGATGAAGCACGGTCGGACCTGAGTCCTGGCAGGAAGATGAGAGTAGGGCGACTATTGTGGATATTGTGTACATAATAAATATGGGTGCTGTAATCCTTGTACTTGCTGTCGTATCAAGGGTAGTTATAGGTAGGAGTGTGAGAGCCAATGCCTCCGGGAAGCGGCGGCCATACTGTGGGGAAAGCAGTATGGTTCCTGGGGAAGCCCATGTGAACAGTGACAACCCGCAGGCATAGCAGCCGGGTGACGTAGAGTCCGGAGACCCGCAACCACGATGCTGTTGCGCTAGCGGTTAGGAGGGCAACCGCCCGAGAGCCGCAACATGGTGCATCGGCACTATGGTTCCCGGGGGAGGGGAGCCGCAACATGGTGCAATCGGACCGTGGATTCGGGCCCGTCTGTTGTGTATCACAACAGGGTCCCAGGAGAGGATGGCCTACCACTTAGGGTCTCGCCCACTGTTCCGTGGGTCGGGATGTTATCGCGGAGTACCAGACCTTTGAGGGGCACCCGGGTTTCCCCGCCCTCACTACCTCGGGTGCATATCCCAAATTCTGGCTTAGCCAGCCCCTTCTGGTATGGGATCCACACTGGGATGTCAAGCACCGGCCGAAGAGGAGGGAGCATTGCGTCCGTAGGACTGTGGCAACCTGCCGACTTGTGCTCCCACTGCGCAGTCCTCTTCGTACGGTGCGATGCCCGGGTTAGGGGGAGCGACCCTGCTGCACACTTCCTAGTCAGGAGTCACTCGGCTATGGTACTGGACTAGGCTGGGGAGCCGGCCAGTATCGGGTTACTTGTACGGGGGTACAGCAATTTTTGGAGTGCTTCAAGGGAAGGACTTCCCCCGAAGTGCACTGTCCGTTGACATGGGAGTCTTCGGGCGGGGGAAGTAGCTCCGAGCCATTGCGGGGGCATGGCAACTAGGACTAGTAGTGGGCACGGCGTTACTTTTACTTGGGTTTCGTATCAGTTAGGGGCCATAGAAGGGTCTGGCACATCCGTATTCATCCCAGGTGAGCGTTTCTCAAGGTATTTCCCTCTAAGTTCATTTCAGACTATAACTTCTGCAGCAGTACAGCCCCAGTTGGTGAGTAATTCACCTTCTTTCTTCGCTCATTGTGTATGTTTACAATGTTTTTTTTTCGCTTGCCATTTGAGTGTCTTCTCCTCCCATGTCGTTCTCGTTATTTTCATATGGTGTTATTGTTTTCATTTGTTCTCGCATCTTATTTCTCTAGTATATTTCTCCCCGCTTCATTCAATGTCTTTTTTTCGCTCAATTCCTCTTTTCTCCTCTTTTGGTTCTTTCTCGCCTTATTTTGTCGAGTCCCTCCGATTCCGATCGATGGTTCCGTTTGTAGCCTTTCTCTGCTTCACATCGATCGAAGTCGGTGAGAATCGATGCCGTTCTCAGCTCTCGCTGCGCCTTCCCACGCTCGCGCTGGGAAAGAACGGAGAGAGCAGGCATATGCATGAGAGAGCGCAGTTAGCGCCAAAGAAAAGTCGCACGCTATCGATTGCGCCTTGCGTAGCACTCTCGTGTGACGTCATGAGAGCGCCACTGTCGGCAACTCAATCGATAACATGTCGACGTATTGATTGTTTTTGTCGAGCTGTATATAACGCGATTCGCCGTGACATCTCTATTCTAAGTCATTATGACAGCTTCGATTGATTTCGACATCTTCAAGCAAGAATTGGCACGAGCGATTCGCGAACTTCAGAACGCGAGCTCCACCGTCGATTTGCAGCTCCTTGAGGAGCTTCGCATCGACGATGAAGATCGCGACGAATCGTCGTACAGGACACTCGTGGTAACCAGGCAACGCAGCCTTTTGGTTGCGCAGGCCCAGCTCTCACGAGCGCTTCACGACGTGCAGCAGTACTGGGATTCCGTACTGCAGAGCACTGATCGATTGGGCGAGGAGGAACAACGCCGCAACCTCTATGAGCGGGCCCTTCTCCATTGGCAAAGCCAAGGAGGGGACCAGGTTCAGAGAGAGGCGAAGAACCTCGCCGACCAAATTGACGTTGCTCTTCAGTTATTACCGCAGGTATACACGCCGCAATTACCGCAAGCTGCTGACCGTCAGCCCATGACATCTACGCAGCCTCAGCAGCGTAGATCTGGACTGATGACACCGGCAACTTCAACGGCCATCAACAAGAATCCCGACGGCAATAGCCGCTGGAACGACAAGTTGAAAACCGTTGAACATTTACCGCGAACATTTCCGCATGCTCAGGTCTGCTCCGACGAAGAAATTCGTCAAGGACAACACGAGCCTTTACCGCAAGAACAGAAATGTTCCCTTTGTAGGACATGTTCAATGTGTCCATTCAGAAAATCGCGACAAAACGTTGGAGCCGAACTAGTTAAAGCCAGAGGGCTTCCGACTCCCCAAGTTACCGAAACAAGATGCTCCTTCAGACACCTCAAATCGTTCTTCCACTTATACAGCCCCCACTTCTTCTCGTAGTCGGGAGGCTGGACCTAGTCCAGATATTCTTGATCGAGGGACGTGGTCGGGAACAAACTGTAAGAACGATATTGAGTGAGGCTGAGCATAGAGGTTACCGCCTTTGGACATTATATACTGAACTGTTGACAAGTTACCGCTTCTGTTGTAGACTCAGTTGTTACCACCTTTGTTGAAGGCTTTGGCAGACCCTCTTTCCATTATGTAGTTCATCCATGGAAGTCTTTTTAGCTGATAACCAAGTAGTTCATAGTTGTAGTCATTTTAGCCAATCTCTGTAGTCAGATACACCCATCATTTCAGGAAACTTTGTCTGCCATTAGCTTTAGGGTTACCGCATTTTCCCTCTACTGCTAGAGTAGAAACTCAACAGCAGTTACCGCCGATATCCGGCGCCAAGGAGGATCAACGATGATGGGCAAGGACGATCAACGATGATGGGCAAGGACGGTCGACAGAGATGGGCAAGGACAGTCAACTAAGATGGGCACGTGGCAGCAACATGGACGTCGATATTAGCTATCAACAACAACGTCGTCGTCGTCTCATAGCTGTCAATAACAACAACGTCGTCGTCTAGTGGCTGTTGGTGGAGATGGTGGTGGAAGATGGATGCTGGCAGAAGGAGTTGGTCGGACTTGTGGTGGAAGCAGTGCTGGATGGCAAGGATTTCGGCAGTTCAATTATGTCTCCTTTTTCTGAGTGCCCTTAAGGCGCTCTTCCCTTCCTTTCTTTTTGAGGCGCCCTTAAGGCACCTCGTATGTCATTTTTGTGTATTTGTTTTAGAGTGTCCTTAAGACACTCCTTCCCCCTTTTTTGCTGTGCTGTTGTGTTTTTACCCGTAGGAGTTGTTGTCGCTTATGTTGTAATATTTTTGTGCACCCTTAAGTTGTTCCTTGCAGTCTCGGTTATTTTTGGGCGGCCCTTAAGGCACCCTATCATTGTCATGAGCATTTCTGACGTGTAGGAACCTGCCGTTAGGTAGTTCTGCTGTAAGGGATGACCGTGCTGGCCCATGCCGTCTTGCATTTTATCAACAGGGGGTTTCAGGTCGGGCAATTACATCTGGGCCAGCCTTAGCAGCGGACGTTCGGTTCTCCCCAGGTGCAGTCGTTGCGCACCCCAGAGCCATTCTTTTTCGCTCTCGGGAGTGTCGCGGAACGCGACTGTCCCTGTGGGCGCACCGCGCGCCCGGCCCCGCCCCAGTCCGTGGCTCTATAAAAGGGGTCGCCTCTGCCAGTCGGTGCTTAGACACTTTCCCCCCGGGAGGAGAGGGCACCGGGCTTAGGCTGCTAGGATGCCAAGCCGGACTGTAGAGGGTAAGAGCTTGTCTCTTACGCTCTGCAGGCCGACCAGGACGCGGTGCGGTCGGGCGGACCGCGGCCGGCTTGGTTGAGCGCTGGCATGCCCACGTCCGTTACACCCGAGAACGTGGACGGCTGCAGGCGGGGTAGACAGCCTGCAGGGTGCAGGAAGTTACCGCAGTTACCGCTGATATTCCAATAGTTGACCCTTGGGGGGATGAAGCACGGTCGGACCTGAGTCCTGGCAGGAAGATGAGAGTAGGGCGACTATTGTGGATATTGTGTACATAATAAATATGGGTGCTGTAATCCTTGTACTTGCTGTCGTATCAAGGGTAGTTATAGGTAGGAGTGTGAGAGCCAATGCCTCCGGGAAGCGGCGGCCATACTGTGGGGAAAGCAGTATGGTTCCTGGGGAAGCCCATGTGAACAGTGACAACCCGCAGGCATAGCAGCCGGGTGACGTAGAGTCCGGAGACCCGCAACCACGATGCTGTTGCGCTAGCGGTTAGGAGGGCAACCGCCCGAGAGCCGCAACAAAGTGGTAGAAGATGTTGTCTCTGACAAAGCCCTTCAGGCTGCTATTGACAAGGTTGTAGAGTGGTCCAAAGCCAATGGTCTAGTTCTTTCCTCGGATAAAACACAGGTAATGCGCTTAGGCTCACATGCGAACGAACCCGTCTATTTTGCAGGTCATGTCCAGCTGAGGTCAGTGCCAGAAGTTCGAGATCTCGGCTTTCATTACGACTATAAGCTAAACTTCTCTAAGCATTACAGAACAGTAGTGGCCAAATGTACTCGTAGAATTTTCAATTTATTCAAGTCACTTCGTACCAAAAACCCTAACATTTTGCTGCGCTCATATAAACTTTATGTGCGTCCTATTTTGGAGTCTGGCACTACGGTCTTTAACCCTTGCTCAAAAAAGGATATCCAGGCCCTGGAATCTGTACAGAATGGTTTTACGAGGAAGTTAATGCTAAGGTGTTCAGGTCTAAATTACTCTGATATCCCTAATAGGGTGGTCAGAAATGTTGAGTTAGGTCTAAAATCACTAGAATGGAGGAGGAAGCGGTATGATCTACTCATGGCTTTCAAAATTCTCAGACAACTGGTAAAGATAGATTCACGTAATTTCTTCTTAGTGTTGCCAACTAATGCAAGAGGAGCGTCGATAAGGGTTACTACAAATACAGCAAAGTCCAAGTACAGGTCGCAGTTTTTTACAAACAGAGTACGGTCAGGTTTTAACTCATTGTTACGTAAGAATGTGTACCCGGTGAAGTACACCATTTTCAAACAACGTGTTGGTGATTTTATGTAATTTTATGTAATTTGAATTCACACAGTTTGATATTGTTCTAGGTTTGTTTGGTTGTGTTCATTATTTGAGTTGTTGCATGTGTTTGCACATGTCCACTAAATAAATAAATAAATCTCTACTTTCATGTACCACAATTGGCCAAAATTACCCCTAACATTTTCAAAACAGCGCTGCGGTAATCGCGCACATTAGTTTTCCTAGAAAACTGGAAATTGTGAAGGCCTGCATGAAGGTGTGCAGCAAAAACTACATCCACCATCAGAGCGATTGCAGGACGTGAATTTCGAGGAAGGCCATAACTGACCTTTTGGGATCACGTCCAAAGCGCAGAAACTAGCATCAACACTACACCGGTAGGTCACTTAAGAAAAAGTGTTCAATACGGTGGGATTGAAGGATGGAAGCACATACTAGTGGATCCTTATCATGTGGCGACAAAAATTCCTTTGCAAACAGTTGCTCGACTGCACCAGGCAGTCTGTTTTCCAAGAAAAATCCCGTAAGGGTAAAAGATGTACTAGTGGCCTCTGCACCATGGCTGCCTCGGCTAAAACCTTTGAACAGACGAAGCATGCAGTCCTGCAAAGTTGCTTTCAACCTCTGCGGCGCGGCCGGCGGCAACTGATGCACCACGTTTTATTCATAATCTGTGACCTGACAGTGTGTTTCATTTGATGGTGATGCAGTATTCTGTTTCTTTTTCTTCCTCTTCCTTTTTCATTTTTCTTATAGATTTAAACGTTTTCATTCGACCATGGGCTTTATATCAATGTGGTTTAAAATATTCGATGAGTGGAAGGAAGGGCGATTAGGTACCATGTAATATGGGGCATGTCGCAACAGTCGCCGGCAGCAGATTGTGCCACAGAGTATGAAAGCAACCTAATCGCAATGTCAGACCGTGACTTTATGGTCTTGCGATTTCGCAAGTCGTAGCATTCAGAATCTCAAAAGGGCAAATTAGCGTGCGAAAGCGATTCTGCGACCTTGAGATGCAAAATCGCGAAGCCTGACGTCAGATTAAGGTGTACGCACAGAATATAATCGTTCTTATTCTGCATTAGCTGTGAGTACCCCCTCCCTCCTGCGTGAGAGATATAAATGGAGACGATCTCCGAGTTCTGCCATGCATCACAGTAGAAGCTTTACAAATTTTCGGAGGAATCACTGCTACTCTACCACCATGAGCCAACTTCATCATCGACGAAAGACTACTGTAATCCCGATAGGCATCACGTCGGTGTCAGTTACAGTGTTCATATATATCGGCCTTGACCCCGAATGAAAAAAAAAACTAGCTCACTAAAATCTCACCTCATGTCCGTTACGAGTCTGGCGATTTGTTTCAGTTGGGTGCTCAACAAATCAGCAACAAGTGATAAATGCTTCTTTTCCTCTTTTGCTGTCAGCAAATTTCCCGTGGTTTGTGAAGAGAATCGACGAATGGCGAGGCTCAGTTGTGACAATGCCTTCAAATGGGAATAAAGTAAATGACAACAAATTATCAAAACAAACTAAATTTCAATTACGCTTGAAAAAAATTTCAACTGGAAAATCACTCTGTTCAAAAAATAACATTAGCGAGCGGAATTTCCTTGCTAAGAAGTCGCAGCCAGAACTCGCGATCCGGCTATCGTTAGTCCCACGATGTGACGAATGCAATGACCAATGAGACAGGGAGAAGTATACCACATTCATTACTATCTCATCTCAGCACTCTGAGTATGTCCCTAGCTTCCCACTGGACTCCGGATACTATGCATCACTCACGGTTACCCAATATTTTGCCGGCAAAAACGCAATATCGCTTCGCGAATGCGTACCCAGTCCTTACTGAAAGTGCAGGACTGCAAAATGCGTCATAAGGTATTGCTCGTTGGGGAAGAATGAGCAGGATTGCATAACTGACGGAAAAGGATTAAGTAAGTATTGATTGGATGCATAACGGAATCATTATGTATCAGATTTTCTGTACGATTCTGCTAATTTTACAACTAGGCCTCGAGACTCTTTCAATCAATATGTATTTCTTCCTTTTCAGCTGATTCCACAATTCTTCAAACTCCACAACTATGGACCTAGCCAAACGACGTGCCTAAAACGTAACGAAGGCGAAATCACATTCCACACTTCTCCTATATCAAAATAAGCCCAGGGAGTGATCTAAAACGGCGATCATGGAAAATTCAAATGGCCCGCTTCCAAAGTTATCAGTTCCCTGGATGTAACCAAAATTGTGTACTCTGTTTACCTGAATGGAGTCTTAAATAGCTAAAGGTTTGGTCAAAATGGTAGTGTATGATCGCATAGATTATCAAATATGCTCACTTTTTCGGTGTCCCTGTCGAACTCATCCCTTTCAGAATCATCCATCATACGAGTTGGCGAGTTAAATGACAAGTAGTCACTGCGCCGACTAAGCACCACCTGAATAGTCATGAGCAACATTGAAAACCAAAAAGTTCATGAAGTATTGCCAACCTGTCGAAATTCAGCCAGGTCTTTCCCAAGAGAGAATGCATGTGCCGCCAACTTCTTGTATGCAAGCGAGACGCTTGGATGCTCTAAACATCAACGAGCAGTGTATTACGAAGATAATGGCGATGAGGAACAAATAACACTTTGACAAATGAACCATCCTCCAATACTTATTACAGAAAACCCTAAAGAATGGTACGGTAACTGCTTACCCATTGAAAATGAGGAAGACATAATCTCGCACGAGATTTCGATATTCCACTGCAGTGTGTAAGGAACTATTGCCAGGGGTATCCATTTAAAGAGTTAGTTATGACTACGTGCGAGCTTCTAAAATACCTTCGTAGCAAGCGCTTCCACGATGATCCGCAGTAACCTGACATCGATACCCTGCCGCTTTCCCTCAGGAAAACTCCACTGTATAATTACTAGAAAAAACACAATGCGTTACTCAAATCCTCTTTGGAGATATCCGCGTGCGCAACGGTTACATGCTGCGTTACGTTTCTTCCGGAGACGGACCCGCCTCTGAGGATTCTTAGGCTTAAAACATTGCTAACATGTCCAGTTCAGGCTTTACTTAATCACTTTGAAAAAAGAACTTTTATTGGCAAGCTACTTGCTACTCTCTTGATATGATGTTCCCTTTGCACCCACCCCAACATAACCATTTCTATAGCTGTTGCACCTCCGATCCGGCTTTCGACCACGGTTACGCATTTGACATGGAATTCTCACGAACAAGGTCGCATTTTGTATTGGGAAAAGAGGAAGGTCGTTTTTTAAAAACTTTCCGAGTGCTTTCCATCGACCACCTCTCGGTATTTTTGGGCCTTCCTATGAGGTGATGTTTGAAAACGTCAGTCGAAAATCATATCGTACTAGAACGGTAGTCCACTGACGATCTTTTTGGGGTTTCATTAAAATCAAATCAACTACACTAGTCACGGAAAGAAGGAAGAAGGGTCGAAGCCGGTCTGGAGGATAGTCTTTCCCAGAAATTCCACTTGATTCTTTTCCGTACTCCTGATTATCGTACTGCAACCTCAGTGAGTGGCACAATTTCCAAATGCGAGAGTAGGACAAAACGTGCAAGTTTTCCTGCAAGTCTGTGTCTGTGTCATAAAACTGTTCAGATGTTGTGAGCTATGTTGATGATTAACATCATGCTGTGTAAGAGAACCAGACTATAGAACACACTCCTACCTTGTTTTTCTACGTCATTCTTCCCAACGCTCACGACACCTTGATTTGTGAGCGTTTTTACGTGCGCCTTGAAATATGGCGTTTGGTCTATGGGCATCGCGAAAATGCTAGCAATTTCCCTTCAACAGAATCGATCGATAACTGTGGACTGTGCTCCGCACTGACATGAGAGGAACTAGAGAGTAACTTTTGCTTCCGAGAAATTCTCGCATAAAGCATAAACCGCCATCGGGCTGACACTGCGTCGTAACAAGTTTGAAACAAAACCTTTATTGGAATAATATACACAATCACGACTATCGACTACCACCATTTAAATCGTATATAAAATGTGAAGTTAAAACACTGTCAAGGAGAGGGGACTACGACCGATAGTACGTGAGTAACTACACAAAATAATAAATTATGTGGGAAGTAAACTCTCAAATAAAACATGGGTGCATGACGAGGACCTCACGTCTCAAAAATAGAGTGAACATCAATTTAGGACAATTCTACCTAGACGTGTTGGTAAAACGGAAATAATTGAACACATTATCAAATTGACAGTGGGGAAAAACGAATATATTCGCCTACATGCAGAAAAGCGTTGAACACAACCTCATTTTGGATATTATTCTGCCACCGAAACTGAGGCCTGTCAAGAATGCAAGGATGTAAGCGTGACGAGGGTTCAGCAGAATATAGGTGTGGTGAAGGAAACGGAAGAGCATGAAACGTATCCATTGATTTCGTCTATTTTCCACCTGCCCACAGTACAATGATGATGATGAGGATCACTGTTATTGCGCACATTATAATCATCATCTTGATGTTCTTCCACCAATACTTTCTTTTAAGTGTTGCAGCCGACTTCTCGAATTGTGAAGCTCCTTCCTGAACATTTCAAAATCAGTACCTCATTGGCATGGTCAATGTAATGCTGATATAAATTAAGGTAAATCAAACCTGCAAAGCATCAGCACGGTCGTCGAGCTGAGAAAGCTTCTGATCACGCTCCAGCACCTTCTCCACATTCACCTGCAATTTTACTACAATGAAAACAAACTTCACTTAATTGGACATTATGATTATTAACTCCAACAGCCAGTCCATACTTGCTTAGGACGTTTACAGCAACGATCAAAACTTTTCACATATAAAAAATTCGCCAAAATGTTCACAGCAGCCCCTCCTCGTCCACACACATACTCGCAACCAATTACTTTGATAGCAGAAAGACTTATGGAAAGAAAAAAGAACAGCAAAATCAATTGGTCACACAGCACCTTCATAATTCCAACTACTTCATCGACCTGCGCCTGTGTTTGTTGCAAGCGTTTGTTGGATGGTCGTGGTCCTTGACTCCCTCCGGCACCAGCAGCCGCTGCATCTCCTTGGCCTGAAACAACATTCTAAAGTTCACAAGTAATTCAAAAGACTAATTCAAACTAATTCATTCACACTAAATCAAAAGTAGCAATGGTGAATTACGATACACTTGATTGTAATCCACACACACATATCACTCTATGTTATGCCCACTACTCCAGTATTTAATCAGAAGAACACCGTCGGCGATCTTAAAATTTATTGACCCCAGCGATAATACCAACAACAGCCGCAAATTGAATGATCAGCTGCCAAGCCTAGTTCGACCAACAGAACATTTTGAGGCAACAAAACTGGGGTCAAATCAAGTCAGGGGGAGACGCAATTTTGCGTCAAGGTCGAAGCTCCTTTCCCTCCCTAGGCTTAGGCTAAAATTGATATCCTCTCCTTCCACATGAAAAAGCACCTGTCAAAACATAGGTTTCATCTGCTTTAGCCTAAGCCTAGGGAGGGAAAGAAGCCTTGACGTCGGTGAAAATTTGACGCAATGTTGCGTCTCCCCCCCCCCCGACTTGATTTGACCCCAAAACTGATTATAAACAATTAAGCAGCACAGCTGGTTGAGTCTAGGGAGCCAGGTTTAATCGTGACGGATGATGGTACTACGGAGGTATGAAAGGAGCTTTTCTGACTAATATTTGTTTTTTGATAATAGAGTGAGTGCATATATTATCTTTTACCAGGATTATCCGACTACATTAGTGCACAGTGGACAGAGATGCGTGATTTTCACTCGCAGATTTACCGATTCGGTTGGCTCAAATGGTACGAATCTTCGTTACACTCAAAACTGCAGCCGTGCTACGCTGTGACGGTATCATAGTACTACACGACAAATAATACCTGTCCTATATTCCATAGACAAACTATACTAGTCACTGATAGCATATGCAGCGAACTCTAGGAAAAAATCCAGAAAGAGAGTAAAATCACCTTCCATTTCAAATCACGGAGAAGATGCAATACAAATCGGAGGCAACCGGACCTGTAAGCGAAAACCAAATATGGATTCCCTCATAACACATGACGTACATGAAAAATTTGTAATATAGGCAAACAAAACGACGAAAACAAATAACGATGACATAGACCTAGCAATAAATCGTAATCTCGTAATCCTAAAATTGAAGACTTCTTAAGCTATTACGCGGCATTCATATGAGAATATATCCGCGAAGCCAATGGCTGGTGATGTAAGCTTCGACTCTGAGATTCTATAAAGCTACAGGGTACCAAGATGGCGAAAATATGCGCGAAACGCGACAAAGCATCAGAATCGCAGAATCGTGATGACATCAGCCTTAAGCTGAAGTTGCGATTCGTCCGGACCAACCAGTCCGGAACGAAAACACGTCATGTGAAACGACAAACAATTAAACTTGTTACATGAACACGCAATCAGAAACAAATCGAAAAAATTGATGCACATTACACAGATGCACTGAACATTCCAGAGCAGGTAGTACGCGCGCAATACTGGGGTGGGGGTCGATTAGTCGGTTTTTCGCGCGGCCGCCTGCGGCGAGTGCGAGTCGTTTGGAAGTCCGTTCAAGACGCAATGGGCTGCTACGTAACAGCCCCTGAAAGATTGCTCCTATTTCCAGCGCGGGCGTCTATTAGCCTTTGTTCTTATGCTTTCTGTGAAAACTGAAATGTTGAAAGTAACTGTTATTGTTCTCTCTCATTCTGCAGTGAGTAATCCATCGAAGTTTCTTCAGGTGCATTAACAGTTAACGAAGCCTATGAAGATAACACAGCAATCAACGACAACCTCAAGTACAATAGAAGCAGTGATAGCTATGCCTGTATTAGCTCTGAAGGACGATGGAGAGTTTTATGCAGTCATAGGAAATTCTAATTCATAACATATTGCTAAAAATAGGTGCAATCTTCGGAGATCCCTCACGAAACCAGCCCATTGCGTGAATGGAGCTCCAAACGACTCGTACTGACGGCGCCGCGAGGCGAGAATTCGACCAATCGACCCCCACCCGCACTACTGTAGCGTGCTTCGCGATCTGCAATTTTGCGGTAATTCGATAGTAAGGACCGTGCGATTCGCCCGGACCGGACAATGTCTCGGCTTTAGGACTTCAACACGGTGGAACAGAATGGTACAAAAATAGTGAGCATATTCACCTGGCTCATTCAGAAACGAAGTTGATTGAAAGACCATTCTAGCCGTGAATATAGCCAAAGAAATTGAAGAGAATTTAAGGAGTGGATACTGAATTTACTGAATGCTAATAAGACGAAAAGTCTGACCAACAAAAAGAAAACGTTTTAGAATTTCATTATTTGCGAGACAGAGCGGTACTGACGATTAAAAAATTATAGGCATTCCAAATGGAGCAAATTGCTACCGGAAATATACGACAGGCTGCAATCCATAATTCACGACGTGTATCAAAAGTCAACGACGGGTTATAGGGCAGCGGTTTTCTTTTGAGACAGCGACTTCGATACTCTATAACGAAGTCAATCACACACAGCCGGGCGACTACTCGAAAGGTTCGTCAAAGTCGCTCCTTGTTTAATCTTACAGCGAAGAGATCAATTCAGAACAACCTTGAAACCTCCAACACGTCTCGATTTCCTCACGAAATCCAAATACGCATGAAAAGGATATCACACAGTAGTAAAGTACCGCAAGTAGCTAATTGTAAATACTATATCACACTTTTGCATCACCTACTTTTTAAGTGGGACTGAACAACTGTGTTAGGTCGTATCTGCCATATTTCAATGGGAGTTGCACTAAGCGAAACTTTCAATAGGTAAAAAGAAAGAAGCATATAACGACAGACCGTCAACGATTCCTCACAGCGTACGACGTTACAAGAGATTGAACGATAGCAATTTCGCGAGCGATTCGTTTCACACATGTGAAACGGGACAAACAACATTGACTCATGCGATTTCATCACGTGTGCGTGCGGTCGATAGTCTATTTGATCAAGTAGTATTTGCAAATTTAAAACATCGATTTGGCTCCGAACCGAACCAACTCGAACGAGTGCAGCGTGAATAGGTCAAATGAAAAAGTATTGCGTTGGTAACTGAAAAACTTGCTCAGGTATCATTACAGAAAGGGAAGAGGTTATATATGATGACTAACGTTTATATAATGCTGACTGCAATTCAGCTACAGATATTTGTAGTAGTGGCGATCCCTACGACACTCAATAGCCACGATCAGGCGGTGACAAAAAGAAGCCAACGGGTGAAGTACTGGACTGCAGCGACTCTACGACTAAAATGATTTATAGACATCAAGGATTACGGTCGAAGCCGCGTTCCGAGTCCCGTCCCAAGTTTTCATTCTTGTGCTATCTGAATGGCTAAGCATGAGAACACAGAATAGTATAATCGCATTGGCCGCGACGCGTACGCCACGCTACGCGCACGTGCATTTGGATCTTTCATTTTCCAGCTTTCTCCTCTGCAATGCTGCCTTCTTCCACACTTCTTACAACCTGACAAATGACAAATGTCTAGCGCACATCGTGCGAAATCCCAGGCCACTCCGAATTGTAAGCCACTTGCAAATGTTCACAAAGTACAGATGCGGCCTTTCTAGAAATTGCGCTTTTGCCTTGACTATGTTCCACGAAAATTCGTACACGAAACCACAAATAGCAACTGTTGCACCGTGCAAAGGAAAGCGAACAAAATTGAAACAATCGATTCGATTGCTCCCATCCCAAAATTGGAATGGCATACCTGGTGTGGAGAGGACTGCTCCACCATCAGTCAGCCGAATCCCAATATTTCTTTTTACTACTACCTGTCAACCCCGAACTATGCGGCATAAAGAATGATACGAATTTTAACCTATGAATCATTCGTTATCTTCCACTGTTCCTTCTCCTTGAATACTTGACAAGCATTAGTAGAAGCGTCATGAGTCATCCATCGGAAAGGGGGAAGGGGGAGTGAATGTGACACTATCAACTACCACGCTGACGTAAAGATATTCTTCGTAAACTTGTGAAGCAGAAGGTTTATGCCTGAAAAATTACTGTAGAAACGTAAAAATTGTGTGAAGTGGTAGCCATGTGCAAGCAGTGCTGGACTCTGAGGAGGAAACGACAATCCCAAAGACACTGTATGTACACAAGAAACAGGCCATCATCGTATATCCTAGTTTTAGCCTAAATATAATAGGTCCCGAAAAATGTAAAGAACGCAAACCAGAAACAAGAAGGGAATAACAATGCCATACATAGAGTTCCTCTGTGGCAAAACATGCTATGAAAAGTTGATGAGTTCAAGACAAACGCTTCTCAAAAAGAATTGCCAGACACACGTGAAGATGAGTTCTACTGACAGTCTTCCGTGCTCATATGTCTTCGTAAGATATACATGATTCAAATTAGAACTCCTTTCCAAATTTACGGTGAAAGATTTACACCGACAGGTGGACGCACTGAATGAAGCGATCAAAAAGATTTCTTCGTTCATTATCATGCTTACTCAGACGATTAATAATGGCTCTATAAAACAAGTTACCTCTTGTCACACCTTAGTGACAATAAATGTTTCTCAGAGTTCCGACTTGAAAATTGGGGTGTTTATATAAATTATAGATGAATAAAGTAATCCTACATCCGTTAAACTGATCCACATTTAGGAGCGAGGGACAGGCAAGTGACGCTCTACCCCTGCACGCTTTTAAAGAATCAAGCCCGAATGGGACCTCGTCGAGCTCAACCCCTCCAACCGTCTAGGTCAGGTTAGAGATACCAGTCCCAACTGCGAGGATAAAACACTGAGTGCGTAGGCAAAATGCTTCAGAAACCACAACGAATCCGAGTGAAGGCCGCATATGTGGGGAAAATGTCGGGAAAATTCTGAAAAAGACACATATGAGCAAGGACACCTACTACGTCATAAACCACTTCACTCGAAAAATTTGATTTATTTAACTGATTCAATCCTATTAATTACTGCCACCAATGAGTTCTTGTTACAAACTGGTCAAATAACATTGCCTTTCGGTTAATGAGCTGTTGTAACACCGAAAAGCATTAGTTGGAAAACTCCTCAAAGGAACTCTCCTTCCAACCAAACCAGCCAAGACTTCACTCACGAATGCAAGGTCATGCAGCTCCATGCGTATGTATGATCTCTTTAAGGCAGTGATAAGGGTAACTGGACTATTTCTCCATCCAAATCCTCAATTCTGACCGATAGACGTTTCCACCACGAAACCGTTACAACAAGCATTACCAGCATTAGCATTAATTCCGGTCGATATGGCAATCATACGTTGCGAAAATTATCACTCAGCCATTGAACTCATTCCTCCACATCTCACTCATCGTTCGGCAATTTCGACCTCTGGAAGGAGAACCATGTTAAGGAAGGCGGATGCTGTTCAAAACGGTACTTCCCCTAGACCCTTAGCGCCTTTCAAGCAGACTACGCCACGTATTTTCTTCTTAAATCCCCAGTTTTCATTTGGATAATTCCTTCTAGAAGTTCTTCAATTCGAACATTACCCCTACCACAGCCTTTAAGAATCAACTTGAACGTTCTGAGCGGTTTCTGCGCTCGATACTATGCCGAACCCGTGCGTTATTAGAGCCTCTCTACGACGGCGTGTTGCTGTAATGAACACTTCATACGCATGTCGCAGAAGGATGATGGAAAACGCGCCCATTGTTTTTGCAGTCGCACGCAGTAATTAGGACTGAACATGCATGGCAACATTT
The DNA here is from genome assembly GCA_963978905.1 of Trichostrongylus colubriformis. NCBI lineage: Eukaryota > Metazoa > Nematoda > Chromadorea > Rhabditida > Trichostrongylidae > Trichostrongylus > Trichostrongylus colubriformis. The sequence continues at coordinate 18,027,776 of OZ022258.1, read as the reverse complement.
TATGATCACATACTCGTTCCTAGATCTCTTTCACCTGATGTGTGGCAGCAAATTTGCAATTGAATAAGCCTGACATATTTACACGTGTGTCCCTTATAACTTCAACTATGTATGGGAATAAACATGAGGTACTTACCTAGCGCAAACAACCGGAACATATTTTCAATGTTTTTGGAAAAAAAAGCTGACCCAATCCCAAACCAAGGGTAATAGTCCTCAAAAGAAAGCATCATAGTAATTTAAATTTCGAGCACTCAAAAAGCCATTATTAAGGCAAATCATGAAGTAGCACCATTAAATAACTGAAAGTGCTTTTTAACGAAATTGCTTTTTAAGAGTCTGTATGGAACAGAGCCGTCTCCCAAAATAAATTAATCGGTTATTTCGAAATGCATTTCCATTAGACGCTGTACGTGGAAATTATAAGATTTGCGATGGCACTGCAGAGCATAAACAAATTTTCGAAAAAAGGAAAAACGAGTCTAAAATTCGTCTATGTTACGTATGAAGTCCGTGGTCCAACATGACGATTATGTTATCCGAAGACTTTCCTCTTAACTGTTTTTTAGGAAAGCGAACGTTCAGTGCATGAAACCAAGGAAAATCTGCTGCTTTCAACTCAGCGTTCGAAGAATATTTAACAGGTAAGCAGCTCTCGTGCTGAATTTCATAATGTACCCGACAGAAACCAACTCTCTGCTACCCACTCCTTCTGGTTGACTGAGAATAATTGTAGAAAATATGTAAACCACGGATTCAAATATATAGCGGACAACTGCAAATAAATTACATGCAGGATATTAAAAACAATGACAACGCCCATTTCCACAAAAACAGGCACTTGAGTCAAAGTTCCCCAGGGCAAAAAAGCAGTGTGAGAACCAAATCTAAACAACTCCACGAAAGGAAGGAGGCTCAGAATACTGTGGCGAGGATTGTTCGTGGACTCATATTCTTACAATCACTTATGCCCTTCGGTAATGAACATTTTAAGACCAATAAATTGCAGGAAAAGCTAACAAACTGGCGAGGGTGAAAATGCCATTAAAAGGGCATGCGACGACTGCACCTGTCTGCACTTCATTTAGTCACAAAACAGCTAAATGGAAACGAGAAAAAAGATGGAAATATAATTTTAAGGCGCAGTTCAACGGGCTCGTTGCTGGCTGCTGCTGACAGCATTGGGTGCGTTTGACTGGTTGGCGGCCAGCCGTGCGGCCTCCAAGAAGAATAATCGATGGCAACGCAGTTAGATACCAGCAAAACGCGCTCACAAAAAAGGAACGACGTAATGGACAAAAGCTCCTTCTCCTTGAATGCACCAATACAGGATAAAAACCGACAGAAACTAGGGAACTGCTTCAATTTCATAGAATCCCTATAAAAAGGTAACTATAATATAAGCTATACGAGCCTCCATGACGGAGAACACTTGCGAAGTATGTTATTACATAAGAGTTCACTGGGAGTTAACCCAGAATGTTGCATAATTATACAATGATTTACTGGCAAGACCAGAGTCAAGGTGCTACCTAGGACAAAGTACAATTACCGATTGACGACCTCCTTTTTCAAGGATCACCTCTTCGGCCCAAAATCGCTAAAAGAGAGAAGGTATTCGACAATTCTCCAAAAAGACTTCCAAGCCCCCCAAAAACGAACTCCACAAGAATTCATCCCATGTTTGATCCTAGAGAGCATAGAATCACTGGACATATCTCAACAGGCACAATAATTTTGAAAAGATATTGAGCGCAAATCGATTACATGGAGTTGACGCCAATAGGTGGCCTCCAAATCACACCATCACAGTTGCACTAAATTATTTCCAGGCACTCTGCGAAAAAACCGAAATTGCACCATTTAGTACGATAATATACGCCGTAAAACTAGACCAACTTTTCTGAAATTTTATGTTTGGTCCCACAAAATATACCGTTTTGATGTGTTAGAAGTGCCCCAAATGAAAAAGTTGCAATCTCGCACGTTTCCATCATAGTGTAAACGTGACAGTAAACGTTGAACTCTTTATTGTCATATCTCGATCTTGAGTTTCCCCTATCTTGAGAGTCTACCAGAAAGTCCCAGTGCTTTTGCTTTTGAAGAAGCTGCTAGCTTGAAAATTCAGCTGTTCCACTCCGAACTTACCTTTTATCGAGTTACTCCAATTACTGACGAAGACACTACGGGACTGCAGAAGCAGCTGTTTTCCTTAGCTCAGATTCGCTTCTGAAGTTAGCCATATCTGAACTACTACCATAGACATAATATTTTGGCTGCTTTTCGAAACAGCAGGAGCGAAGGCCCATCCAAAAACCTTAGGGGCTGAAGAACGTAATTTTTCAATGAATTACCATTAAAAAAGCAGGAATATGACTGAAGTTAATTCCCGTTTTGTGAAGCGGTTAGAGGAATCGTCCATGGAAAAATTAGTTTCATTATTACCCTTATACTCTGTAGTATTTGACTAATAAAGGCCGCATGCTCAAGTACACGCGAAAGAGTGGGATTTCGGATAGGATACAGCTCCCCAAATGCTCGGCCGGGTGGGGGGAGCCTCCGAGTAAAAGCCCCATACCGTCGCCAGCCGCGGTTGGGAACGGAGAGTGAGACTGTGTACGTATTTTTCTGTTTCTACAATGCGTCTCCGACGCGGCGGACGACGGGGTGGGCAGTTGCACGGCGCCCACTCGGTCAAGACCTTGTGGTGCTGTATCCGTGCCGGATTTCGCGTGAAACTTTGCAATGAAATTGTAGGCGGCCTACATTAGGCGAATACAACATGTATATAAGGGTAACATAAAAACTCATTTTTCCGTGGACGATTCCTTCAAGAGAGGACTATAAAGGGGTCACTACCGCCCCCGACATTTGATCACAATGGCACCAATACTTTATTAAATTTCGGTTATAGGTTTTCATCTTTGTTTCCTGGAACCCCTAACTTTCCACAACCCGTCACTCGGACGTGTTCGGGTTCACAGAGTACTTCGTTCACCACGATAATCTGGGCCGACTTGTGAAAGCTAAAGTAATGCGCATACCGACGACCTAGGTTTAACAAGTCAGATGATTTTCACCGCATGAGCAAAGATCCTTAGAAATCTAAGCGCGCGTGATTGATCCAGGATGTTTGAACTTGCCTTCGGCTTGAGCAAATTGTGGGTTTCTTCGAGATCGACAACGATGACATGCTCTCAGTCATACTCAAGATGGTTGTGTTACGGACAAGAGATTCCTTCTCTTACAGAGAAATATTCCGAGAAAAACTTGCCTCAAGTGGGAGCATTATTCGGCCATCGGCCAACTCTGCAAAAGATCAACTTTCGTACTGCCCACCACTGATGACTATTTTTCGGCACTCTGCGCATGCTGTGACAGTGTGATAGAATTTTGTGGATTAAGTATGCATCAAATTCGTTTACTTATGCGGGTGGCAGTGGAAGCGCAATCGAAAACAGGGAGAAGTTCCAGTAAACTTTGAGCTCGACACTGGAGAGAAGGTAAAGAATTAAGGGAATTCATTCATGCTGCTTCTTATGAAATGCATATTACGTCTGCGTCACACCTTGAAGTCCCGGAAGTCCTGGAACGAAAATTGGTTGAAAGTTGAAGAATGATGTGGTTCAAGTGTACTTTCACCACTTCTTGTGTCAGACGAAGTCGCCGAACAGCCACTTCGTCTGACACAAGAAACATTGGAAGGCTGCACATGTGCATGCATAAATTCAAGGAACGCCTTATAAATGAGTGCTATTTTGAGAGACAGAAAGATGAATGCAAGTACACTCTTGGGACCACGTCATACGATGAGCACGATGCTTCAAGAACTTGATGCAGACTCATGAGGGTTCTCGCAGTAACCATAGCCTTAACTGAAGGGTTCTATAGGACTGTTTTTTCTTTTACATGAACCTGAAAGACTGGCAGAATGAAATTTAGGCGCGAAAATGGGCCATCTGACGAAGTATTGGGAAAAAAGAACTGGAAACAGAAGACTCGGACAGATAACGTGCAAGCTGTTCGGCAAAACTGATGCGCACTCTTTCTGTGTGACATACGATAAATTAAAAAAGGCTGTCATGGAATCCTATTTTACTGCGGAATATGGAGAACAAAATAGCAGTGGGTGCCAATGCAGTAGGGGAGGTGGGAGACACTCATTTTCGCGCTCTCGTCCCTCACTCAAGCCCCATCTACATTAGCATCATATCTGTATACTGAGTTCCGACTAAATATTAGCTATGAAAAAAGAATTTCAGGAGGAATGACGAGGGGAACTATGCAGAAGGTTTCGCTATGCCCCTTCTCGCACTCACATCCCCATACCTTAAAATTGAAGAAAATCCGTATCAAGCGGTCTTGATAAGCGTATTGTGCTAGGTGGGTGAATAGATATTGGGAGCTAATTTTAGAAAACTTATAAACTCAGGTCCCCAATTAGATTGCGGAAAAAAGTCACCTAAAATGGTTTGTGTAGTTTACGTCGTAAAAACTACAGAAATAGCCATCTCTGAGTGCCGTCTATGATTGACCCTCTAACAAATGGAATGATAGCTCAGCTAGACACTTCTAACGAATTGAGAATGTGCATAATGTTCTTTCTAACATAACTGTCGCTATGCGTTAGGGAAGGGGTGAACAGCAGCTCAGCTGGACACTTCTAACGTGAAACGAAATCGCTTTCTTCCACATAAGGAAAATTCTTTGCAGTTGGGACGCTGTCCCCCCAGGCTCAGGCAAATACCGCCTCGTTAAGCAGTTGTTCCTCCCGCTACCCCCAAAGTGATATGACCCGAAATCTTCCAAACAACTAATGCATTATGAGAGATACTGGAGTTAAAGGGGCCACGTACAAAAACTTGGTCCACTTCCATCAACGAATGAATCATCTTGATAAGTATATCACGAGAAAACTGCTTAATTAAGCTATAAATAACCATTTATTATACTTGCATTTGTGTAGGTCTGGCGGAAGATAATCTCCTTCCCCAGGCTTGAAAACATTCGGGAAGCCCTACTGGGCTAGCGTATTACCTTCTGGACTTCCGCATTCGCAATGAGACGCAGAACAGAGTGGACGGGCCCCTAGCTCCAGTAGCACGCATCATGAGCTACAACTATAGCGTGTCATTTATAAACGTTTTCGCTGTCCAACGATCCGAAGAAAAGCATGATCGGCGCGATCGCAGTGAGTAGGGGCGGGGGTATCCCACTATGGACGTTATTTTTACTTAATTCTCGAAGAGGAAGGAACCCCTTCTTTCCTCTTAGGCAAAAATACACACGTGAGTGTGCAGAATGACCCCTCAAAGATCACTCCAAGTCTCAGATGTTCAACTTTTTAAAGATGCCACCCTCAAGGCGATAACACCGTGTGATCACTTAAAAATTAGACAAGCGAACGATACTTGAAATAAGATTCAAGGAACTAAAATTATAAGGAGCTGTACCTGCGCAGAAAGGACTATGGCGGATTGTTTGCTAATATGACTGGTAACGTAGCTTGGAAACATCTGCCGGCACCAATAATTAGGATGGTCAGCGAAAAGCTAGTGACGGCCCTTTCTGGTGAAACACCGTCGGTCAGACTTCGGCCAGGAGAATGATAAAATTATAAAATTAGAATGAGCTCTAAAAGGAAAAGCACTCACGCAAACACGGGGATTCTGTGCAATTAGCAGTGCATATTTTAATGGACAGGCGCGAGATTTGGCGGAGCAACGCGGTCGCGACGATCGATGGGGCGCGACAACCGCGGCGCCGCGGCGACGACGACGACCACACGGAAGCGATCGATGCATGCCCGTGGGTGCACTGCGGTTGTGGCGGAAACTGCTCATCTTGGGGACCAAATGGGGAAACTCCTGTGATGAGCGGTCCTCTCGTTCCAAAAGCGTCTGCAATTAACCGTCATGCTGTTTCTACGTCCGGAGGCGCGCTTTGCGATGGGGAATTCACAATAAATGGGCTTCTTAGGACCCTAGTTTATATGTGACTGACTTATTTTAGGTTCTCATCACCACATTACCCCCAGTACTGTCTTTGAGTGTCGAGCTGTGAGATTGCGAGTATTCATTAACATTAATCTGTAGAGAATCCAAATTTCCGCTTAATCTACAGTTGAGCGTCTGGGATTAGCCTGGGATTATACCTTTCCTTCTACTGGTCATCTATTGTGTAGGTCCGTCATTCAAAGGAAATAGTCATGCTGAGAACTGCGATATTTCGTATGACCTAATATTGGGCAGTCGAAAAAAAGTTTTTTCGTTTTTTTAAATACGCGCTTTTCCCTCCGAACTGCTTTCCAGCAATCTCTTCTGTTCATACACATGTAGGACAAGTCCACACGCCTCTATAGGTATTATTGTCTTCCATCTCCCGGATAACCTTTTTCGGCAAAAAATAAATATGTCAAAGGAGTACTTTCGGGGCCTTCTACTGTATGATTTTCAAATATGGCCTCGGCAAACGAATCCAGTCGTCGTATAAACGCTGTATTCGAGGAGGGTCCAATGTCTGAACTTGTGGCACAACTTTGGTTCAAACGCTTTCGAGAAGGCAACTGCAACGTCAAAGATTCTGACCGGTCCGGACCCCCATCGAAGGTCCACAACGAACGATTGCGGGTGCTGGCTTGCAACACTATACTAACAGCAGACCTATACTGTCAGCAGCCGTATATTCTGGTCGCAAAAATCACAGAGAAACGTCCGAACTACGACACGATTCTTTTCCCACACGATAGTGCTCGCCCACATATAGCAAAAGCGACTCGCCAAAAAATCCTTGAGCTTAGATGAAAAGTGCTGCCTTATCCACCTTATAGGCCTGATCTTGCTCTATCGGATGACCATCTTTTCCTTTCCCTATCTAACGCCATTCAAAGAAAAACCATCGATAATGAAGATGACAAGGAACGGTGGTGGTGCAACTTCTTCAAAACAAAGCCAGATCAGTTCTACGCCGATGGCATAGCAAATTTGCCTGAAAGGTGGCGAAGAGAAGTAGAGCGAGATGGTGATTACCCTGTTTCATAGTATGCTCTGTGTTTTGTAATAAAGTGTAAAAATGAATTGCTTCAAACAACGGAAAAACGCTTCGACTACCCAATATTTGTAAAGGCATGACAGTTACACGCCATACGTCCCCCTAACCTCATTAAATTTCATAAGGCTCAGATAGTACAATGGGATATGCCCAAACAATTTAAGACAGGAAGTGAATGAACTTTTATCGATGTTTCATCGCGTAGCACCCTAAACAGTAGGACCTTCCTATTGCAGAGCATTCCGAAAGTCGTATCGATGGAACCCTGCACTCCGGACCTCTGCTTTTCTCAGATTCGCTGGAAGAAGCTCGACTGTCTGATGACTCTGGCCGTTTTCACGGTTTCTATGCACAGCAATCGTTGGCGGGGCGAGGGCATTAGATACGGCTTTTTGTGCATTCTATGTCTCTCCGAAAGAACAACTATGGAGGCCTCCCCCATGCTTCCATTTGTTACAGTGTTTTCTCTTCCATGCAACAGGCTTCGAAGCTTACTGCTGCCGCCACCACACACAAACTTTAGGATAGTCCAAGTCGCACGGATGCGAATTGGAGTACCTTGAAGCACCATAGGTATCGAGTGTGTTTTCGAGTACTTTAGCATTCAATTTCCTTGTTGAGTTCTCCTTGACCCCTGGCAGCAGTGGGAGAATTCTTCATTCTTCTCTCTGCCATTGCTTGTTGAAAGCTCGACATTGTGCAATCACAAGCTCACCTAGCAGTAGCACCGCTGCTGGAAATCTAGGTAAACATGTGGCCCCCCTTGTTATATGTCAGAAAGCTTCAAGGCACCCTCAGGCGCTTGAAGAAGACGGTCGAAATATATGCTTCGGCGGTTTCATGGGTGGTAGAGAAAGAATATAGACTGGTGCAGTCTTGCGACGCATGCGACAATTTCAGGACGTTGCTGTTCTAAAACTCTTACATGAGGGAATATGACGATCATTTTCCTCTACCATTTATCTCCAGTGGCTAGGTATGTAGCTGATCAAAGCCTTCTGCGCAGAGGTTCACAAGCTGCGACTTGAGAAACACATGAATACGCAATTTGAGTGCAGCTATTAAACTTCTTGCTTTTTATATAACGCTCAAGTCCTTGATTGAGTGATAGTTGAAAAAGCGGAACTCAGCAGCTTACCATTAGCTGCTTTTTACAGCCGTTGTTAAACAAACCACCTGCTGTTCTAAAAAGGTGAAAGGTACTGTTAGCCGGTTGCCGCATCGCACCTCAATCAGTAGTCGTCACAGTATATTGTGGATACAATACTAATTGCGGCATTCCTGAGTCAGGTCAGGCAAGTCTGAAGTAATGAGCACCTTCCTGATATCCAGCTATTGCTGTGCTGGAGACGATTCTCCTCTACTCTGTCAATGATACCCCTGCCTATAGTTATCACAGAGTACTCAGCTTTCATCTCCAGTCATAATGTCTGCAGATGTTTTGTCAACCAAGGAGAGCACAGCAAGGATTTTGGCCGCTACCTTTCCGGAGTCTCTAAGTTAGTGAACCCGAACTGTTCGCAGGTACTGGGAGTCATGGCAATTTTGTAATCTGCGAATTGTCATGTGCGCATACAACATGTGTTACTGTTACCTATCCCATGGTGAGATTTCGATTCGCTTTGAAACATCTAAGCATATCATTGTGTGCAGTGGGAATTTAACCACCTGTAAATGGTTGGACAACAAGGTTCTTACCTTCTGAATCAAAACCTTGCTACAATATAGCAAAGTCTCTCGTATACATTTTAAGGAAATTATTGGAGCATGCTCTAACTGAACACGGTAAATGATATTAGATAATGTTCGATAATGATGATGAGCGACTGGGAATTATACTATACAGCGGTTATGACAAATGACAGTGCTGTCAGTCGCGACATCATTCTAATCTCCAGAGCGGTACTTCGAGCCACTTTTTAGGCCTCGGAAGACGACGAAAGGGTCTAAACGTCAGGCCGTTAACAAGACTGATCCACCTAAAAACCTGGCAAAGCCACACGGATAATGATACGTATCGGTTGGAAGACTTGTGGTATTTGAGAAATTGTGGAAATGCAGAATTGTGGAATTTGCGGAAAAGCATTAGATACGTATTGATTTCCATGCTACAAAGAGACATTCCTTCCGCACATTCCACAAATCTGCATCTCCGCAAATTCCACAGTTCCGCATTTCCACAATTCTCCCGATCGATACGAATCCGTTCTTCTTTCCACAACTCCGCAAATTCCGGCTCTCTCATCGATACCTACCTAATCCTTTTCTGCAAATTCCACAATTCTGCTTTTCCGCAAATTGCAAAGCTATGAACGCAATCTAAGCTATGATGATGCGGGCACAGGGTCAAAAACGTCCTTACTGTCGTGTCTTCCGTCCGACTCACCGTAGAACACACCTGGCGGGTACGCGGGTCGCGATTTACCGGCCGAACGAGTGGCGGGAAAACGCCTGTATAAGGCGCCGTAGTTCGTCAGTGGCAGTAGCGTGTGTTCCGATCCAGTGGTCAACAGTCATCGCCCTCGCCGACCATTCCCGCCGTCGTCCATATTCCAGTCTGTGCTGCCGTGCCATCGTATCGACGCCATCGAGGATTCCGTTTATGGAGATGCAGCCGAGGGACGGGTTCCTGCCAGACCTCCCTTTAGGCGTAAGTGCTTGGGTTCGACCTTTGTATTCGAGTCCTTAGAATTCGTTTGGTGCGATCATTTCATATTTGCCTTTCCATTGCATTATTGCCATTGATTACATTATTGCCATTGATTACATTATTGCCACTGATCTCGTCATGCAGTACATGAATACTTAGTAATTTAAACTGGCGTTATCCTAACACAAGGTTTCTATGCGCATTGGCTGAAAGCTATTTGCTACGGTCTTCGTGTTGATAGGTCGGTTCTCATATCGTAGGAGGAACGTAGTTCCACACTTTATGTGGTCATGAGCGTGGCATGTGCCTCGGTGCAAATGCAGGGAAAGTCCTTCGAGAGGACCGGCATATCATGTATCTTCCGTCGTAGGGGCAGCCAGAGCCTGCCAGCGTACCCGCGTAGGCAATGGCGAGAGCGAAGACGGCGTAAGATCCCGTAGTAACCCTCATGCGGACACTGGCGCTACCCCCGCCGAACTACCCCGACGCACAGCCCTGTGAGGTATGTGATATTGCGCGGTGCAAGCGCCCGTGCCGGCGCGACACCTACCATCATGGGGTGCAATCGCACAGCTCTGATTACTATGACTAAAGGGTGACACGAGTGGATTATATGTGAATTCGAAAAAAAAATGTATGTGCTATCTTTGCTAAATCACACCGCTAAGTTAGTCTTGTCGAGTATCTTATGCATAGTCCGCTCCTCACTAGTACTATGTGACGCACGAGGTACATCGTCTGAAACTGGTCATTCCATAAAATGCCTACAAGTCTCACATTACTCGATGTTGTTGTATGGTTGTTTCCGTTTGATACGTATTGATCTCTTGATCATGATCTTTTGGTAATCCTGAGCAATGTTCACTTCACACTTTAAGGCGATCGAAGCAGTGTGAGAGCGCCGTGGGTTGTGTTCGCATGAACCCTCAGTGAGTTCCCTATATTCTACCGCGTTAGTCGTAGCTTGTTGCTGTGGTTAATTGCCTAGTGATCTGTGCCATTTCAGACCGCTTTCACCTTCCTACTTGTTTGTTCCACCAGCTCTTGCTGCGCTGAACATCACGCCAGAAGACTGCCAGTTAGTGGCCAGCTACAACAAATCCTCGAATCAGTACGTTCCCAGTTTGGTGAAAACGTTCTTTTGTACAATTAGTGAGGTTTATAAGGGTGAGATACCTGAGACCTTAATTAGTGCCATCTTCACTACAAGGAACTTCTATAACATTTGGTCTAATTCAGCACCGTGCTAGTGAACTTTACTATTGAGCTAGCACTACAAACTATATGAAGCATTGCCCGGAATTCGCGATTCAGGCGATTAGGCGGAAAGGAAAGAAATCGTCAGTAAAGCGATTTGGACAGGCGAACTAGCGATCAGGCGGTCGAACAGTCCAGCGCTAAGGCTTTCGGGCGGAATCAATGATCAAACATTCTTCAAAGTTCGCGATTCAGGCGGCAGAAAGAAGATACATATCGAACAAGCAATTCGGACAATCAGGCACATCATTCGTCTGAACTATACATATCTTTTCCTTCCCAACCAAATCGCTAAGGTTGCGCTCATACCAAATCGAATGAGAGTTTTGGCGCATCGGCGCATCCGCGATTTGAGTGAATTGGCGTGCCACGTCACCCTTTTGAACGCGGCACGTGCCAACGTGCGGTTGATTTCTTTTTCTTCTCTTTTCATTTCTTGATCTTTTTCTGTTATGGCAAATATCCAAAATCGCGGATGCGCCAATACTCTCATTTTTCAATCGATATGTATCCTATCCATCACGCGAATGCGCCAATTCTCTCAAATCGCGGATGCGCGGATGCGCCGATACGCTAATGCACCGATGCGCCAATACTCTCACTTTTTCGATCGATATGTATGTTATCAATCACGCGAATGCGCCAATTCTCTCAAATCGCGGATGCGCCGATGCGCCGATCCGCCAATGCGCCGATGCGCCGATGCGCCAATACTCTCATTTTCTAGATCGATACGTATCTTATGCATGACGCGAATGCGCCGATACGCCAATGCGCCGATGCGCCAATACTCTCATTTTCTGATCGATACGTATCTCTGCATGACGCGAATGCGCCAAAACTCTCATTCAATTTGGTATGAACGCAGCCTAACCCTGACCAGTACCTCACGTACTGGTTAAGTGGATGATACGCGTGATGCCTGATCGACCAGTTACGTAACGTCGCGATCTTACCTTACACATCTTGTCCAGTCGCGTGATCGCGTAAAGGCAATCGTCAGCTCTAGACACTACATACCTAAGGTTCATTCAAAGTTAGTTACCCTGGTCAGCTACCCTGCTGGTTCATGCGAACTAAACGATCAGGTAAGAAGAACATGATGCGGATCGATCAGGCGACCGTACAATCTTGAGTAACTGGAAGTTATTAGTATCGTTGCGCGTATTTCTTCCCATCCAATTCCGCACTGCTAACTATCGTCCACTCGTCCAATCACCTGATCGCCCAGGATCCAATGGCCTGATTGCTCAATCGCCCAATTGATGGGTTCAAGGGGAGACAGTGGCTTTCACTCCGTAGTCATCGGGCTCGATCATCTAACCGCGCTTCCAAGTAAGGCAGTGTTCATAGTTCACGATTCAGGCGATCGCGTGCTTTACGCGATCGCGTGATCGCCTGAATCACCCAATCAATATGTATCTTTTTCCTTCCGCCTGAATCGCGTGATCGCCTGAATCGTGAACTATGAACACTGCCTAACCTGCCTGCTATCATTCGTATAAGGGAAGCGAGGAGCCAGGGAGGATGTGGAAGTTGAGAACACTTGCACTTGATAAAACTCTTGGTTGATTATATTATGACGATATCGCGTTCCTTGGTATAACATCAAAACGTGGTACCGGGTTATGACAAAAGACCAGTGGGCAAGGTGTTCGAAAAAGAAAACGGATGCAAGTATTCTGCGAAAGAAGTGGTGGAATTGATGGGTGCTGGTAAAGAGTGCCGTGATGATAAGGAGGTTACTGATGGACAGCGTGCTTCGTAAAAAAAAACGTGAGTTTGACGGGTCCCCTATCTTCCACTTTGCGAAATGCCCTCCTCACATTGCTGAGTACGCAAAGAGAGTGATGAGAGAAATGGACCAAAGTGAGAAGAAGGAACTAAGTTGTCTCAAGATTAAAAGCAAATTCCAGGCGTTCTCTTTGAATTGAGTTATTTCAACAATAAGCGATATTAGCCATGACAATATATACCGTTACATTAAGTCTTGCCACAAGTGACCTACTATGGAGTGTATGATTTCCTTCGAAAGGGTTTCGACGGGAAGAACTCGGTAACGTATCGTCAATATCTTTGACCGGTGAGATGGTTGCTGAGCCACACAAGCTTCGGAATCCCAAGTTATGCCATCTTCGGAGGTGTTCTGTGACGGTGTCCTAAATACATCGTACCTTATCAGAATGTGGATCCACTCGTGGGACCTTTTTCTGAATAGCCCTCGCTGCTGATCGCACTGGTCTGACTGGGACCGAACACTATTGCTATTGCATAGCATAGTCGCAGCGGTGGATCCGGAGGCTTGATTGAACAAAAACATGATCCTTTTGCCGATTTGATCGTGATTACGAAGGCGAATGAGATACACTTATTGGGACGTGCTCGAGATGTGCGGACGGTCGCCTGTGCGAACGATCTTCTGGAATCGGTCATCTAAAAATATTTGATAATATTCGCTGGAATAGCGCAAGATGGCTTGCATTGGGATGATCCTCAAATAAGCACAGGATTACAAAAAGTTTTTCTTCTATCAATCACTCGTTCACCCCTTCCCCCTCTAGCCTTCCACCTCAACGTGGGGGGAGGGGGGGAGGGGGGAGGGATGTCTTAGTGACCGCGTACGTGCTTGTCGTGAGCGCGAATACGCGGCCACACAGCCAAGAGTAGGCTCCCCTCTGATCTGCATCAGTTACGATGTGGGGAAGTCTCGGCACTGGCCTTGGCGAGACAGTGACGAAATCCCAGAAAGCAGGAAGCCGAACCTGCGAGAAAAGAGCCTCAGTACCTCGCACACTGGGCCCTACCGCCTCCGACGTCGGACGGTATGGCGAGTGGTGGGAGGAGAAAAAATCTCGGGTTGCTATGGGCGTTTTTTGTTACGGACGATGACGACATTCTCCAAATGCGACATGATGATCGTTTCATGCTTTGCACTAACGATGCAAGTACAGTTTCATCCAATGCCACCCTTCAAGTTCTTCTCGAAGCGAGCAATCACATTAGATACCATGTGGTTGCTTTGCAGCAAACCAAGAGCGGGAAGACCGACGTTCGTCAATTAAGGATGGAACTCGGATCATTCGAGGCGAAAATATTCTATCGCAAAACGTTGACGGAGTTGGCTACATGATACACTCATCTGTCTTACGCCTTGTTGACTCGTATAAGATTCTTCCTCCTCGCTTTGCCATCTTGCGCCTCCGACTCACGCATCGTGTGACCATTACTGTCATCAACTGCTACTCACCACATTGTATGATGGACGAAAACGAGCTCGATGCGTACCACGATCAGTCGAAAGAAGTGATCTGCAACGAGAATTCCGCTGAGATCTGGTTGTACCACAAGCTGGAAGAGCTAGCTCGCCATCGTGCGAAAGGCGCTCGGCAGATTCTGTATGACGGAGACGGACTCATGTGTTTGACTCCTCAAATCCTCCTGCGCTTTGCTATGCGACCGAGACATGGGTGAATAATGTGTCGACGTTAAGAACCCTTACTGTAACGCAAAGCTCTTGATTGCAGTCTTCTAAGGTTTAACCGCTATACACAATACCATGCCGGACTTCGCAGCTCAAATCTGCGCAGGATGTCTCACCTTCGCGATTCAACGGAGTACACTATGACAATCACTTGGCGATGGGCCGGCCATATCATGAGGAGACCAGACGACAGATGGACGAAAATGACGGTTGAGTGGCTCCCATAGGACTTACAGGATCCAAAGGGAGACTCGCCGCGAAATGGAGTGATGTGCTCGTCAGAAAATAGGGCAGCTGCGAATGCATGTGAATGATACTCCAGGCCACCAACTTCGTTGGCTTTCGCAACGTCCATTAATGGTGATCACGAAAAACAGAGCGGAATGGTTTACTGCTGGCGCTCGCACGTAGATGAAGTGGAGCGATGTCTGTGAATCCGTGTGTCTGTCACGAAATCATATCTCGCGTCAGAGCAATGACGAGACCCTAAATTTCATAAGAGATATACTATAGGGGTTGGGACGTGAACACTAGTGGTCCGCGATTGAAAGTGATAGCAATTGACAGGGCTCATAGGGAGCATAAGGAAGTGAATCGCTAGATCCGTTCTGATGTTTTGACCCTAAAGCACTGACACCAATAGGTGTTGTAAGGAGTGATACAGAAACATTAATGATGGGTGGCCTAAACTGATAACGGTTGATAAAATTTGGTAAGGATTGTAAGAAGGCTGTAAGAAGCCAAACTCCGTCAAACCCATTCGTTTTTTTTACCTCTGGAGCGTTGCCAGTCAAAGGTGTTTTGCGCGGTGAGACAGGGATAACCGGCGATGGATAGATCGAGTAGGCTGCTATGAGCCTCTAGCAAGTGCGTGGAGTGAAATCCGATACCTACGACCGAAGTGAAGTGCCTCAAGCACACTGTGCTCATTGCTACTGAGTGAGCACATTTCGTCAAGCCGCGTCCATACTTTGTGCACTGGCCCGAACACCAGCGGTAGAATCATGTGACCGTCGCAGTGGTCGGTGGTGAGCACATGATTTTGTCGCCGTCGCGGCCAGTGTCGTGCACAAAGTTGAAAGTTGCCTTACATATCAGGCAGCAGTATTTCGAACACCAAGCCGTTTAGCCTTGCAAATAATGACGTCTGTCCTTTGATAGATGTACATTAGTGATCAAGATTACTTACACTAACAAAGGGAAATAGACCCGCCAATGCGTCACTAGAAGCAATGAGGCCCATCGGCCGCTAGACTATGTAAAATTTCAAGAAGTGGTGGCATTGCAAGTCAGCAAATGATAAGCATCGATAACTGAGAAATGGATCTACTACCATTATATAAGAATGGCATGCTCATTGAGTGTACATATTGCCATTAATCGATGCGATCAAATTCAAAAATATCAAGCGCTATACTATCTATCCCAGATAATGACCGCTGCAGCCCAAGTTTCAAAGGATCAGTAACCCAACAGAATTCATCCTGATATGATATCACTCTCAACAAAGTATCTACCACTTGATCGTCAGGAAATTCAATTCCGAAAAGTGATAGATTGTGCTTTGCAATGGCAAACGACTTTGTGTCAACCAACAGTGAATCTTAAACACCAAATCAGCAAATGAACACGATTCAAATTCCGGTATCATTAGCAATGATCGGACAGTCGAACTACGTTGAATTCTGAGCAGTGTCAAGCGCAGTATGGATTTAGTCCATAGGGACTTCTTCGATATGAGTTGGTCAGTATTGTCCTATCCACATTACATAATTCTACCATGTTATTCGCTCAGTTCTGTGTGATAGTCCAACTGATGGGTAATAGCTCAGTATCAAAATTTACCTTTCTACATCTATACTCTTGCAGGACTCGTTTCACTTTTTCTGTCTCCTGGTCTAGCGGGAACTATAGCTACAAGGAAGACGACAAGCTGGAGTTATCCTTTCGAGAGTATGTTCTGGCCCTTATCGCTTATGAATATGATAATGGTGGAAAATTTGCAAGGCCACAGTTGATTCGCGACTTTATTTTAATAGGCGCCCTGCTCAATGAAGCCACGTGACCAATTCCCTTCGCGAAATAGAGGGCAAAAGGCTAGTGACAGGAGCTACATATTCCAAATGTACGGTTCGAGCGTGAGTGATCAGAGCGCTAAGAGCAAAGTAAGTGGGACGATCTAAGGAGCAACGGTGAGAAATCTAAATACAGGAGAAAGACAAACAGATTGCAATTATTTTTGAGCTCTGTCAGTCATTTTGCTAAACTGATTAGCCGCATGGCATCCCTAATTCTGCTATGTGGGCGAATACCTGTATCTCGGTCGTGGTGAAGAGTGTCATTACGTCAGCCAACAGCTCAGAACTCCGATCCTACCAGCAAACACTTCGAAATGGTGAGCAGGGACATAGCGGCTGACGAGTGCCCACTTTGCACACAAATAAGTTTAAGGAATCATGCACGGAAGAAAGAGTTTTTTTTGTTATCCATATGTCTATGTTGTACTTGTTTTAAAGGGCTACATGCAAAGTTCCATGCGAAAGTGAGAATCCGGCTAAGATACAACTCCTCAAGTAGCAGACTGGGCCTCCGAGCAAGTGCACGCTCCGTCGTTCACCGTGGTCGGAGACGCATGGTGGGAATAGAAAGTTACATTACATAAACAGTCCCACTCTCCGTCTCCAACCACGGTGGGCGGACGACGGGGGGAGCCATTACTCTGGGGCCTCGCTCCGGCCCCTCCCCCCTCTCCGTCCGCCACTTTGAGGAGTTGTATCTCAGCCGGAATCTCATTTTTTTCAGGTAACTTTGCATGCGGCCCTTACTTAGCAAGTGTAAATAAATATACGAGTAACAGGAGATATTTCCGTGGACGATTCCTTTATTAGTGGAGGTGTCATTTTACACGTAGACAACGGCTTCAAGACAGTACGGTCGCAGTGTGTCGGAGAACACCGTGACTCGAGATTGCTCATGGGAACGTTCGTACCACACTAGTACAGTGCGGAGCTTTACCAGCTTCACGATTGAGGAAACACCCACACTGGCGGAGAGATACATTGCTCATCCGGCTAGATGACGAAGATTATTGGTGTCACAAGTGTGAAGACATGCTTAGCGATCATCATCGGCGATGATCATCATTGAACAACATCACTGCTTAAAGGCACATTCCAGGATTACCCTGAGTGGGTTAAAGCGCTAAACTATGAAATCCGAGATGCTGATGAATACGCCGACAAAGAAAAATCCGAAAAAAGTCCCCGAATAGAGCAAAAATAAGGCCTCCTGTCATCTGGCCTTCGACGAGATTACCGCGTGAAAATAATCACGTCTGAAATGGGCGCGCCCGAGCTCCAGGGTGCGGCCGAGCTGGCTTCAAGAGCTCCGCGCGCTGCGGTGACTCATCATGGCGTTTCGATATGTGCACAGCCTCCCTGCCCGTTTGGGGAACTATTAGGTCATGTGAAAGGACTGCATGTTTCCCTAATCCTGGAATGTGCCTTCAATGAGATTTCGTAGGCAAGATGCTGTGGTGTTTGCTTTATCAGAAGGCAAAGGTCAAAATCGAAACACAGGCCTCAAATGAAGACTCACTTATGCGAAGGCTATACGCTTACTGAAGCTTGGGAATTGCTTACAAGAAACTGGGTGTTGTGTACAGCCCTTTTCAAGCAACCGTTGATGAGTCTGGTGTTCATGTGCTCTATTTATTTCGATGAAAATATTGTGTGGACGCCTCGATGCTTCGATGCCCCCATTGTAATTCAGACCGATTGACGAGAGTTCACAAGTGATTGAGGATGCTCATTGTTTTCAAGCCAAGGCAAGGGCAGATGGTGAGTATAACGGGGGTGTGTGGCGATTGGTCGAATTTTCGCTTCGCGGCGTCAGTATGACTTGCCGCAGTCATCTGGAATTCCGCTCAAGACGCAATGGACTGTCACCGTGATGGATCTTCAATTGCAGGTTGAAAGCCTCGGAAGTTCGCCTATGTTGTTGTTGTTACTTTTTCAACAGATATAGCTGCAAACGACTCGCACTCGCCGCGCGAAAATTCAACCAGTCGCCACACACCCGTATTTCAGTTGTCCCTTCTGTGGTTTTGAACGCGAAATACCTCCACGTCTTCGCATTTTTCACAGCTGCTCTTCTGTTCAAGCATTAGGTAGGAAAAACGAGAGAGTAGAAGGCTGCTATCTAGTGCACGGAGCAACATAATGAGCAGGACTAACGCTGAAGAATTTTCAAGCACTATGCCTGGGTCAAGCACGTAACCAAGAAAAACTTTCGTATCCCTTCTAATTTTCGCCTTTGCAGTCTTCACATTTTCAGAAAAGGTAAGATGTGATGGGCCTTGCGGTCACGATTATCCTCCAGAAGAGTTAGACGCTCTGGGAAGATGTGGACACTTCCTCTGTCAAGTGTGTCATGGACTCGTTTACAATGAGGATGGTTCGTTTGATAGTGTAGAATCTTTGCAAAAATTGAAAAGCCATGTGAAATCAGGTCGTGTTGACTTCCAACAGAGGGGCCAAGCTAGATTAGAAAGGGAGGGGTGCTGTCTAGTCCAATCTTCTCGCAACAAAAAAAAGTAGTTTTTTTTCTGTAGAGGCGGCATCATGTACGAAATTTTCAGGTACACATTTTCCCCATAAAAATGTAGCAAGAGCCGCGTTGTGAGATTCGGTGCGACTGACCGGTAGATTGACAAAATTTTGTACTACAGCTAAAGATAATGAATTCACGACACCTTATGACATCATGAGTACCTGCACAAGCACAAAGAGTTTTCCCATTTCGCTCATTGTACCGCTCAAGTTCCACCCACCTCTTTGGAGGCGTTCGAAATTCGTTTGGTTTCTTCATCGTTTTCGTGAGCGAGTTGAATAAGTGGATAAAAGTCGTATCGTTTCCGGGACGATGCTTGTGAACAATTACTTTCATGTTATGAACAATCGCAAAATTACGATAGGGCAACTCAATCATGTTGCACACCACACGATAATCAAAGTGGTCCTTACCTTCTCAGGGCAGGTAGACCCTTGAATAGTTGTAAAGATTGAACCCTTTTCGCGGCGCCAAGGCTCACCCCTGCCGCGTACGGCCTGGTCGACCTGAGCCGAGTTGAGCCCACCGAGCCGAATCACACCCGGCATGGACGAGAGGGAAACTTGCGATAAGACAAGATAAGGCAGCGATATCAATAGTGAAGGTAGCTTCAGCAGGGGAGAACAGGTGATATCGTAGCATTTTGCGCGATATCGTCGAGGAAGAGCTCTTCATAACCTCCAATACTCGTACGAGGACTGAGGGCAGGGAACCTTATTTTTGGTGGTTTTGAGGGGTTTCGATTCATTTTTCTTCACTGGTGGGTGAACCAGAGCCCCTACATCCTGTTACACGTGCGATAGCTCTCACAATTTTTCGCGAGATGTGCCTTTAATGCGCCAAAATAGGAATAGGCTTGTCCTCAAGATGGCATGGCTGAGCGAGAAACATGCTTGTGAATCATCTTCAGGAACGAGGGGATGCAGCAACTTTGACTGCGTGTACGCCACTCTCTACTCATACCTGCCAGAGGACTACGCTCGACGAGCTTATGAAAGCCATGTAGGAATTGCTGTAGATCGTAATCATTTTTGCGTTCACTAGCACCTCCCTTTTCAGATATTGGCACGTCAGAAAGCCAAAGAAAGAGCAGAAGCATCTCGCCACAGCACGGGCACGACCGAAGCCCCGTCCAAAAGTGGCTCTGAACGAAAAGGAGCAAGGTGGGAAAATCGTCGATAGAGTATTCATCACGATTATGAACAGATTATGCACCACAGCATTTTACAATCATGCCAAGCTTCAATACTTCAATTGGCGTCGCTTTAGTGCTAATCGTCCTCGTACACCTCGTCGTGAAGCCCGCAGGACGAATTCTCTTACATTTGTCAATAGGTAAGAAATCATATAAATCACCTCATCCAAGGAATACCATAAGGTCAATGCTTTTTTTTTCAGAAGAGGTTCCAAAAAAGGCAGTCCGCAGGTTTGCCAACAGTAAATAGAAGTGGACATCATTAGCGAATTACAACCCGCAGTTTTCAGCAATTTCGCACACCACTTGAAGACAGTAACAAGGCAACAGCCTTGCCCAACAGAAGGTACTTTCTCCTTCCAAATAAGGCTTCTTCATTCCTTTAAAAACTCGCCATTATTGCTGAACACCAATTCGTAGTCTGTGATTGTGCATCATGCAAACAGTGTCTGGTGGTAGGCAAATGGACGATAGTCTGACGCTTATTTGTGAGCTCACGGTCTCCACGAGGTTTCTCTGATCTGAGACTTAAAAGTCACATCGACTTGCAGTTAGCCTGCTCCGACAATCCCACACTCGGAGTCAAGGGTGGGAGTCAAGGAAAATATTGAAAAAAACACCAGTCTTTCTTCACACAACTTCCCCTTCTTCGGGTTCTACTATTTCTGTGGTTTCTACCCTGCCATTGCGTATCATCAAGGAAATCAAAAGGCTAAGGAAAAAAAACTGATTCCAAGCTCTTACCAAAATAAGGGGAATAAGAACCTAACAAAACTCAGTACTTATATTCCGAAACTAGAGTCCCGAAACGAATTTGTCGCTAACCATTCGTAATGTGCTCGTCCTCTGATGACAAAGGATGAGACTCAAAATTCATGCAGGTTATGCGGCGGGGATAAAGGATAAAAAAACAAGGATAGACAAGCTGGAAACTAAGTAAGAGCCATGCAATGCTCCACTACGATCGCCGCGTCGCTATTGCGGTAGCAAAGCGGCGATCACGATAGGGCGCGGTATCTTCGGTTTCTATCTGAATACCTGTAACTTTCTTAAGATTCATTCTTTCAAAGAACTATAAACTTTTCTCAATACTTTCTTGAACCAATCTACTGGACTCCCTGGTTTCCTCAATGCTTGCGTAAGTCTCTATATGAAAATCCAGCAAGCAAAATTTTTAAAAAATTTTGAAATGTATCACTTCCCTTGATTGTAACTTCCTTCAAACCAAACCTTATGAATGCAATTTTTATGTGCGGGGTCTGCGGAGATACCGCGTTTTGAGTACTATTAGGTTGGCAACTAAGTAATTGCGGATTTTTAAATACTGCTTTTTCCCTCCAAACTGCTTTCCAGCAATCTCTGTACATACACATGTAGTATAATTCCACACGCATCTATAGGTATTATTGTCTTCCATCTGCCGGATAACCCTTTTCGGCAAAATAAACATATCAACGGTCAACCTCATTTTCAATACAAAAATTATAAAAAGAGTTTTCTTTGAATGGCGTTAGACAGGGAAAGGAAAAGGTGATAATCCGATGGAGCAAGATCAGGGCTATAAGGTGAATGGGACAGCAGTTTTTAACCAAGCTCGAAAATTTTTTGGCGAGTCATTTTTTCAATAAGGGTAGAAATTTTTTTAAATTTTTTTTCAAAAAATTCTCGAGCTTGGATAAAAATTGCTGCCTTATAGTTCTGAACTTTCTCCATCGGATTATCACCTTTCCCTTTCCCTGTCTAACGCCATTCACAGGAAAAAAATTGGAATTGAAAATGAGGTGACTTTTGATATTTTTATTTTGCCGAAGGTGATCCGGGAGATGGAAGACAACAATACCTATAGATGCGTGTGGACTTGTACTACATATATATGTACAGAAGAAATTTTGTGGAAAGCAGTTTTGAGGGAAAAAGCAGTATTTAAAAATCCGCAATTACTTAGTTGCCAACCTAATACTTTAACTGCACAATATTTTATTTTGAGGGAGAGCAGTCGAGAATTTTTTCTGTCAGAGTGGCGAGATCTTTCTATGGTTCCGTCGAAAAAGTGATCCATCACACCGGCCTTCATTGCCGCGTGGTGTGATACGCGCTCTAGTGGTGCTGTGGGGGCATTGGTGGTGGGGGTCGCTAGGTCGAATTTCCGCTTGCGGCGTCGCACTCGCGGCGCCGTCAATACGAGCCATTGGGTATTCCGCTCAAGGCGCAATGGGCTGGTACCGTAAGGGACCATTAAAGATTGCAAGTTGAAAGCTTCGGGGGTTCGTCTACCTTTGAAGGTCCCTCACGATACTAGCCTATTGCGTCTTGAGCGGAATTCCAAACGACTCGTACTTGCCGTGCTACTCACCGTGGGCGGTCGCGCAGAAACTCGACCTAGCGACCCCCACCCGGGCACTGGTGATCGGCAAGAGGCGGTACCACCAGCAGCCGCCGTCGATGTCTTCTAGACGTGGCTAACTCGGAGAGATGACACTGTCTATTCGTACATTCCACACAGCAAAGGCATGCTCACACAGAGAAAAGTGGGAAGACTAGAAATAATAGGTACACATACCATATTCTCTACACAAAGCAACGGAGAAACACGTGCAGAATGTGACAACATATCGTAGTTGATTTGCGGTGTTTCAGTTTGAAGCAATGCCGCAGCCTTGCCCTAATGTTGGTTGTATTTTTCTACACTGGCTCTTTCAGTTCCTATCCTTCACCACCGGATCGATGGAGCCGTAAAATGCGCGTCCTCGATGAGATCTTTTCTGAGATGAGTACCGTTTCCAGCACTGTGAGTGCCTTCACTAGTACTAGCGCGTAACGAGTAAGGATTTATTTTTCCAGAGTCTTTGTGCATCCTCTAATCTTCAATTAACGACATTATCTCTATAGACTTGCACTGCGATGAATAACGAGATCTGAAGTTCTTGCACGTAGCTCTTACAGTGTAGCCTATGACTGCAGCTTCAACCAAAGCAGGGCTGGAGCGCATCATGGCGACGGCGACAACAGCAGGACATCTCCGAGTTGTCCAAACTTTACGTCTCTTATGCTGCTTCATTGTCCCTCTCGCATCCAGCGTTTTTTGTTTGTGTGCAGTCAAGATACATTTTAGCAATATACTTCTTGAAAATAAAGCCATCGCCTACTTTCAAACGGTACTGACTGTCAGTAGCACGGTGTTCTGCCAAGATGTGTAAGGGACGCGTCTCAAATTGAATGTCTTTATTGTTGACAGGGCAAAGCCATTTGATAGTTCCAGTTAGGAAACTTCTCCGCTTGACCTTGTCCGTAACCACCAGCAAATGCCCTCACTCAGGCGAATGTCACAAAGGTGCGCGACTGCTCTCCTACCCCCAGGAAATCACGCTCATTGGCGAATTTCGCTGTCAGAATAGCAAAATGAGGACTAGTGCTTTCCATGAAGAATAGGTGAAAACAGCGAGAAGCCAGTGGATTTTTCGAACGGATTCATTGCCTGATAGAGTTTGCGTGCGCAGATAAGAAGTTCAAAAATGGTGGGAAGCTGGCATAGGAGATTTCGTCCATCGCAACGGATGTCACATCTCTCAATTTAAATCTATCAGACTGCTTCGTGATGTCGGAGTTGATTTGGAGCGCCTGCAAATACACTCACTGGAAATCTCCATGTTTTGAAAAGCAAGTACGGACTTTAAGACTATTTACCTGTTCGGATGCCAACACATTGTTCACTTCACCAAGGTCGGACGCCAACGCATGGTTCGGTTTTCCCTAAGGTCGGATAAGCCGTGCAGCTGGATGTTGTTCCACAGGAATCAAAAATTTTTAGTGTCATTCAGGATTTGGACTGTTACCGCCCAAGATATTGCGAATCGTCGTAATTCGCTCCACCTTGTATAGGCACCAACCCTCATTTCCACTAACTTTTTCAATGAGAATGGAAAAGTCTTACATGAAGGCGCATTTTTTTCCACAATGTCAGGCAGCTCAGATTGCCAAACAGTTCAGTTCATTGGCGACGTCTTACTCGTTTACTTTCACAATTCCCTTTTACAGCTATAAAAGGAATCCCCTTAATCCAAGCCTGCTGCAAGCAGCCGCCTGTTGTTCCCTTTTTTATCATGTCATCAATTATGCAGCAAGTGCTCAAAATGAAGCACAAATTAGGAAAATACAAAAAAATGAAAAGAAAATGCTGAGTAATGCTCATACCTATTACGTTACGTTGAGTGCTAGGTCATATTTCAGCAAGAGGGTCCAACGAGCGAGTTTGAGCTGTTGAACATTCGTCTGATGATATTTGAACCTGGTCCCTTCAAAACTATAAAACGGTCCGTTCGTATGCTTTGTTATCGAGGCTTACATGGCCTTTAAAACCTGCGCAGGCATCTATTAGGTGTATGCAGAATAAATGGCCAAAACAGACCACCTTTTTCAAAACGCCATAACTTCGCACAGACACAACTCTATGTTGAAATAAAAACCATTCGAATTACACAACCAAATCGTAGACGATCTGGTAAAGAAAATTTGCAATCATGATGAAATTCTGGATTGCGAAAATTAATAAAGTCAACGATAACATTTTCAACATGCATAGTATCGGCGAACCCCACACTTCGCAAGGCACCCAGCAAAAACTGATGCAGTTAGGCATCGAGACTCTCCCTCACCCCCTTATTCCCCAGACCTATCCCTGACGGATTACCCCTTTTCCGGGTTCTCGATGCAAACCTGCAAATGCAATCAAGAAAAATTCGCCGATACTATGTACGGTAACAATGCCATTCTTGACATTATTAAAGTAACCGGAAGGGGTCCGAAACAAGAGAAAAATACAAAGAAATGAGCATTTTGTAACGAACGCAGAAGGTTAGAAGCGATAATCGGTGAAAAAATCCGAATTCAAAAGTGTATCGCTGCGGTGTGTATTCGCGCCTCATTCGCACCATCGCGCTGACTTTCCGAGTTGCCCGCTGTAGGAGACGGGCCGCGGTCCAACATTAGTTGTAGCACCTGACTCCCAGCGCAGTGGGGTGGCCATTCCCAACTACATCAGCATTCATGTAAGTACACCTAGAAACAGTGTAAGAAAGAATAAAGGAAAAAGTAAAAGGAAAAAGCAAATTTATAAAAGAAACATCTTCTCTTGGCACCATGCCACGGCGTCAAATTGGGGAGTTTGTGCAATGGCGGCCACTTGAACTCGTCCACACTACGTCTGTTCTACCGTAGGCCAAAATTACCTCCTGGTGTCTCGCAATCCAGAATTTGATCATGATGGCATTTTTCCTTGACCTGATCGTTGCAAAGTTCTGTAGATTTGAACGGTTTTTATTTCGACAAATAAAGTTGTGTCTGAGCGAAGTTATGGCCTTTATGATTTGGCCATTTATTCTGCATACACGTAATATGATTGTCTGCGACCATACAAGCAAAGCTAGATCAATGTGTAACTCAGCTACCATTGTTCTATTGTGCCACAAATTGCACTGCTATCAGAAAGCAACTTATTTTACAGCGTTCACATAAGTCGAGAAATGTCAGCCGCTTTGACTGTAAAGGAGGCACTTGATGAGCTGGTGGACAGAAGAAATGGGTGAGTTTCCCGAGGGGGCAAGCACAAGCGGAAGACTTAATTAATCAGTGCTATGAATTTTTATAGAAAAATCCGCCACGAGTGTCCTTCACGGCTGTACTTCTGTTCCGAAAATACCAGTGAAGGTCTTCGACGGATAACTGTCGAAGAGGTACTGAAAACCTACCGGTTATCGTACGCAATGCAAATCACAGCGTCTTATTTTCCTTGACCTCAATTTTGCAGTGCCATCTGTCACGAGAGAATTAAAAACTGAAATTTCAGTTCGAATCGGCTCGCCTTTGGCAATATCCGGCTCGTAACAGTGTTTTGCACTTTGTTCTCGATGCTGTCGGCTATCTCAAAGGAAAAGGAGGGGACTGACCCGTTGTGCAGCAAAATGTGGCTTCGACATGTTTGATACAGTGTAGACTTTGTCATGATTTGCTTGTCTTTTTGAACGCTTTAGAGATAAAATGTGAAGATATTGTTTGTGCACATCTCTTCAAGAGACGATACCAGTACACCAGGAAAAGATGGGCGGCTTCAAGGCAGTGGTAGGAGTAATTCTGTTGTATCGTTCACTCAAATTTTTGATTTTGACTGGTGAACCTTTTCACTAGTAAAGCACCACGTTTCGATCGATACGGCAGTAATACGATACAATAAATATCAATTTATTATCTTGTCACTCTACACCTTAGTCATTGTTCGGCGAGGACGATCATAGGAGGCGGACTGGGTTATGAAAGGCGGAGCCTGTTGGACGCAATGTCCCCTTCAAAGCTCACGGGCGTTCCCTTCAAAGGGGATATCGCCGGGATACATGGTCTCAAATCCTCAGTTTTCATATGGATGAATCATTTTAAGGTATCCTCATTGCTCACATCACTCCTTCCACTTTTCCAGATAATAGTGCCGATTAAGCACGAATATGAAGCCCGTAACTTATAAGGAGGACAGTGGTTCTGTGAGGGCCGGTGCGCATCTATCCTTGCATTTTCGTCTTAACTGTGACTGCTACGTACCTTGGGAGCAGCTGAACTGCTCTGAGATAGACAGGCTCAACGAGGCATGAAATTAGGACCCTGGACAAAACTACATAACTTTTAAGGAATCCCTACCGCTCCCTTGTGTAAGAGCATGGGCACTGAAATTGGGATCTGACCACTGTAACCTATTCCTAACCGTATCTAAATGGGGCATGGGGTAACTTATTCCTGTCTAGGTCTCATGCTTATTCGCGATGCGACTTGACACTTTGTTTCCAGATAATGACGCAATTCATCGACTCGACAATCGGAATGGGCGGATGAGGGCAAAAAGCTCAGTGGGCGAGACCGTTACGGATAGTCACCTGACCAGACATTTGAACCGTTATCGTGTTCTTACCTCATTACGCGTCGCTTGGTTACCGGGTTGTCACGTCGTCCTATTGTTTTGTTTTGAAGTCGCCTATTATCTTGAAGTTGGATATACTATTTTGTGTACTTATGGCATACTATAGGCCAGCTATGGATTGGAGAAGGTCCTCCAGTGATAGCAGCGAGTGTGGCGTCACAGTACCCAATGAATCACCGAATCTCGAAACCCTCTTGTTCAAGTATGGATTTCCGGAGATGACCGCTATAAGCCTCTTCGCCTTGCCTTCTTCGCTTCATTTTGTTTGCGAAGAAGTAAGCATTCAGTGAAATCAATTCTCTCGAATGCTGATTCGCCAGAACTCCTCGGGATTACATTATTAAGGTTTCTGTATCAAAGGCCGTCATCTCGCAGGTATGAGAGAGAGACGCTGCCGCCTGCAACTATCGCCCCACCGAGCTCACACAGCTATTCCATCCTGGCACTTCGCACTGTCTGCCAGTCATCGCTTCTATGGACCCATCACCTTCTGACCACCACAGCTCGATCCCGACGATCTCCAAGCCACCACGATCTTCTATTATATCATCCGAGTGATCAGTTCGCAACGAACCTGTATTGCTCCAGGTCGTTGGTCTCACACACTAAATCGAGATCCTATGGCGGAGCCACGAACATGATTGGAAGCAGCGAGTGAGACGCTCCGGTAGACATATTTTTGATACTGGTGCGTGTCGCATTGACATCGGGGCTTAACTCCCACAATGGGTTTCGTAGTAGTAGTTCGACGCGGCCCTCATTTTATGCTTCGTCTTTGCATGCTAGGTCACCATCTTTAGTGTCGGCGACGCAACAGCGGGTGGCATCCCAGTGACAGCTCTATAATCACCTCTAACACATTCATTATGGCGCCGTTTCGCAAGCTTAAAATGGACTATATGGTGTTTGCATGCCCATAACAAGACAGCGGAGAAGAGATGACCTTCTATATGACCGAAATACCGTACTTTCCCAGCTGAACTCCAGTCCCGTTCATACGCCTCACGAGAATAGAGTACCAGGAACTCACACAAAGGGAACATTACAACTTCGACCTCTTTGAAGGAAGACTGTCAAAAGTCATTCTCCCTAGAATTCTTGTACATCACCGCATGCGGTCCATGGCGGCATGCATAGCTGTCTCTATGGACAACACCATACTTACGGTCATAAGGTCAACCCCAGACCTCAACGGTTTTCCCGTTCTAGCAACCATTCAAACGCAATACGGAAGGGCAGTCGACCGCCCACTTCATCATCACGTTGAAACTTGTCCAAGTGCCTGCTTTTGAGCTGAAAACTCGTTGAAGCCAAGAGTCAGAAACACCTTATTTTCAAAGTTTTTGAAAAGTTTCTTCGGTTTTCTTTACACTTTTGTTCTTCAGCACTTTCAAAGTCTTTATGGAGCGCGACGAAGCACGAAAATTATAGTGTATTGTGCCATTAACTACGGCTGTTACTACGTGGCCAAATGTCTCTACCTCCACGTTGTATCGTGTAAGAATCCTTTGCCACGTGCTACAGTTCTTCTACACGCAAAAATGAGTTTATCCTAGTATACGTTCTGTGGGAGCAGTTCAAAATTGATAAGAATAATGCTGGAGCATTATATCCACGAAAATCTCGCGAAGAGGCAATGCTAGGAAATGGAGATACCGCTGGTGAGCTGTTTGACTTCTTCTCAGCGTGTAAGGTAACTAAAACTCATTAATTCATTGGAAACCTGACTCGACTCGAACTCTTAATGGTTATGTCGCAAGCTTTATAGTAGCTGTCAGATTGATTGCGGAGCTTGATTGTCCTCGCATCACATCTCTTCGAGCGCGCGAAAGCTTCGCCACAAAGAGCCTTTGCTATTGTTTGGAATCTTCCTGCAGGTGAGAATGGTCGTTCACAGCATTAGAGGCAAAGCATTGAAACGTCAACACATGCACATTGGCTGCGTTCATACCCAACTTTGGCGATGCTTTGTGCCACGGTTTACCTGCACTATAGCGGTTTATTTGTGGCAAATGGCCAAAATCACAGATACGCCGAAGCGCTAACTCCCTCAAATCGCGGATGCGCCAATGCTCCCGTTTTTTCAATCGATACGCATCTCTTTAGGCCGCTTTCATACTTTGCGCACCGACGCCGTCACGCGCGTGACGGCGTCGGTGCGCAAAGTATGAAAGCGGTCTTACGCCTATCCGCCGAAAATTCCATTCAGTTCGGTAAGAACGTGGCCTTATCATTGAGAGCGCTAAGCGAATCATCTATTTGGTGCGATGGAGAAGAAAGACGCAAAGAAGCATAGCGTAGGAGCGACGAAAATTTTTTTCCTCAGCTCACGGAAGAAGTGGGTCATTAGTGGGAAAACCTGTTTTGAAGAGAACAGTAAGCTTTTCCCATTTCGAGGAAATGTGTACAAATGAAGCTGTGCCTCGTTCCATGCGCAAAATCAGGACTGCGCATGAATTGTAGCACCAAAAGGGTTTTTTTGGCTGGAGTAGCGCCAGACGCTCAGTCATCCAATTTTCAGTGGATATGCGTTGCATACCAAATTTGAGCAAGGAACCAAGTAGTGAAAACGCTCATGCCGTTTCATCTGGACATATTTATGTTCCTTTGATTGAAAATCGAGAAAGGAAGACAAGTTTTCAGAGGTATCCAAAGAAGCTGTGTTTAACAACTGCAATCCGGAAGACTTAAAAGAAGCCGAGCTATTTCGAGCACTTCCCATTAGGATCAAATCGGTCAGATCCTAGCTCAACCAGTGCAATCAAGGATGATCAATCCTTGCCAGTTTTCTCTTGTTTGTCAATTATTCTCAGTTACTGCTGGGCAGGGCTACAGTTATTCAGAACACTGAACTTAAAGACAGCAT
This sequence comes from Trichostrongylus colubriformis, assembly GCA_963978905.1. Lineage (NCBI taxonomy): Eukaryota > Metazoa > Nematoda > Chromadorea > Rhabditida > Trichostrongylidae > Trichostrongylus > Trichostrongylus colubriformis. The sequence goes on along the minus strand of OZ022258.1, from coordinate 17,997,708 downwards.
TAGGGGTAATGCGGTAATAGAGAAATTCCTACAAGAAGTCACTCACATGGTAGTCCTGTGCCTGAAAAGGTTATCTGTGGCGAAATCCCGGTGAAAACGCGCCCCTCCAAGCTGTAGAAACCGTGCAAAACGCCGCAACCATGCAGCGGGTCCGCCTCTTGGACACAGCGGTCCCGCCTCCCGATGACGTAATTCCCGATTGACTGGGGTGGGAGCGGCCAAGGAGATGTGGCAGGATCGAAGGCTTTGCGGCGTGCTTCCGCAGTTTTAGCTTGAAGCTCACTCCAAAAAGTAGATCCTGTCGTATTTCCAAACATTCCCTTGTGTTTACTTGACAACATGCCAATGGGAAACCAGGTCAGACTACCCGCCTCTTCACGGGAAGGTCGTCCGGGTCGAGAATCAGCGGTGGGAAGGGGGTCCTGTTTCTCGGATTTTTAGCCATTTCATCCGTTTTTTCTCCACTGTCCTGTTACCAGGCATCTCGATTTCATATGCACTATTTCTTTTACTTTTCGTCCGACTTTCCCCTAATGCTGCCTTTAAAGTTTTCAAAAAAGTTTTGGGCTCACTCATCAAAACTTCCGAATCAATTTTCATCCCTATTATTACTACTACTTATTACCGGTTCCACATGGCAGAAAACAGCACATTAAAAACTGCAAAAACGCACCGCCCGACAGAGGATAAACGTACGGAAAAACATAAAAAATAAACATAAATGTAACTCAAACACTGGATGGGGTGCGAGGAATACTGACAGCAAGATGGGGAACTTGGTGATGAAGAACAGTTGTTCGCCAAAACCGCAAGTCGCTCAAGCACCACGCGGCCCCGCCTACCACTTAGTTGGTCCGTCAACCCCATCAAGGCCCACTTTTCGACCAAATTGGAACGAGGGGTATTACAAAAGCTTCAAATGTGAACACAAGCAAGGGTGTAGTTAAAAATGAATAAGATTAGCATAATAGAACTAGAAAATTCAATGACTGAAGAGAAATACAACAAAGATTCGAACTTGGGGATAAAACCTTAGGTTCTGTTGTTATCGTTAGTCAAGTCAGTACACTAAATGTTCTTTCGCCTTCTCTTTTAGGATATCAGAAACACCCTTGAGCAATCAGGATTTTGTAAAATTTACTTCAGAGCGAAATGACAGAACCTGAGTTTACCACTGCCATTGGCAAGTCATTCCAAGGAGGTACGATCCCCTGAGTGAAAGAGTTACGAGATTTTGTTGTCCTCGTTACCCCTCCCAATATTCTGAAATTATGACCACGTGTGCATCCAATAAATACCGATCTGTTGAAGAGCATGTCAAATCAGCGTCTACTAAATTGCAGGGAAGCCTAAGAAGCTCTTTAATCAGCCATCCTTCTCCTCATTTCTAATATGTTGGAATTAGTAGTGGTAATCTGTGCTTGTAGGACAGATGGAACATCCCTACACGAGCGAAGATTCTTTCAGTAAACTTCGCCTGCACCCTCTCAATGCCTTCAACCATAAGCCTACCTGCCGGCTTTATACCATTGGTCAAAATATTCCAGTAAAGCGCGAACATAACTTCTATGAAGCAATTATAATATTCCAGTTTTTTCTGATTGAAAAGGCACGCAGAATGTAGTTAGCCTGCAATTAGCTAGGTTGACAACCTTATCAATGTATCATCAAAGGAAAGAGAACAATGGTATGATATTCCTGAGTCGCGTGCTGTTTCCGCTTTTTTAAGTTCTGCACCGTTCATCGAAAAATCAATATTCAGGTGAAATGAGGCTAACTCTGAACTTATTGTCTTTTTCCGAGAAACAGTAAACTTAGACTTGATTAATATCGATCGATGTGGTCACCTTCAGCGCCTGCAATAAAAAAGCCGCGGTTGTCATCATTGTGGTGTCGTAAATTCCCTAATCTTCTTCTATGGGTGATTGAAAATCACATGCAGATGATAAGGCGTTGAAGGGACGATGAAGATAAGGTAGTGTTTAGAGTTCAATTCAGGCGATCGCGCAACTCACGCGCTTTGCGCGATTGAAGCGGGAAGGATAGGATAGGTATCGTTTGGGTGAATGATACGCCTGAATTGCGTAATCGCCTGAATTGCTTCATCGATATGTATCTTCTTCCACCTCAATGGCGCCTTTGCCTGCCTGAACACCAATTTTGAACAATGCCTAAGACTGGAGAATGAGCTGAACACATTATCTTCCGAACTATGCTCAGTATCCCAGGCTGCGTGCATAGCCAGGTTTGTAGGAATCTTGTTCGACTAGAGGATCCCATTCATCGCCAAAGTGGAGCGCATTCGGTCGCCGACAGTCTTCGCGACTATGTGGTTTTGCGACCTTGCGATTCTGCGGCATCGGTGTCGTGGCTCCACACGCGAAGTCGCGGCAATGCAAGAACTCGAAGTCGCAGTATCGCGTGCTAAAGTGCAATGCCAAAATCGCAAAATTGCAAATTTGCAAAATTGCGAAGTCTGACGGCGCTTGTCCACGATTTGGAATTTTTGGCGGCTCCGCGCATCAGTGAATCGGCGCATCCGCAATTTCGGATGTTCGTCATAATGCTAATGTTAGCTATTAAGTTGGGGCATATTTTTTTTTATCAAAAACATTTCTAACTGAAAGCAGATACAATCTATGATGAAGAATGTTACTTTCGTCGTTCTATAGCGAATTACCCTCCACACAACACTTGTGACCTAACCTTGTGGAACAGGTCGGAACACCTGCACGCCATCCTAGATATTCCAAGGGGTTATACACTGGGAATACCCCTAGCGTCATGAATAAGAGTAGATGGCGTGGCTCAAAAGCTCTAAAAACCCGTATATGCTTAGAAACATTGTGGACTTTCCTTGAACGAGAACTTGCACAGATGTACAATTGCGAAGAGCAGCGTGTTGTGTCAATGGCGCCCCCGTTTCGTGGATTTTCTGCTTTGGTTCGATTTCAGTGCAGAGCAAGAATGCATAAAGTGGAAAGAATTAATGTCAAAGGTAGGACAATCAGTTACTTGTTGTTAGTAATATCTTTGATTGTTACGTAGAAAAAGTCGGCGAGCATAAGTATGGTGCCAAGACCATGCCATCGCATCTGAAAGCAAACGGATATGCATCGAAACTGTTCAGCTGGTTACTGGGACGAATTGTTTGAACGACCGCGCATCAAGTTTTTTGCTGGTCCTGTTGCGAATTGATCCATCTCACAACGCTTCGCGACGGCAAAGAAACTAGCGCGGCGCGATGACCAGTTGGACAGTTCGGACGCTTACCGGTAGGCAAACAATAAGTAAAATATGTTATTCAGGCCCAGGATTAAAATAAAAGCATTGCGTTACTTAAAATTGCCATTAGCATTTATGCATGCTTGCAATCTCTTTGAACAATCACTGTAACGTACAATCACTTCATTTCGTGCTTTTTCTATCGATGTTTTTTCATAACTCGGAGCTATTAACAACTGTCTCAAAAAGCTAGCGAATCAATTGAAGCAGTAGTGGGCACCGTTTATACTGTACTGCTGGCCTCAAGAGTAGTAGAAGTCACTGTGTTGCATAACGCTAGTGAATTAGACGTCATGTTCGACTCTCTATGAACCTCGGCATTACTTCAGTGACCGTATTTTCTTTTAGAGGCTTCGGGAGAAGGGCATGAGAGGAAAGCGTATTCCAAAACATTGCATTTTGTAGAGGAACAATTGAAGTCAAAAAAGATAATGCGTAGCGAAAACCGCGTTAAAAACGCGTCTCTTAACTCTTGGGATTTAAGTGCGCTTCACCGCGATGCATGCATCATCTCGGAGTGCACGCTTCGGAAGGGCCGACGCCACCGTCTTTCCATGTCACGCAGGGCGAATTCAAATTCCTTCATGATGATGCTAAACAAGTGAAACAGCACACAGCAACAAACAAGTGAAGCAATGAAAGTGAGAAAAAGCGAAAATGTGAAAATAAAGCGTGATGACAGTAATCTCATGAATTCACACTCGTCGTGTTGATAAGGTGTCGTGTCAAAGTAACGAGCTGCAAGCTACCGTAAATCTATACCGTGGAAAATTTCATCCCAACGTCTTTAGATCTCGTGTTGGAGTCTTGATTTTTGCAGGTAACGTGGTAAGAGGGGGGAGGGGAATGGGGACACTAGTGCAGTGTTGACAGGCAAGTGGTGGAACGGAAACCCTGATGGTGACTGATCGAAACTGATAAAGACTCATAAAGGACGATAGGGGACCATTAGCAGTTTCACCAAATGCGGTACACCGCTAACTACTACAATACAACCGCTACAGTAAGTGTCTGACGCTCATTGATACTGGGCGAGCATATTCCGATTACTTTTCAAGCAGTTGGCTGGCGCACACTACTGTGCGCGAAACACCATGTGCGCCAGTAGGTCGATCGGAATTTTTTTGGGGACAGAATGTCTCAGTGCAAGCTCCGCCCACCGTGGGAGGAGCTTAGCTTGGTCCATGTGTAGTCTTTACTTCTTGTTCTATGCCTTACCCATCCCAAACTTGTCTTATCTCCTCAGGTCGTTCTTGCCTTTAAGATCCGCCCACCGCTACAAATGCTCCCCACTGTAACCAAGATTCTTGCTCGACATTCAGAAACCCACCGCTGATCTGAATCAATCCTCTCAATACGTTTGGGCACATTCGAATCCGATTAGCAATTTTCGGTCGGAAAACGGAACATCCCAGTGCACGCCCCGTCCACCGTGGGCAGAGCTGAACTTGGTCCATGTTTACTTCTTGTCCCACGCCCTACCCATACCACATTTGCCCCATCTACACAGGTCGCTTTTCATTTAATCCCTAATTTCATGACAGACGGATATAGGGACGGACGGACGGACAGACAGACGAACGTTTTATATGTCTCTCTTTTGACACCTCATGTCTACTCAAGATGCGACGGCCGCCGTCTAGCGACTTGACTGTACATGAAATTCCAATTAGTGATGCATCTTTAACGAAATGTTAAGTTACTTTTACAATGTTAGCTGACAACCACGAGGTCGAATTTTCGCGCGGCCGCGCGCGACGAGGGGCGCGGCGGGTGCGTGTGCCAGTGGCAGGGCATGGCAGCCTTCAAGCGAGGCAGTGTGGCATGAGTGGAAGCGCAGACGTGACGCAGTCACGCTCGGCCGTCTCCCAAGGGCAATCGATACGGCGAGCCGTACTGGTGGCGCCGCGAGTGCGCCGCCGCGAAGCGGAAATTCGACCTCGTGACCCCACCCATTCCTCCCAGTTATGCGATCGAATACCGAACTGTCCAACCTGAATTATCCAAGCTCCCAGATGGTGACCACTACAGCCCAAGTGGTAAATAATCAGTGGGTAACCAAACTTTGTAGATGATTCGATATCAGATGTAGTGTAGTTGTAGGGAATGTATCCAATAGACAAAAATGCTGCACTCCCGAAAAGAAGTGATGTAACAGTGGTAAACGCTGAATTATACACCAATATATAGCTTAAGCACTGAATGCCCAGAAAGTAAAAGTCGTTCGTACTCCGATATCAGTAGAAATGTTCGATACCAAAACTGCGTGCATTCCGAATAGGGATAGGTGTTTTGGAGATACCAGCTGAGCAAACGCTCACTATTGCGCCTACAGTCCATTTCCCGACAGCTGGCAGGGCGAGGCCTACGGACTTATATCGATCTCTCTCACCCCGCCACACACTCTCACCCAACTCTGTAGGCCACGCCCTGCCAGCCTTCGGGAACTGGGCTGTATCACCTAGTAGAATTATGTGACATGGAGCTCTTTGATATCAGTGGGCCAGATGAACTTCAAAATAGTGAAATTCCGCCACGTGATTCGCGCAATAGTGCACTGTGCGGTAGCTCTACTGGACCTACTATACCATAATTCGCTTAGTATGTCTGTGTGTGTTCGCCTGTCTGACAATGGTGGGATCCTGAATTTTACAAGTGATATAGGTTGGTAAGGGGACCCCAACGGTGGTGGATCGAAAGCAATAGCAGCTGATAGGAGCCGATAAGGAGCTTTGAAAGACAAATGTCACTAAATCCATTCCGTCTTTCATGTTGATCCCAGAGCGCTGACACTCACAAGTGTTTTGGGACGGGGACATTAAGTCGGTGATCCAATTCGAGATTGATAAGATTCGATAAGGTGCATGAAAAGGCGAATGTCGTCAAATCCTTTTAGCTTTTCGTGTTGACCCTGGAGCATTGACACTCATAGGTGTTTTACGGGGTAGGACGGGGGCAGTGATGGTGGGTGATCCGAACAGGGTTTTGTAAGGAGCGTATGAAGACAAATGTCGCTAAATCTGTTCGCTTTTCCGGCTATTGTTCACATTCACAGGTGTCACAGGGTTCCGGGTTGTTTACGGTGACTTATCGGAACTGATAACGGTTGACAGGGCTGATAAGAGCTGTTAGGAAGTGGGTAGGCTAAAATACGGAACGCTGTTTGCTAATACTATGCGCCGCTATAGCGAAAACGTCTGATGCTCAGTGCCATCGGGTGAACATAGTTCGTTTTGACATAGGTTATCGAATTATCAGGCGCTCAACTGCCTAGCGTTCCTATTGATGGCGCATGTCTCTTGATACTGCGATCTACATAGATGACAGGGTACGATCTAGTTCTGTGATAGTATATATAAAATCTTAATAATGTCATTTGCGGGATGGGGCGTGGCCATTCACATGGGTGTTCCAACTTGATAACGGCAGATATGATTTGATAAGGAAAGAAATTGACGGTACTTGGAGGCATTAAGTTTCGGGTTTTTGACCGTTTCATTCTTTTTTTTTCTTCCCTCTTGTGATAGTACGCACCTGGCCTTCATATTCAATAAACTTTCCATATTCGATCTGAACTACCCATACTACTACCGTCAAATGTTTCAGAACCTCAATCTTGTGTGTTCGAGAAGAACATGGACTAGAAAGACATTTGTACACTAACATTACATGAATCACCTTTTTAGACCTCGATGCTCAGTCGTCGCCAATGGAAGAAAATAAGCAGAACTGAACCGAGGTGGAATAGTTGCGTCAAAGATACATAATAGTTAAATTTCAGAAGCATAAATGTTGAACTCGAAGGTTTAGCAACACGAAGAGCAGTTAATGTAAACAAGGGTCTTGTACCAACAGAATGAAATAAAAAGCAGTACCTTGTCGGTTAACTGCCACTGACGCAGAAGAAAAAAGGACCTACAATCTCTTCACTTCAATATCAAGTAACACATTCTGCTAGAAATTAATCAAACCTGACCAAATAGGCTTATATGAGTGATGATTCCGTGGATGGAGCCAACATACTCCACGAAGCACACTTAATCCTTCATGGCCCATTGTTCGGTAGCGAATTAAAGGAACCGGAAGGGGTCCGAAACAAGAGGAAGATGTAAAGAAATGAGCATTTTGTAACGAACACTCGAGGTTAGAAGCGATAATCGGCGAAAAAACCCGGATCCAAAAGCGCGACACTGCGGTGTGTATTCACATCCCATTCGCATCCAAAACAGTGACTTTCCGAGTTGTCCGCTGTAGGAGACGGGCCGCGGGCCCACCTTGGTTGTAGCACCTGACTCCCAGCACAGTGGAGTGGCCATTTACAACTACATAAGCATTCATGCAAGTACATGTAAAAACAATATAGGAAAGAACAAAGTAAAAGTAAAAGGGAAAAACAAATTAATAATAGAATCATCTCCTTTTGGCACCATGCCAAAACGTCAAATTGGCGAGTTTGTGCAATGGCGGCCACTTAAACTCGTCCACACTACGTCTATTCTACCGTAAGCCAAAGTTACCCCCTTCCGCTGTCTTTAACGACGCGGGAAGTGATAGGGAGCAAAAGGGAAAGGGGAAGAAATGTTCGTCTTCAAACGAATACTGGAGACCTGGAATTATTAATAGCAAATTTCGGGTTGGAAAGCGCGGCATTACGATTTTGATTCGCATCTCCCGCACATCATTGCGATCAGCACAGATCACATTTCCGAGTTGCTCACTGCAAAAGATGACATATGCTGTCTTCTAAGGCATATTTCATTCATTCATGATTATGTGGAACAAGAATAACTGAAGCAATAAACAAATAAAGCAATGAAAGGAAGAATAAACGAAAGAGTAAGAAAGTAAAAAAATTGAGATAAAAATCCCGTGGTAATCTTGTTGCTCCCCTCCACCCTCAACTGCATTAGCACCAAAATCCAATGTGTTCACACTCGATGTCTTAGCAAGGCGTCATATGTGGAATGGCAGTAGTTGAACGATCTGTAGTACGGTGGGTCGAAATTGCCCTCGCCCCCCCCCCCCCCTTCCCTCGGTGCCTTTTATTTACAAGGAGATACGCGAAATAGCCATGAATGCTCTGCCTTCCTCCAGTTCAACAATTGATCCTTCCGCAGAATTCAGGTACGTCCAACTTGCCTGCACAATCAACCTTAGAGTCTTATGTTTAGTATTGTATCACTGCTTTGGCCAGGTGTGTACCCTTACGTCAGGATGCCGCACTGCGGCATGTCTTAAACGAAGCAATGTGGACGAGCTGAAGGCGCCATGTTGTTGGGTCCCGAAGCGATTAGAAGTCAGCTGCGTATCGCACCCCTAGCATTACGTTGTAATTTTTCTCAGACCCAACTACCGCGACGCGCATAGCTCGCACACACTGTGTGGCACGCCGCTCGTCGTCGTGCGGCATCCTGATGTAAGGGTACACACCCGCTTTGGCCGAGTCCTTCTGGGTCGGAAGACGGGGCCTACGAGAGGGTGCCCACTCTGTCGTTCGCCGCATTCGGAGACGCATTGTAGGAATAGAAAGTTACGTAAACAGTCCCACTGTCCGTTCCCAACAGCGGCGGACGGTGGGATGGGGCTTTTACTCGGAGGCCCCGCCAGAATTTGGGGAGCTGTATCTTCGCCGAATTCTCACTTTTCGCGTGAAACTTTGCAGGCGGCCCTTATTAGGCAAATACAACATAAATATAAGGGTAACAAAGAAATTAATTTTTCCGTGGACGGTTCCAAGTAATTGTGCACGGGGAAACGAGTTTCACTCTCAAAAATAGATTCATGTTGTATGCGCCTTATAAGGGCCACGTACAAAGTTTCACCTGAAAAGTGAGAATCCGGCTAAGATACAGCTCGTCATAGTGATGGTCGAAGGGGCGGGGTCTTCAGAGTGACCGTCCACCCCGTCGTCCGCCGCGGTCGAAGTCCCAATCGTGGGAAGAGAAAGTTGCGTGGACAGTCTCACTCTTCATCTCCGACCGCGCTGGGCAACGGGGCGGGCATTTACCCTGAGGCTCCGCTCCTTCGGCCACCACCTTGAGGAGCTGTGATCTAGTCGGATTCCAACTTTTTCGTGTAAAACTTTGCAAGTTAAGACGAAAACAGCATGAATTTTGGGTAAGAAAGAAACTTTTTTCGTGCCCAATCCCTTTGAATCACAACTAAAAATGTTTCCATTACTGAAAGTGGAAATGCAACATACAGTGTATCCTCAAGAGATTGGTGCTCCTTGTTCATTTGCCACCATTGTCATTGATGGGAAAATCTTCTCCAGGACAACGTTTCACATCCATTGGGAAACTGACCCCTCTGACGTGGTCTTAGACTTTCAGAGGGGTGCCCCTCTGGCGGTAGTCCCAAACAATTGCACGCGACTCGCTAGCAGAATGATGAACGCTGACCCTGAAATAGTTCCGTGGCCCGAACCCGTACCATGAGACACCACGCGAGGCGCGGCGCACAAAGAACCGGCCTCGTCCTCGAAACGTACTTCTGAAGCTTTTTGTTTACTAGTGCCATGTCGTACTGCTCTCCGCGCGAATCACCATCTAATACCATTAAGTTATCCATTGCGCACTTGTGAAGAAACGACGAATCGTTGGCCGCCGACGCCAGCTCATAAGGAATACATTAATCACGGAAACCGGTTGACGGGTGAGGGGCATCGTGGTTGGTTCTACCAACACAAAAAAAACTCAACGTATAATGGCCGATCTCGTGGCTTGCACGAAACATTTTGTTAAGCGTATTATGCTGGAGAAAAGCGCTGTCACTGACATTGCTGGACGTTGCCCGCCCCACCACGCATGTGATACAACAAAACCTCGTTGTTGTCTATCATGGGTTAACATAAAGGACATGGGGCGGTGCGTTTCCATAATTATTTCTTGTTATCTTCCGCAGAATTCGCTCTTTGCTCATGTTGCACTGCAGTCACTTCCGCAACGCTTGAATGACCGGAATCTGTGAAAAATTACTTCGCTGATGACACAGATTCACGGCTCATAAACATTTTCGCGCTACCGGCCTTCACAATACATCTCACATGTGCTGTAGGTTCTTACAGCTAAGCTTTTATACCAAAATGGATTTAGTTCCGTATACATACTTGTACATATTTATTTAGGGTTATATTACAATTAATACCATTTGTGTTATATGGCATCGTCCCCACGTTGATTCCAGTCTCAGAATCTTCGGATATCCCTCCTCTACTCCCCTCATGATCTTCTGTGGTATTTTCATATAAACATCTGAAGACTTGAAAACTTCCCGAAGCTGTCTTTGCTCCACTTCGAATAATCTCACTGAACAAAGAAAACAAAGTTTGTTACCTCAATATGGAACAGCCTGAAGTTGTGGCCTTGCATGCCCGGTTTGTAATCTTAAGTCGTACCATATGGCCCCGGAGATTTCTAAGAGGTCTTGCTTTTAACGCAAAATCTCTTCGTGCATTCTCCTAAATCTTTCTTCAGTTTACATTTTTCCCTTAACGGTGGATCATTGCCTTCTGCGTAAAATTAGGCGACTTATCTCTTTGGAACGGTGCATTTTGGGTTAGTGATCCAGGATGCAACTGGACCCCTCACGAGCGAAGCCCATCAGGTCAGGCTGAGCTTCTACAAAACAATTTTCTGCATTATATGTCACATACATGAAGCAAAGAGCCGGTCTCAAATTCGGCTAAATGGTTTTTGGGGGGGGGGCCAGAAAAACAGCTGATGGGTCGATCCACACTGAGACAAATTTTTGCATTTTTTAAACTTTCATCCATTTATGCTCATGTATGACCACACGTGCAAAATGTGTGCAAAATCAATTTTTATTCTGCCGAGGAACCGCTATCTTCAGTATTTTTGCGTACTAGACGATTGATTTGTTTGGGCCTGCCAACGCTCAGAGAAAACCAGGCGACCATTGGTACTACTCCTACCATAGTAAAGGACACTCAACGAAAGGAGCTCAGCAGCCGATATAAAGAAACATTTGCTTTCTTTTGCCATCGCATGGTGTTGCTAGGTGCTATTCACTTGGAATGCGATGATTCTACACATGCTCCATTGAATTTAATCGGGGCTGCTAGTTGTTCGTTTGTACAAATAGAGCAGCGACTATGTGCCCATGTCCATCCCACTGTCTCTAGTTTGGGTCAAAATCTCAGTTTGGATAATATTCAGTATCTAAGGCTAATTGGGTCTCGTGGGCACGAAATCACACTAGTTCCGCACGGAAACGCCTGCCACGCGTGCTAGGGGCGTCGAAGGGTCCAAACGTTAATCACTGAAAGCTTGTAAATGAGGTCACTATGCATCAGCGACGAAAACTGCAGTCATTTTGCATGTGCGCAAATAGTTTAGCGCTGGACAAGGAATCAAGAAGATGCAGAATGTGGACGTCGAGGGGAGTCAAACCATAAACCAAACGGTGAGTGATGTAGCTCACCCATGGGCAGGGAGGGCCACTGGCCATCATACTTATGGGGCATCCAACGCTCCTTCTCAGTAAACGTGTTAAATGATTCGATGAAATTTACTTCCGAAATGGAGTAAATAGACACACTAATTCCATCTCAACGTTGCTGCATACCGAAGCAAAGTAGTGTTAGGTAACCTGCCTTGGATCATCCTTGAAGGTACCGGAAAGAGCAAGGAAAAGCGTGAACTGAGAATACATATTCACTGCAAACAAATCTCCACCTCAAGAAAGTGATGTGAAGCAAAACTCGCTTTGAAAAAGCGCGGCCTGGGGCCTTATCACGATATCGCAGCACGGCGTGTCGTTCTGTAGTTCATCAGCCCGGCGAGATGCTGGAACAACGTTCGCGGGCGACTGATTGCTCTGTCGTCCGCCTGAAATCTAACGCCGGCTAGTAACGCAGAGGGGCGCAGAACAGAAGTGGATTTTCGAATCCCTGTTCGAATTTCTCGCCTTTTTGTTGGGTTGGAGAATAAGTCCTTGCGGTTTTTTTCAACCCCGTTTTTCACATTGTTTCCTTCATCTTTCGACAAAGTTCAAACATTATCTTGATAGAGCTTTTCTTGCTCTATAAAATGTTGCTATCTATTTTTCGATTTCTTTGACTACCTAGTATTTATGAGGTCTGAAAATAAAGTAAGCTGAAGGCGAAAAAATGGCTTTTGCGCACCTCATCTTTCTCGTCTGCCATCGAGATCTAAAAATGTATGTGTGTATGTTTCGACAGAGCTTTTTCAGCTCTACAAAATGGTACTACTGCTTATTCAAATCGCTCAACTTTTTGCTGTTTTTAACACTGACAAATGCAGTACTCACAAAAGCTTGCGCCTTCATTACTTTCTTTTCCTCGCCTACCATCGAGATTAGAGAGAATGTTCATATATGCATTCGATAGAGCTTTCTTTGTTCTACAAGATGATACCACTCTTCGTTTGCATCCTCTCATATTTTAGCATGTAAGAATGAGTTTCCACCTGTTTTTCAATTCACAATTGCATAATGAAAATAAATTTTTTTGGCAAAATGTTTTGCATCGTTCGATAACGCACTTTTCGCTCTACAAAATAGTGTTTGCGGTTTTTATTCAAATTGATCTTTGCCATTTTTTAGATTATTTAAAAGTCGACGAAATCGAGCATTTTTGACACAATGTGACGAAAATGCTCGATTTCGTCGACTTTTAAATAATCTAAAAAATGGCAAAGATCAATTTGAATAAAAACCGCAAACACTATTTTGTAGAGCGAAAAGTGCGTTATCGAACGATGCAAAACATTTTGCCAAAAAAATTTATTTTCAGTATGCAATTGTGAATTGAAAAACAGGTGGAAACTCATTCTTACATGCTAAAATATGAGAGGATGCAAACGAAGAGTGGTATCATCTTGTAGAACAAAGAAAGCTCTATCGAATGCATATATGAACATTCTCTCTAATCTCGATGGTAGGCGAGGAAAAGAAGGTAATGAAGGCGCAAGCTTTTGTGAGTACTGCATTTGTCAGTGTTAAAAACAGCAAAAAGTTGAGCGATTTGAATAAGCAGTAGTACCATTTTGTAGAGCTGAAAAAGCTCTATCGAAACATACACACATACATTTTTAGATCTCGATGGCAGACGAGAAAGATGAGGTGCGCAAAAGCCATTTTTTCGCCTTCAGCTTACTTTATTTTCAGACCTCATAAATACTAAGTAGTCAAAGAAATCGAAAAACAGATAGCAACATTTTATAGAGCAAGAAAAGCTCTATCAAGATAATGTTTGAACTTTGTCGAAAGATGAAGGAAACAATGTGAAAAACGGGGTTGAAAAAAACCGCAAGGACTTATTCCCCAACCCAATATTTCGTTCTTCCTCTACTATTACACTGCTGAGATCTGCTTTCATATTCCACGATTTGCCAAATTTCCAGGTGTCTTCAAACACGATTCAGGACCTAAATTGCTCTGGCTAACTGAGGCTTCACTTACATGGGTCTTTTTGTTGAACCAAACTGGTATGGGGTTTAGTGCCCTGCACATGAACTCGCTCACAAATTATTTTGTGGATCAAATAGCCACTACACCAAGCCACTGCGATTTGTTGGATCGAATGCATGTTGAACGTCATCAGTTCGCGTCCACGGCTCAATCCATTTCTCCCTATGGGCATCGTGCAAACCTGCAATGTCATGAAAGCTATTTTAATGACACCAATTGTGGTTTACTTGGTTTTGGGTAAACAGATTTCCTTGGTCTGATTCCAAACTATGAATGTGTAGAGATAGAGGCCGAGAAAGGTGGTTGATTGGAAAATATAGGTGCTTTGTTGTGCCACAGTGGAAGAAAAAGTGAAAAGACAGAAATTCAAAAAAGTAGATCCCTCCCAGTTGCTTCCCGACGGCTTCACCGGTATTCGCCATAGTCGCCTCGTAGTGCGGTTGTGGGAGTCATACGATATGATGTATGCGCACATTCCCTAATCCACTCCATCAACGCTTGTTTTAAAGACACACTTCGCGATAATCTGATGGTCGATTTACCTTATTGAAACATTAGATCCTTGGGTAACTAGTCAGGTTTCACCTTTTCCCCGTCACCCTTTTGCACTATCACGGCTCTACAGGTGCTCTAACCCACTGCGACGCCACCCACTTCAGCTCTCTTATTGGTCAACTGGGCAAAATGGGCGGCGTCGCAGTGGATTTGGGCAGGTGTAGGGCCGTGATAGCGCACCGGGGCGACGCGAAAAAGGTGCAGCCAGACTAGTTACCCAAGGATCTACTATATCAAGAAGGTAAGTCGACCCATTTGATCATCGCGAAATATGCCTTTAACCAATCGAGCACCACCCCCTGGAAAAGAAGTCTGATTCCGTGGCAACAGCCATATGTGGCTCCGCCTATTCGACAGCTCGCGGCGTGCCTTTTACGCCTTTAAATGCGCGTCACATAGTCTCTTCGACTCCCATTTCCCCTGAGGACAATATAAGGCCTTCGCGACTTTCCACATTATTGTAGTCGCTGCCTTTGAACCAGCGCACTTATAGCTCGTACTTCCCTTGACACAAGAGCCGAATGATGGCACGTCACCACATATCAGCGGTGAATTGGAAAACACCAAAAAACACCTGTTTGTTTTTGAAACGACCCTCTTATGTAAATACTACCCATTACTCATCATAAGGAGGCTCTGTCGAGGCGGAATGGCACATGTATCGGCAGAACCTCTTCCGACACCCCACCTCAATCCACCTCGAAATCAGTGATACACGAAGCTCCGTCGCGGGAAGGATTACCTTGTTTTTCTTTTTTTAAGCATTAGCTGTTGTTGTTGTGATCTGTTTCCTCTTTCACCACTCAGCATTGGGGCTCAGTGGAGCGTCAACCACTTTACTTGTTTTTTTGTCTCACATACACTATGTCTGAGGTGAACGAAAAGAGTGAAGGTACGCTGGTTCTCCGTTCAGCGATATGCACATGCAACCGGTATAACACTATTGAAATGGAAAAAAGTTTGAAGACATGCTTTGCTGTGATCGGATTAGGCGCCCCAACTCTTCAGGGCTCCACTCCAGGTTGCACCATTTCCATAGAACGCCGGGGAGTTATCTCACTCGAACCCGAACAAGCCATGCCGAGGTGGCTTGGCGACTGAAGGTAAAAAGGATGAAGGATAAAGTCTTTTTGCTTTAATCAATGCCTTCTGAGGGCTGCGCCGCGCACTCTAATTCCATTCAAAATCGTGGTGGTAGGTGATGCGGTTTCGTTTAGCAGGGGGTCCTACATCATATAGTCGCAGCGGTATAAAAAATTTTCGAATTAAGGAAGTTGTAGAACTCGTAAATCCCAAAAAGAAGAGATTTATCAGAAACAAGGAAGCATGGCTGTATCCACATCTATAATACATAGGAAGTCGCAAATCCTGGAAAAATATGTCGTCAGGCGCATGGAGACACATTCCACACTTGCCGAAAGGGGGGGGGGGGGTAGTAACTTGGTCTATATAAGAGGAAAGACCTTGTAGACGTTTCTCGACTTAATATCCCAAAGATGGCACGCCATAATGTTCTGGCTCAAATTTCCCAATGCTTTCTTACCAATGAAGGTCTGGTTACCGTCCTACTATGTACATACGTAGGAAGCGTGGAAGATGCTTCCAAATGAATCACCTGAATCCTCCTTCTTCCAAGAATACCCGCAATGAGTCAGTCAGTGAAACAATAGTACGTATCGTCTTGTGTAACTTTACATGTAGCCGTGTCGTGCGTGGGCTGTGAGCAAATATCGGCTCTACACCAAAAGCTTTATGCGCAATGACTACATCTTACCACTGACATACATAAGGTTGATGAGCACAAATAGAAAACTGGTACCGGGATTTAGCACACAACTTGTGTGGATGCTGGGAAGGTCTTCTCCCATAAATGAGGGGTGCCGTCAGCCACTGGAGGGGCGCGGCCTCGGTTCGAAATAGGAGAATTGGTAAAATACCTTAATCCAGAATCGAACAAAACACACTTATACGGTCCTTATTCGTGAGTTTACAATGTCGCTCAGTCTAGTAACAGAATGTCACTTTCGTATTAAATGAGCACTTCCTAGGCAGTACAATACCTTCAAAGACACCATTAGAAGCACCTTCGGCAGATTATTGAATGCTTGTGGATTAAAAAGTTGGGATGATCAGTATAGTGAAAGTAGAGAAGGAATGGAATAAAACGGTCGAAACCCAAGAAAGGAACCCGGAAACCTTCCCTTCCTTTCGCCCCCTCTGCTTCACTAGCTGATGAGTATAGACGAAATCGGGTTAAGGGGGTCAAATCAGCCAACTGCGAGCATTGCCCTGCCCTTGTAACAACTCGTCCAACATCTCGTCCACCAGGGTATCTTTGGGACATTTGGGAAACTAATGGTGAAATATGAATATCGAAGAAGTCAGTAATTTATCAGCAGAGGGAAACGGAATAAAATGGTCAAAAACCCGCGAGTTAAAACCCGAAAACCCTTATTCTCTCCCAGCCTTTGTATCACTGACCGCTGAGGGATAGATGCAGACGGCGAGAGACCAAGCCAGCTGGGAAAGTTGTTACGCGCAATAGATACTCACGGCGCGCTTTCTAAATTCGAGTTTGGCCACCACTCATCTCTTCTGGAGTAACATGTTCGTTCACATAAGGGATTCCTTCCCGATGCTCACTTTCACCTTTTCCCTCGCGAACCTTTGACATTCGCATAGGCACTATTTCGGTGGGAATAAGTGAACGCAGCATACTGTGTGCTTAAGAGGGAAGGTCCCGAGGTCGAGGTGACTATTCGGAATGGGATACCTATGGTCCAACGTATTTTCGGAGGCTGATCTCGAATCTGCATTCCGATTTCGCAGAACGATTCTCTTAGCGGAGTTATGGAGGTTTCTTTTTGGAAAAAATACTATTACATGGTCTGTTTGGAGGCCCATAGCACGCGAGCCACACGTTCTCGCGCAAAACCAGGGCGATTTTCGTGTTCAGGTGACCAAACTACCTCATAGCATATGCTTTCAGCCAATTTAGGCCTGTTGGTTAGGCCAAGGATTTTTCCGACATTTGGTCAAATTCTTGCTCGGTCACCAAGAATTTTTCCGTAATTTGGTCAAATTCTCGAATCGGCTGAAAACGTGCACCATGGTGCACGTTTTCAGCCGATTCGAGAGTAGTTCGGCCCCCTGAACACAAAAATCACTGGTTTTGCGCTAGAACGTCTGGCTTGCGTGCTACGGGCTTCCAAACCTACCATATAATAGCACTGTTTTTTCAAAAGACCTCCATAACTCCGCTCACAATCAGAGAATCGTTCTGCAAATTTGTAATGCAGGTTCGAGTCAACATCCAAAAATACGTCGGACCATATGCATCCCATTCCGAATGGTTACTTCGACCGCGGGTCCTTCCCTTGTTAGCATTTCAGCGAATCTATTTTGAACCGTTGTCCTATCAAGGAACTAATCCCATTTTTCTGCTGCTTTGCATACGTACAATGTGAAATTATTCCGTCCAAACTTTGCATTCAAGGAAATAAAACTGTGTGAAAGGCCGGCCACCTATGTGACTAAGATGTAAGATGTGGAAGTGACAGATGTGATTCAAAGTGTTGCATTTCTGAGGTGCGTAGGAGTGAGATGACTAACTGCCTGAAGTCTGAACTTAAAGACTCGACCGACGTGTGGTCAGCATTTGACAACGAATTTCGTTAAAAACTCTTCTTCATCCTTACGAATTTTTTCTTTCGTTTCCGCAATTTACGTTTTCTCGAAACTATGTGAGTTCGATAGGAGTGTCCATTCCCGGAATTTTCCACATCAGCTTACTTAACTCATGTGAGAACCATACCTCTCTGAAGCATTTTCCCTCTCGTGCCAGCCATCGTTTTTGAGGTATTATTTCGTGGAAATAAACGTCAGGTAATGGATCATCAAGGAAGCGAAAAGGGTCAGTGATGACGTTGGGTGCTGCATTGATGGTAGGGAGGAGTATCCCGTTTCTTGTGTTTTGACCACTGTATACTGTTTTTTCCCCGCTGCGTTTCTACACATTAGCACATTTACTTTCATGTTCTACACTTGATCAGGTCCCTCCGGTGCCCTTGAAGGCCAATAGAAATGATTCTCACCAAATCAAATGCGCCACGTGCAACTTCCATTTGAAAACAAGGATACTGAATACATATCTTCAGCAATTTATTGGCCAATCTATATTCATTCTGTTTTTCTGTCATACTTCGTTACAAAGCTCAGTACCTTTCGATCGTGTGAGAATTGGATTTCACTCAATATGAGCATTGGTTCCACGGCGTGAATTAAAGGCACTGAAAGGGATAATTCCGACTGATTGTGGAGTATAAAATCAAGGCGCTAGCAAAAATCGAAGATCGAGAATGTAGTAGCAGAAAACCATCCTCTCAATCCCCCCCTCCCCTTTCGCCCCTTTGCATCAGTCGCTTAGAGGTAAATGCCGAGGGGTTATGCCAGCCAACCGCAAACTTGCCCCGCCAACTCGTCCAACGGAAGCGAGGCAGTGTGACTGCCAGCACTGGTGGATCGCGACGAAGTTCCTCGAAGCGCTTTTCATGTGGGGTTTGCCACCAATCTATTCTTCTGGACTGCTGGTAGGTAAATGCAGAGGGGTGAATGCAGACATTGAGAGGTTATGCAAAGCAGGCGCGAATATTGCCCCGCCCTTATGGCAACTCGGCCAGTAAAGCGCTGAATGTAGCTCGAAGTGAACCGCGATGAAATCGTGATAACGAGCTCAGAGTCGCAAAGCCAGTTCGAGTATTGCCATGAACTATCCATTCTGAATACCTTTCCTCTGAACCTTTCGACGTCTTTAAAGGGGGTTTCATATGTTGAGGTATACCCTATGGAGTGGTACCTTGCTGCAATCGAGGAATGCTAACTATGAGGCTGTGAGCCCTGTTGAAGCGATGGACACCCCGGGACTTCCTAGGGGGAAATGATTGGTACTAGAGGGATGCCGACTGCAGCGCTTCGTTCACGACCTCCCCAGATTTACATAATAACCCCACATGCTTCACTCGTGGAAGACATGCCGCCTTTCATCGGTAAGAAATCCCTATGACTCATGCTTGCAAAATCCACATATCTCTTTGCATCATCCTGTAAAAGACTTTCAAGCCGAAGGCAGTACGGTGATCTCAGTTTCAACTATGCACTACTACAGAATTCTGACAGACGTGTATCTCTTTGGCCAGGCGTGCACTAGTAGACCGTTCCAGAGAACAAAAATGAACTCAACATGAGTTGTCCTCCACTTTTGAACCCATACGGATACCTTTCACAATCCTAAACCAGACCAGGATGCGTGGAGCGTCAAGAAAGAACTATGCAATCAAACTGCTTCTATACTTCAGTGACATTGGGAGGTGGCAATTTTGGCCTGCGGTAAGACCTGCTGTGTTTGCAGTTTGTGAGATTGCAGACATTGCACACACGACACCTTGCTAGGATGTCGAGTATGAATTCAATGGGTTTTTTTTTACCACGAACACCTTTTTGTTACCCTTTCACTTAGTCTCCCATTCGTTATTTCACTGTATTGCTGATGTGCGTTGTTCCACTCATTTCACTTTATTATGAATGAAAGGAGTACACCCTACGAGACAACGGATGACATCTTCCACAGCGAGCAACTCGGAAAGATGATGTTGCAGTTCGCTGGGAGGCGCGGAAGATACGAATACAGATCACAGCGTTGCGGTTTTATCAACGTTTCGCTACCCATTATCGATTCTAACCTCGAATGTTCGTTTCAAAATGATCGCTCCCATATTCCTCTCTCCTCACCCCTACCGGTTCCTTTAAGGCATGTCACCTACAACACTCACCATGTTGCCCACCCCCCCCCCCCCCCCCCCCCGGTGATCAATTGCTTTCACGCGATGCTTGCCTCGAGTTGCAGTTGGAACAGTCGAGATCCCAGTTGCGATAGCCCGCGTATAATTCAAACATGTTATATAAAATCATCACAGGAAAGGCAGAATGATATCAAAAACTTCCTCGTTTTGTTTCCTCCCGTCTATTACGCGAGGAGCTAAACATGAACTGGTATGCCCCATGTCTAGGACCTGTATAAGACTCCAGATCTTCCTGTCTGCGCGCTACTTCTGAGTTCAACAAATTTTGCAAATGATTTTCTATGCCTTTTAATATCTCACAGCTCAAATTTTCATTGAAAGTCTTACACTTATAACTCCTCCTTCGCTGCTTTCTGTTTATTAATTTGGTGATTGGTTCGCCCAAGCCTCTTGCTGTTGCTGTTTTTGTTGTTGCTATTGTACTAATCTGTATTAATTATATTTTATGTCGCCTATTTTATGTTGTTTTTGTTGTTGCTGTTGTACTGATCTGTTTTAATTATATTTTATTATGTTTTAATTAAGTTTATACATGTTGCATAGGATAACCATTCCATACATGCCTTGTACATGTAATAAATAGTCGGTAGAGGTGTAGGTTTGGACACACAGATTTTGACCTAGGCCTGCTATTCCTTGACAGTTTGTGGCCTTTGCCCTGAGACATAAATTATTCAGACAATTTTTTCATGTAAACCCTATCCTCTTGCAAGTCTGTTCTATTATAATGATCAATGGATGAGGCTACCGTACGTTATATGAGAAAAAGTGAATTTTCAAATTTAGAGAAACCAAAATAGAGCCTTTCACACCTCAAAACACATCCAATTTGCTGAAGTAAATCTATGAAAAGAGGGCAACTGGCGGCAATCAGCATGGATCGACAACCGTTGGTATAGTTTTAAATAGTTTTGTCCTTGGAGGGGGGGGGGGTCTCATGTGAAACCTGACCTAACCTTGCGAGCTTTAGTTCCATGTATAAGCACCACCGTAGAAAACCGTAGCTCAAGGTGCCAAACTACAGCTATATACTTTCAAAAAGTCAGCGGGTTTCACTGTGTCTCTCAGGAGTCATTCACGCGTAGTTTTCGTTTGTAGTTTAAGAGGGTATTCGACGTGTTGTATCACTGATATGTTTCGGCTTTACAGGCTCTGAAGAAGGCGACCTGCCGAAACGCTAGCCAAATAAATACCATAACAATCTCGGAGGCTCAGCACAAGCGTCTCACTGGAGTCAACTGTCACACCCAATTTCCTTCAGTATTTGCACAATGCTCTACTCGCTTTTCAAGATATCTCCAGAAAAAACTGTTATTGGGACTAAATTTATGGGATGTGCATGGTCACCGCGTGACTTGGAAGCCCTACTGACCATGTGTTCCAACCGTCACCCACTAAATAGCGGTAAAAAAGCGCCAGACGTCTGACAGCGACGAGACGACGTGTCTCGCCGCCGCCGGATGACGACGAGCGGCGGCGGAGCGGCGCGGCGGCGCGAGGGCCCGCCTCCCAGGAGGCTTCGCACTTTGCCACAGTTGCTGCCGTCATTGTGATAGCGCGCGATCGATGGTATAGTGCGAATATTATCGATTCAAACCAATGGAAGCGGTCGCCTACTACGATCAATGGCCTACCGCTGACCCCTATCCCTACTTGTAGTGGCTATTTTTTTTTTGTTAAAACACTCTCGTCGCCGTTCACAACGCTCCAAGTTTCATCTGCTCGTGTTTACCAAGTGTCTTTGCTCTGTGGTTGTGTTTTCTGGTATTTCTAGTTGAATCATTTCTATTTCTTTTCGTAGTCATTAGCGGCCTAACATTTCTAAACAGAGGTTTCATAAATCATATTGGAGGATAATCCCATTCTGAGTACCAATTAATTTGGTGTTTTTGAAAATACTATATTTACATGTTTATCTGAGTACACGTGTACAAATATACTTGTATTCTCATTATTCACATTTACTAACTATATGACTCGAACAGGTACATCAACAAGGGTGGAATTGCTTATGAATATGTGTTGAATTGAAGCGTGTGTGTCAATTGAGATACTGTTCAGCCGCGATAGTATCCATGTCCTCTCTTACTTCATGATTCCGCCTCTCCAGTAGAGATTAGATTAGCTAAAGATCAAGTTGTGCCAGTAATGATTAGATTAGGTCATGATCAAGTTGTGGATAATCGTGTAGTTGATAAATATTAACCATCGATTTTTTATTTTTGAAGTAGGATTGCAAATGTTAGTGGGGACGATTCATGGCACTGTAAAAACGGTAGCTGAAAAACTTTATCAGGTTTTTTCCCTTTATCCTTTTCTATGCTTCAAACTCTTGTATAACGTTGCAATGAAAGGGAGAATCTAGCAGTTCCTTTGCCTGTGTGGAAAGAATTTTTAGCATTTCCCAAGAATAAATTTTATATTGCATTTATCACTCATTTTTAATATTGGCTCATCAAATTTTTGGAAACTTGCATATTTCTACAATTCCGTAACTTTTCCGTATATTACTTGAATAGTAGAACGCGTCATTACTTTTGAATTTCAATTTCTGCCATGTGCGAATAATTCCTTGAGAAAGTTGTTTTTCCCCAACAACCACACATTTCCATCCATATGTGCTTCCATGATAAGGCTGCGTTTGAGTGAATCTATCCCCCAGCGGTGTTGTTTGGGTTGTTCTCATGTAGCTTCTCCGATTACTTTCACCGATCACAGATCATGACTCTGTGACAAGTGTACTGGACTTTTTCGGGCTAGCAATTCTGTTTTGTGAAGAAAGTTTGATGATATGTTATGATCAAGACAAGAGTGAATACAAGATAACGAAGTCACTTTGGGCTGTACAAGCAACATAGTTGATTGTTTCTTTTTCTTACTTTTAACATTGTTACATAAACTCGAAGGCGTAATTTTTAAGGGTTTTGATAGGTAGAACGTTAATGTAGTGATACAACATTTTTATCCCGTGCGTTTGGTATGGATCATTCGGAGTGATGTCTGATGTCAGAATTCGCGACTCAGCGCTTTGCGACCTCGACTGCTAGATTGTGGGGTCGCGAACAATCTGAAGACTGACATCAGCTTTAACGTCGGTCTCGTGTGTTTTATGTTGCTTCTAGATTTTTCAGTAGCTATTTCCCTTGCTAAATGCTCATTATATCGCCCACGTGACTAGGTGAACTGCCGATGCCACAAGAGTAAGGGGGGGGGGCACTGCACAAAAGCATAGGCCACTGCCAATTTCAGCACATTTGCGCTCTCCTGACGTTTTATATTGTTCAGTTGTAGCTAACATAGCTAAAGAACATATAAATTGTTTTTTCATGAGTATGTATCAGGAGAGGGCGGAGGTGGTGTAGTGGCAGGTGCGCACACCCCACTCTCATGGTGCGGGGATCAAATCCCGCATTAACGCCCGCCCAGGCCAACCAAGCCTTCTATCCCACCGGGGTCGGCAAATGAGTAGCGGATTCGTCTGGGAGGATAAAAGCACTGACTCGTACATCGGCTGGCCACCGCAAGTCATTGTATAGGCCACATCAATTCACCAACCATCACGATTCTGAATGAAACTAAAATGTACGGCGCATCCCAGGAGAATTGACGCCGAGAACTTTATCCTTTAATTTATCCTTTGTGTATCGGGAGCTATTCATTTCAATTATAAACTAAAAAAAGCCATAAATGCATATTTGCATGAGTCCAGGGGAGGAACTGTTTTTCTTCCCTGGACCCGGTTTATACTGGGCAGAAGAAATATGAATCCCTTTCCTTTGAATTCGTTGCAGCATTCGAGCTCTCCTGGGCTGGTGCCATACCTTCTGTGCTCTGAACGTCATCGTTGGAGACCCAGAGCACAGTGAAGTGGCCCCTTTTTGTCCAAAAGCACCGGACTTCCTTTGCCATGTCCTCTTGAAAGCACTTCACTGATATTTCAAGAATTAATGCTGTTTGAAATGTTTTCCAAAATGGGATGTAGGCATTTCTTCGTTTGATGGTTTTTTCGTCGAGTTTTCAGTGGTGTTTTGTACACACAGCGCGCTACAAAATGGTGGACATCTCTATGATATCAGAATTTCTGGGTCTGCTGCCGCTTTCAAATCCACTCCGAAACTCTCTTCTCGTTTGAGTTTTATAAGGAAACGTTCTTCCAAGTTAACTTGTGTGTGTTCCGTACAAAACTTGTTACTTTTTTCGCATCTGCATTAATTATACTTAAACAATGCCATGGAATCGGCTAAAGAGCGCTGTCGGTTTTAAAAATCTGTCTCTTTTACTGTTCCTTCGGAACAGTAGTAGCATTTCATGGAATCATAGAAAAGTGGAACGTTTTTGCAGTCTTTCAGTCAACTATGTTCTTAATCCCTCTGAAATTTTGACTGGTCATGTCATGAAGAACTGCTATTCGTGAAATGGGAAGCTGGGAACGCTGAAGACTGGTTAATTTTTGACCGGGGAATTTCTGCAGATTGCTCGGTTGGAATAGGGAGAAAAGTCGAAAAATAACAATGAGTGTTCTGATGGAGCATTGCACTACTCAGCACTACCCCAGATACCGCGAGTTGGTCAAAAAAATAATTTTCGCTGAAACTTCGCCTAGGGAGGTTATTTAAGGTGCTGATTACGAATATGACATCCGTTTTTGGCGTTTGCGCCAATTTGGTGCAATTGCACCACGTTGGCGACGAGCTGTTGCACCAACATGGTGCAATTGCATCAAATTGGAGCAAACACCAAAAACTGATGTCATACTCGTGATCAGCACCCCAAATGACCCTTCTGGGCAAAGATTCAGCGAAAATTGTTTTTTTTTTACCAACTCGCGATATCTGGGGTTGCGTATCTGGGGTAGTGATAGTTGAATAGTGCCCATTAATTCTTATTAATGCTTTGTTTTCTTTGAATTTATGTTTTTTCTAAAGTCATGAGTTTCCTCCATTCTATTCGTTTTCATACAGTCATGTGGGGCCGAAAACAGTTTTTTTCGAAAGCTAATAGGTGACTACTTTCTCCACATTGCCAGGCGTTCAGCGCGTTTGTAGCGACAGATTTACAGCGATGTTTTGCCTTCAGAAGAAGGTTTGGGATTGAGAGTTGTGGTGGTCTCCACGATATGACCTCTCTCGAGCAAAATCCTCACCTGTAGTCCGCCTCAATATAATGCCCATTAAAGACAGCAGGAATGGAATTGGGCACTTCGCAATACGGGAGTGGGGTTGCTCACCGGTGTAGTGGAGAATGAACGAAGTAAGACGGCGAAAGAATGCAAATAAAATAGGAATCGGAACTCGAAACCCCCCCCCCCCCCCTTCTCTCTTCTGCCCCTCGCCCGGCTGTTTGACTATAGCACGGCTCGCAGTGCTGCGGGACTGTGGGAAGACCCCAAGCTGCACTTCTTTCAATGCGAGTCCCACGGGTGGTTTGTTCTTAGATAGCATATGTTCCCAGTTCTCACTTTTCCTTACCCGTTCCGGTGCCTTCAAGTCAGGATGTAATGAGTGATAGTGATCCTTCCCGTACGTCGTGATCGTCGTTCTTCGCTCCATGAAGTTCCTTACTGCTCTTGAAAAATCATGGAGATGGACATTTGCTGCTGTACTGTAGACTCGTATCTCATTCTAGCACATCCCTTCGGTCAAGGTAAGCACCGGGATCACGTCATCAGCAATAGCTTAATGAAATTTGCCTCGATAAATCCCTGTTCTGCTAATCCTGTTTATATCCGGGGCGGTCGCCGCCACCTCATAGATTGCCGTTACTGCATATTAGCCATATCGCTCTTATCTCCTTTGCGCTCGCTTCCCGTCTCACTACGATGAAAGGTGAAGCTTCTCTTGATTGCCATCGTTCACGCTTCTAAATTGTTTTACTATAGGAATAACTGCAGCCATGTCTATGACCAGTTTAAGCTCAAAGTCTCGGCGTCCTGAGGATATCGTCATTGAAGGATGGCTGCACAAAAAAGGAGAGCATATAAGAAATTGGAGGCCAAGGTATTCCCATTTTGTTACTGATCCTTTTTCATTATTCGCTTGTGAGTAGTTCGGCTCACTTGATTCTTCTTAAAGACGTTTTTGGCCTTTTTCCAAGCTTTTCTTCCTGTACGACTGTTTATATGTGGTCTGAGCAGATTCTAATGAAGGCAGTGAATTAACTTTATCGCTGGATGATAGTAATGTAAGGGATAGGAAGGGTGGTAATATTGAGGAAGGCTGAGTGAACCGGTAAATCGTGCAGGTGATGGGCTGTCGTGGTATCCTAAGCATGTAACTTCTGAAATAATTTCTACCGTAATTGTGCCAATATTTCAAAATAGAATTTACTAGTTTCTGCTAGTTTAGTATTTAAATCTGCTACAAGCTATATATGCTTACATGATTTGCAAATTCGATAATGTCTCTAATGCTTTTGAAAATTCCATTTAGGTATTTCATACTGTTCCACGATGGTGCATTGCTAGGATTCAAGACAAAGCCGAAATTAGGGCAGCCCTTCCCGGAACCATTGAATGATTTCATGGTTAAAGATGCGCAGGTGCGCTAACATTTGCTACATTTTCCTTTGTTTCTCTCTGAAGTCATGTTTGCGACGGTAGTGCAGGTGGTTTTTCGATGTTTTCGTCTGCAAGTGCGCTTCGTACTTTTGTTGTTTTGTTCACATTGTTGTCGACACGGCGAAAGCGTGCCAATATGAATAAGTGGAGGCAACGAGATGATGGGAAAAGCCCTGATGCTTTTCTCATAATCAGTTCACCACATTTATGTCCAGAATAGAATTGTTCACGATGACGCGGATCAGAAGATATGCCCAATGTCAATTCTATAATGCAGTAAATTTGATAGAGGCCTGTAGAAGGCAAATCGGCAAAAATTACCGCCCTAGGTTTAATCTTGTGTCTCATTTTGTTTCTAACATGGAGCACCATTTCTAGTCGACATACGTGAATTGGATTTAGCGATTTATCTGGTCCGTTTCCTTGAGGTAAAAACGTTACATGTATGGTACCGTTAAGTTCAGCGCTTTTCGTTGTAACTTTACCAACATGTTTAGCGCGGCTGCTATCAGTTGAAGTCTCTCTCACCCATTCAATTGGAGCGCCATTCTCAAAATTCATAGATTGAGCTTGGTAATTATGGTTTTCGTTATAGTAAGCTGGTCAATTCATAGCTGCCCCTACAGAAGACATGAAAGCGAAAGGAGAATGATCTCAGTAGAACTATTTTGTTTGGTGTCCTACTTAAAGAGAACTTTGGTTTGTTTGTGTCTTTCGATTATTGCCAAAAATTGAGAGAACAATAAACGGGGTGTGTAATGCTCATGATCTTTGAGAATCGGTGACAAACAGCAACCTTCGAGGTCGTAAGAGCGCACATGCACGTGTTATTGAGCCTGTTTGGTGACGCTATGCTGAGCAGTGAGGTCATTGAACATTGGTCGGAAGTACGAAGTGGGTGTGATGCCGCTCATTAAAATGCTGCACAATACTTTTGAAGATGACACCTTTCATTATGTTGTTGCCGTTAGTGTTACTCTAGAGAAGCGCATGAGGAAGCCATCAGGATGCTATTAGGAGAAAATGGAAATTGAATTCCAAGTGATTCTTTACAAGAATCTTGCAGTAGACTTTCCATCTATTATGTTTTCGTCATGAAGCTGTTGTTTTAGAGGCTGTCGTGTCGCTCTCAGTCAGTATAAGCCCACTATTGCCAAATTTGTGGAAAGCATTTGGCAGTTGTTTTCATGATGGTGGTTCAGAGCTTCGTCATAGAATTTTTGTGCGGGTTTCAAAACAGAAACAGTTTAAACGTGTTTTTTGTGAGTTTTTATATTGGGTGTTATAGCAGACCCTCCGGGATGGCATTTGAAATATCTCCGGAGTGGCTAACTAATATCAAGGTTCTTTTTAAATCGTGAATGCGAGGAACAGAATAAGACGAAACCCGAAAATCTGGGAAATGATAAAAATAATGATTCAATTTTAAAAGAGCAAACACTAAAGGAGAAAAAAAATTTGCAAGTTCTTGTCGTTTAGGCCATACGATTCGACAAGCCCCGACCAAACACGTTCATGATACGATGTCTCCAGTGGACGACTGTGATAGAGCGCACATTCTACGCTGAAACAGCTGAGGTATGTTAATGGCTGTGCATTCGGCTGTTATAATGAAGGTGGTCATGAGGGTCACTCTCAGGGCGAGCACTCCCATTGTAAAGTTGAGCAGACTCTCCTGTTAATTTCGTGTTTTCTTGTTTGTATGATAAGGCTGCTCAACCAAATGACCTTTTTGTTTCTTTATTTCAGTCCCGTGAACGATGGATTGCTGCAATTGAGTTGATCGCTAATCGCTACAGACAACATATGAGTGAGGAACCTCAACCTATTCATGAAGAAATGATGGAAGTTGTTAGCCAGGTAAGGAATCAGCTGTTTATAACACATCCTTGTTTTATATATTACCAGCTGGCTGGCGCCTATTACTGTGGGTCCAGTACCAGGTGCGTCAGTAGGCCGATCGGAATTGGTTTTTTCTATAAACTTTACTTACTGATCGAAGCGCGCTCCATCCATTGTGGGCGGTTCTCCGCCAATTTTTAGTGTGCTCAAGCTTAGGCATAGGTGATTTCTAACGAATTTTTCCTGGTCTCGAGGGTGCATTATGTCCTAGTTATGAGTTTTTGTTGTATGGACCGACCACTTGGTATGCGCTCCGCCCACTATGCCTAGGCTTCTTTCGTGGCTTGCAAAAACTCATCGCTGACCCTAACCGTCTTTGCTCACGTCTGGGGCACATTCGAACCCAGTTAACAAATTCAGGAACATTCTAGTGCACGCTCCGCCCACCTTGTGCGGTGTTCAACTTGGACCATGTGTGCTCATCTATAGAACGTTTCATCTATAGTAGGGATCATGTGTAAAATACTCGTGAATATTTATGTATGAAATACTTTTGGACGCAAGATAGCGTGACTAGAAATATGTTCCAACACTTTCTTATTTAGTCAAATGAATGAAGTTAATCAAATTTTCTGTCTCCATCGCTTTGATAGGATAACAGTGCATAGGCTAGTAATGAAGACTTGAATTGGTAGCTATCTTAGAGCTCCACTGAACTGTCCCATAGGTGCTTAACTCCTCCGCCTTCGCCATGTAAACGTGATCTTTCGCCCCTCTCCATCCCTCACCATCTTGCAAATGTTTAGTATCGTGAGACGAAGTGCTTGATCAAATCGTTCGTTCGGTCGTTGCAAAAACATCCAAGCTGCTTACCTACATAAATCTGTGATCATCTGACTGTCACACTTTTTTCACACTTGCTCTATTTCACCTGTACTTTCTACCACTCTTGCCCCTTTGTATCCTGCACGTGCAACGCATCGTCAGGCTCAACGTTATCTTTCTGAATACCTCGTTTTTGGCGTTTGGTCAATGGTAATATCGAAAGATGATCTTTGCTGTGGAGCTCCCAAGTATTTTATTATAAACTTGGAGTAGTATTTGCATGATCATCTTCTAGGCATCGCTAGACGAACTGTCCAGTGAGTATGCTGCTGCAGCTCATGCAATCATGGGCCAACCTTCAATGACGTCGACGAACAACTCTGCATCAGTCTCGACCAGAGGTGAAATGATGAGCATCGCCGATACCAGCGAAGCGGCCAAAAGAGATAAAATTGTGAGAACTGGCATAATTGTTTCTCACGTTCACGTTACATTGTGAAGGGGCACTAAAGTTTCTTTCATGCTTTTGTTTAGACTATGGACGATTTCGAGTTTCTGAAGGTTCTTGGTAAAGGTACATTCGGAAAAGTCATTTTGTGTAAAGAAAAACGTACTTCGAAGTTGTATGCTATCAAGATATTGAAGAAGGAAGTAATCATAGCAAGGGTAAGATTTTCTTGGTAGGATATTGTCTGTGGTGTGCGATTTCAATGAATGTTAAATCATTTTTATTCCAGGAAGAAGTCACTCATACACTAACAGAAAATCGTGTACTGCAAAGATGCAAGCATCCATTTCTTACGGTATCTTATTTTTATTTTATACCGTTTTTGTTTTCTTGAAATTATAACTGAGCGTGACGCATTTGCGGGCAATTAGGGTCCCACGGATTTTGGCAAGAGAGGGGTTTCCCAGAAAGAGAGAATCTGCGAAAATGACGTGATATGACTATGAGGTTCGATTACACGCGACCTTGCGCTATGTTGCATCGCGTAGTTTGTCTGTTTAGTTTGCTCTATCAACACACAGTGTCCACAGTTTGCTAATCCCAAAAAGCAAGGTTCAAGATACGGTGGTAAATTTCATTGCGAGGTTGGCATAAGGACATAATGGTTGTATGAGGTTCTGTTAACAATATAGTTTAATATGGAAAGCTGCAGGCTTTTAATAATGGCTGAAATTTCGGTTACGCATCAGTGATGTAAGGAGTTGTTCGCTTGCTGTAAGAGTTTTATAGCAAACCAGCTGGCTGGCGCACACTCCTGTGCGCGAAACACCGTATGCGTCAGCAGGTTGATCAAAATTGCTCTTTTTCTTGGGGACAGAGTATCTCACTGGACGCTCTGCCCACCGTGGGAGAAGCTCAACTCGGTGCATGGGTGCTCCTCACTTCTTGTCCCATGCTCTACTCATCCCACACTTGCCCCATCTCCACAGGTCTTTTTTCATTCGTAACTTTCAAAAACTCATCGCTGATCTAAATCCGTCTTCTCCCTACGTTTGGGGCACTTTCAAACCCAATCAGCAATTTTCGGTGTGAAAATGAAACATTCCACGGCACGCCCCGCCAACCTTGAGCAGAGCTTAACTTGATACATGTGGTCATTACTTCCTGTCCCATGCCCTACCCATACCACACCTGTCCCCATCTCCACAGGTCGTTTTTCATGTAATATCCAAGCTCCGCCCACCATTACAAATGCTCCGCCCAGTGTGCGCAGGACTCTTTCTTTACCTTCAAAAACTCATTCCTGACCTCAATCCACCTTTCACCTACGTTTGGGTGATATTGGAACCCAGTTAACAATTTTTGGTCTGAAAACAGAACGTTCCAGGGCACACCCCGCCCGTCGTGGGCGGAGCTTGATGTGTCCATGTGTGCTCGTTGCTTCTCGTCCCATGCCCTACCCATACTGCACCTCCCCATGTCCCCAGGTTGTTTTTCATGTAATGCCTAACTTCGTGACGGACGGAAGGACGGAGGGATGGAGGCCCGGAGGAACGGACGCATAGGCAGACGAAGCGTTTTATCTATAGTAGAGATTTTTTGAAGAATCAATTCGAATGTCTCTCTAGTCCTTTCTGAAGATCTGTGGTCTTGGTGGCCTGATAAAGAAGAAAGCATTACACATTGTCCTGGAAAACTCTTTCCGGCTCCACAACAGAAAGATTTTTCTAACCACATCTAATCAGCAGCTGATGTTTAGCTGTAACTTGCTGTGTCAGAGGAACATCTCGCGGTTATAGGTTTAGTCGACTCACCTTCTTGTGATGCTAGGTCGTTGCAAAAACATCCAAGCTGCTTACTTGTTGCATCATCAGAGTAAATTAGAGCGCCACACGCACTCGAAATCGAGCTAGCCATGCCCCGTTAGTTTAGGTTGACGTGGCTCGTTCAGAAGCTCAGTACCAACGCCACGAATTTTTGGTTACTTCGTAATGAAATTTAAATTTTCACCGTACCCTGAACAACGCCATTTTTTGAAACTGTTGTAGTTTTTCTGGATTGGCAAATTTGTGGACCATTTCAGTAGACGTAGTGTAGCTCTATTGTGTTGTGCTTCTTTAAACTCCCTTTCTGTGTTGTTCAAATGTGAAAGCTGTATCATCAACACGATGGCAACACACCCTCATCTTCACATCGCCTGGATTGCTATTGGTGGTCGTGTGTTTTAGCAACTGACGTATAGTTTCCAAACAACGCATCACTTGTGTTTCGTGATGGAATTCGCCAACGGAGGGGAGCTGTTCACACATCTGCAGAAGAGCGGTACATTTACTGAAGCGCGTTCACGATTTTACGGAGCGGAGATAGTGCTTGCTCTTGGATATCTTCACAGTCTTTCGATCGTCTACAGGGATATGAAGGTACGTTTCGTATCCAGTAAGCTGGTCGCGCTCCGATTCCAAGAGGAATTGCTGCATGGAATATGGACGTTTGGGTGTAGGGCAGGACACGCGAATCGGGTTATGTCCCCTGTCACCGAAGCTTGCGGCCACGCCGCTTCGCGCGCAGTACGCACATGTAGCGCACGGTTACTTCGGGTGTCCTGGCCTGCATTCTAGACATTCACACAGAAGTCGTGCTTTGTGATGCTATTTAATGGCAGTAGAAGGAGTAATTTGGGCCAAAAAAGAAATATATACAGGATGCGGCAAAAGTATCGACCGTTTGACAAAGTCTCACCATTCTTGCTAGAAATGAGGTATTCACATGAATTTTGTTCGAAGCTAAGAAGACCAACAATTTAGTTTGTCTGGAATATGGTAGGATTGCTTATGGCCCGCACACATAGACGGAGAGAGGAAGGGAAAGCTTATCATGCCGGACGCAGGTGACCGTTGTGCAAATCGTCCTAAACTTTAGTAGATTTCAATGGATCAAATAAAGTGCGATGGAAAATGCAGGTCATGCCGTCAAAGACCAAAAAAAAAATAGCCGAGAGGATAGAAATAAATATTTGGTAGTCATTTCTACGACGTGGTGATATCGTGGAAACTGCTGTGGAACCACTGTTACCGCGATCACGCCTCGTGGGTCGGAGCCCCGCAGCAACACCTATTCAGACAGTCCGGATCATGAGCTGCTCGAGTACTCGCTTTTGAGCATCTTGAAGCACTCTACGCTATTCCTCCCTATTCAATCGTTGTTTCTAAGACTACTTCTCCCGAGAGCATGGGACAGTCTGTGCGGTGATCAAGTGCGACTCACGGCAGATGGTTTTCTTCGCGTCCTCGTTGTATCGAGTCCAAAAACGATCCTGTCTAATTCAGGGGGCAATTATGATATGGTAGGTGGAGCTGTTTGCTCATCACATATATAAGTGAAACTCATGTTGGTAACTCTTTTCTTGTCAGTGTGATAAGGCTTTGTTGGGCGGTCAGTACCTTTGCCGCACCCGTATGTTTTTCTGAATTAAACCTTTTCAAAAGTCCCGGGAGATAGGGGAGTGTACCCTTATGTCAGGCTCTCGCACAGTCTCGCAAGCGAAACAATGCGGACGAGTTACAAGCCACATGTATGGCCTCTGTAATCGCTCCATGACCTAAGACACGCATAGCTCGCACACATCGCATTCACTCATCGTGGTGCGAAATCCAGACATAAGGGTACACCCAGGCAAAAGTGTTCGGCGCTAAAGATGGTGGAAGGCTCCTACTATTTTCTTAGATATGCCCTACTCTGCCCGGAAGACGTTTCATGGGCGTGCTCCTGTCACAGTGAGCGTGTCTCACTGTGACAGGAGCACGCCCATGAAACGCACGACGCCCCTGCGCATGACGCCCCAGAACACAATTTACGTTTTTTCGACCATGGAATTCAGCGGGGAGGATGAAAGTCTGATGGATTTCAGGCATCTGATTCAGTTTTTTGTCGCATTCGCAGTACTCAACACTTCTACTCACATGTTGAGCAGTTTACCGAATTATTTCTTTCGCTGCCTTCAATTTAAACGTGGATCGGTTCATTGGGGTCAGCGAGCACGATTTCTGTGGTGTATATGTGCGTATGTGTGTACGTGTGTATGTTCTACAGTTCATATGTCCGTATCAGTCTTTTAAGCTTTGAATACTAAATAAACTACATGATTGTCTATGACTTAATTTCCGGTTTCCGTTCAGTTACTGAAAACAAGTTAAAAGAGGGCATTTTACTTTGACATCAGTTTTGAAAACATAACTAAATAGTTTTTTTTTTTATGAAATTCCAATAATCTTTCTGAATTGCCTTCAAAATAGGACCTATTAGACCGTACAAAATTAGGGGTATCTGCCTGAATTCATTGTGCCACTGTAGTGCTGGCCATTCCATCACTTTTCCAATTAGATATAATGCCAGCAGTTGGATAGTCTTCTATGTATCCCTACTATATATAAAGCGCTAAGGCGTCTGTCCCTCCGTCTGTCACGAAATTAGGTATCATATGAAAAACGACCTGTGCAGATGGGGCCAAGTGCGGTATGGGTAGGGCATGGGACAGGAAGTAAAGACCACACATGGACCAAATTAAGCTCCGCCCACGGGGGCGGGGCGTGCACTGGAATGTTTGGCTTTCAGCCCGAAAATGTTGATTACGTTCGAACGTGCTCCTAACGTAGGGAGAAGATGGATTTAGGTCAGGGATGAGTCTCTGAAGGTCAGGAAAGAATGCAGGGCACAGTGGGCGGGGCATTTAAAGTGGTGGGCGGAGCTTGGACGTTACATGAAAAACGACCTGTGGAGATGGGGACAAATGCGGTATGGGTAGGGCATGGGACACTAAGCAAAGGCCACACATGGACCAAGTTAAGCTCCGCCCATAATGGGGGGGCCGTCGTGGAATGTTCAAAAATTGTTGGGGTTCGAATGTGCCCCAAACAGGTCAGGGATGAGTTTCTGAAGGTTAGGAAAGAATGCAGGGCACAGTGGGCGGAGCATTTAAAGTGGTGGGCGGAGCTTGGACGTTACATGAAAAACGACCTGTGGAGATGGGGACAAATGCGGTATGGGTAGGGCATAGGACAATAAGTAAAGACCACATATGGACCAATTTAAGCTCCGCCCATAATGGGCGGGGCCGTCGTGGAATGCTCAAAAATTGTTGATTGGGTTCGAATGTGCCCCAAACATAGGGAGAAGATGGATCAAGGTCAGGGATGAGTTTCTGAAGGTCAGGAAAGAATGCAGGGCACAGCGGGCGTAGCATTTAAATTGGTGGGCGGAGCTTGGACGTTACATGAAAAACGACCTGTAGAGACAAATTGGGGACAAGTTTGGATGGGTAGAGCATGGGAAAAGAAGTGAAGACCACACATGGACTAATTTAAGCTCCGCCCACGGTGGGCTGGGTGTGCACTGAAATACTCTGTGCTCAAGAAAAAGAGCAATACAGGCCGACCTACTGACGCACATGGTGTTTCGCGCACAGTAGTGTGCGCCCGCCAACTGGTCATTAAATAATGAGACAAGCATTCAAACGCTCATTTGGGACTCATTCGGGGGAGGGTTCCTGTCTTTATCACAAGTGCAGCACATTCTTAGCAATTCAATAGTGAGTAGTGATATATAATACAAGCGCCAGTATGAGATTGGACTATTTTCGACTTCTATTCGCCGTCGTTGCTGTGGTCTTTTTTGCATGTGCGTGTTTGTAGTACGCTTCTCGCTTAACCATTGCTATTCAGCAATTGCGATTTGCTATAGATTTAATAACCCTGTTCTCCATTCAAAAGGGTTGTCGCGCTGGTGAGATCAGTTTTGGGCGTCTGTGTTCAAGAAATCGTGCACTAAGAGTGAGTCTCTCTGTGACCCATATTTTCATGTTGTATTTGCCTAATAAGGGCCACTTGCTAAGTCTTACACGAAAAAGTGAGAATTTGGCTGGGATACAGGTCCCCAAGGTGTTGGTTGAGGGGCGGAGCTCAGATCAAATGCTCGCCCCGTCGTTCGCTGCTGCCGTCGGAGACGCATAGTGGGAAAAAAGTTACGTAAACAGTCCCACTTTCCGTTTCCGACCGCGGCGGACGTCGGGGCGGGCATTTACTCTGAGGCGCCGCCCCTCGGTCACCACATAGAGGAGGAACATCAGCATTCTCACTTTTCGCGTGAAGCTTTGCGTGCGGCTCTTCTCTAGGAAGTTCAACATAAACATATGAGTGACAGATACATCATTTTCCGTGCACGATTCGTTTAAGAAGGATTTCGCAATGCGGCGTGCGACGCAATGCGTGCTGGCTTGAGCGCCTTATGTAGTAGGGTCCTAGAGCGTTCACCCTCTTATGCTGTACTGAAAGTGATCATTTAGGACCCAGACATATGCGAGCGTCTCCAGCTCGCATGCGTCGCATCGCTTGCCGTACGCCCCATTGCAAAATCTGTCCAAATAATATACACCCACAAATTTCCATAGATAGTTAGGGGAGTTTCCTATAGCGATTGAAGCGTGTTTCAGCCATGCTGGTACTTGCATCAAGTTAATAGCGTGCAAAGCCTTTGTTAGTCTGTTAACACACTTCCGTGTGTGCTATCAAACCATGTAGAACAAGACGATTAGTGCTTCTATACTCAATCAATATCCCTCTTTTACATGCATGTTTTTTGGGAGCGATCCAGTGCGATAGCTGCATTTTTGGAGAAGTGTCCCGGTGAAGGGGTCATCCGATGTATTCATGGAGAATAGATGATAAGTGCAAAAGCTATGTAACGAATAAGGGATAGTGGAAACCTTTTCTGGGTTAATTTAAGGAGGGCCACAAACCAATGCGTTGCCATAGGTTGCGCTAATATCCAGAAGGTTAGTGGCATTGGGTAAGGTGCGATGAGTAAATTTTAGCGTAGACAGCGTAGACATTAATATCTCAATAATCGTGTATAGGAGCTGAAATACTCGTTCCAAACGGCTGATCGTCTATGCTTCGTGATGGAATTCGCCATTGGTGGTGATCTGTACTACCATCTGAATCGAGAGGTTCAAACCTCAAAGGAAGGCTTTTCTGAACCACGTGCTCGGTTTTATGGAGCAGAGATTGTTTTGGCACTTGGTTACCTTCATGCTAACAACATCGTCTACCGCGACCTAAAGGTGTGAACATACGGAACGATCCGTTGAGGGTCGATTTTATTGCCACCTCGATTTCAAAGAGTTCTCAATTTGTAAACGCCAGAACAGTGAAAATAAAAAAAAACATTTACGTGAGACTTTCGCGTGACTTAATCATTTTTACGATTTTAGCCCCGTTTTGCCACTACCAGAAAAATCATTAGCTGGAAGTTTCTGAAGTGTAACATTAATATCTAATAATTTGTGAAGTCATAGAAGTCGAAAAATTTCTTTCAAATCAAAGTTAGTCTTGTCTTTTCTATTGAATATTCGAAGCCATTAATTCCTGAGAAAGTAGAAGATGGGTACCTATCAGCTGCACTGAGTTGTAGGTGAAATTCAAAACTTTTGAAATGCTAGTTATGGCAACTCATCATTCGGGGTCCGCTTCGTTCGAAACGTGAAGAATCATGAACTGTGTCTCCAGCTCCTCCTTTACAGTAGCTGTGTTATTAGAAAAGGGTCAATCATCATGTCGAAGAGAGTGGCTGTCTTGGTGTGACCCTTTCCGAAAAAATTTGGTAAAACCAATTTTTTCGAGGAGGTACCGCTATTTTCTGAAGTGGGCGACTTTTCAAAGCTTTCGGCCTCCCTTCTATTTCTCACGCCGTCGAATCGGCAAATGCCCTTTCGTCAACAGTTTAAAGGTCACTAAAACTTGACCCTGTTCAAAATGTCACTGGAATAGTGTGAAATTCTTCCAGTGCAAATCTGAAAAAAAACTATTGAAAACTCATAAATTTATCTTTATAGAAGTGTAGTTCAAATCAATGACAATGATAGTTCAAATGTTCATTCCATATTTGGTTTTGAACTATACAGCGTGCTCCTAACGTTTCTGTTGAATATGAAAAATCTCAGACAGACAGAATGTTACCATTCTCAGTCGGTACCATAATCGCATAGCCATAGAATTGATGCACTCTGGTTGCGCAATTCGAAAGATTTCCTTTGCGCAGACCAGTCTCATGGAAATATAGGCATTTGGGGAGAGCATCACTGTATGAACAGTAAATACGCTACAATTAATATGCGTGATATGTGCGTGTTACGTTATCTGCCGTATATGGTGTATTTATTGGTTCCAGAAACATTACGAGCACACTGTGTTTTGCAGAGAATTCATTGATTGTCTCATTCTTCCGTTTTTTGTTTCAGTGTTGTTACTGTGCTTTGCCAGTGTTTTGTTTTTGTCCTGTGTTTCTCCTCTCTTTTCTCGGGTTGTATCAGTCCTGTCACCTTTTTCCATTACAGCTGGAAAATTTACTGCTCGATAAGGATGGACATATTAAAATAGCTGATTTCGGTCTATGCAAGGAGGAGATTAGCTTTGGAGACAAAACAAGTACTTTTTGTGGTACGCCGGAATATCTCGCGCCAGAGGTTAGTCATATTGTTTGCAGTTGACTTATTGTTAGTGTTTCCGAGAAATTGTGAGATATCGCTCTTCACTTTTCTCACTGTACAATTTTCCTATTTTTCTGAGGTTGCCTTTTTTCTCTTAATTCGCTGCTTCGGGCAAAAAACTAATTTTATTTGCGGTTCAGACTACGTCGTTCCATCACGACAGGAATTGAGCAAAGAGGTTAGCTCACGGAAGGCGGCTTGCCGGTGCTCGGCGCTTTTTTGCCCCC
The DNA here is from genome assembly GCA_963978905.1 of Trichostrongylus colubriformis. Taxonomy (NCBI): domain Eukaryota; kingdom Metazoa; phylum Nematoda; class Chromadorea; order Rhabditida; family Trichostrongylidae; genus Trichostrongylus; species Trichostrongylus colubriformis. Next base: position 17,959,121 of record OZ022258.1, on the reverse strand, counting down.
TCATGCTCACAACGTGATGATAGCGAGAAAAATTCAAAAGTTCTGTTGTGTCCCAGCACCTCAGAAAGAAGCCTTCGTTGATGATCGAAATATCGAGTATAGAGAAACCGAAGTCCAATCTTTCAATTAGATCTTGTCATTTCCAAGTACTGAATCTTTTAGGTGCTTGAAGACAACGATTACGGTCGTAGTGTGGATTGGTGGGGTGTTGGTGTTGTGATGTACGAGATGATGTGTGGACGGCTGCCATTTTATTCACGTGATCATCAAAAGCTGTTTGAACTAATAATGGGATCGGAGTTGCGATTCCCTAGCAAACTTAGTCCAGAAGCGAAACAGCTACTAGCTGGACTGCTTTTCAAAGATCCTACTCAACGGTCGGTAGCTGTACTTGTGAAGTTACTTCCACTTATAATTGTCAATATATTAGGTATACTTTTAGCCTTGGAGGTGGGCCAGACGATGCTTTAGAAGTTTGCCAGCAACCATTCTTCAAATCTATTGACTGGGAAAAGTTGTACAGGAAAGAAATCGAACCTCCTTACAAGCCATCTGTACAAAGTGAAACAGATACGAGCTATTTCGATAAGGTCAGTTGGTAGTTATGTGACTTCGGTGAATATTAATGGTTTTCGTTCGACTTCAGGAGTTCACCTCAGCTCCAGTCCAGCTGACCCCTCCACCTGCTCGAGCCGGACCGTTAGCTACCGTGGATGAATTGGATGAAATGCAGTCGAACTTCACCCAGTTCTCATTCCACAACACCGTAAGTAACTTGTCGAAATTTTATATTTGAGTTTTTCTTTTTTTTCTGACTGTAAAGTACAGTTTTTTGCCGTGGCGTCGGTAGCGGTGCTCCGCTGCCTTTCTATGTTGCTTTGTGTGCTGAAGATGTATACGCTCATTAGTCTCTATTTTTGTTTGTCCGTTATCTTGTTCAGTTTTGATTAGTTCAATTTGATTGGCGTCACTAAAGCTGTCCTGTAGTCGCCACTTCAACAGCGGAACATGCTCTTGAATTCGAAATTCCGGTCAAACTTAAGCTTTGGTCAGGCATCCGTCCGTAGAGTACCAGAGCGTCTCGATGATTACACGGCGGAAGAAGATTGTTGGCGATGAGAAGGGTCGTGGACACCCTTCTGTTCGTCGAAACGATCGGCTGCAGGTACTAGTTGGTGCTATTACGCACACAAGAGCACTAATATCTAAACTATTGAAAGGGGTTGGGGCATGGAACGACCAGATTATTAGGAGTGTCCGTAAAGATTGTTCAACTTGGTCACTGTGCTGCTGGACGAGATGGGTCATCCTGCTTGACATGTGCCGTGCTGGTCCCGTTGTGAATAGGCCTGGACCTGCCTACTCACAATGGGATGAAGAATCTGACCTGCGCAGTGACCCAGTTCGCGTGGAACAGTAACGTAAATGATCAGTCGTGCCGCATAGCTTAAACTAGGACTGTATGTACTCACGACAACCGCCAGATCGCACTGTATTTTGTGTAACGAGACTGATTCTTGTATTTCCTAGTGTAATTTCCATTAAAAGAGAACTTTCTGTCCCATCTAACCCTGGCCGACGTTCCATGAAACAGCTAACTGGAACAACGCGCTTGCATCTCCCTATCGTTCCTGTTCGTGCATCTGAATAGGAAGAAGTAGTGCGTGCGAATCGATATCATTCCAGTGTAGATGCTCTTGAAGGTTGAGTTGAAATTCAAGCATCTTCTCATGGTTATGGGTGTTGTAGTCTTTGTAGTGTCACTTTGTCAGAATTTCTGTGCCTTTGTGTATGTGGGAATTTCTGTGTGTCTTTCTGTCCGTGTGAATTGTGGCATCCTTCTGTGCGTATCTACATGTATCTTTTTGTTTATGTACGAAGCGTAATTTTCTATTTGTGGATGACTTGCAAACTCGGTTTGAATATGTTTTTTTTCTTGTGGAATGTAGTAGATTCCTAGCACACTTGCTGAGCTGTGACCCTTTACGTCAGGATTTCGAACGTCGGCACACTCGTGTGCGACGTGGTGCATGCGGTCTCACGCGCAATATGTACTGGGTGTACTGGTTTCCCGCCATTTTTCATTCATTGTGTTTCACAACATTTTCGTCACTTTTCGACAAAACTTATATTTGTGTTCGAGAGAACTTTTTCTGCTATACAAAGCGCCACTGTTTGATCTTCGATTCCTTTGATTGCTTAATATTTAGGAGGTTTGGGAGTGATTCACCAAATTTTTTCTTCTTCACCTGCCATCGAGGAAAAAACGCATGCGCATATGTTTTAGAACTTTCTTCGCTCTGCAAAACAGTCCATTTGGATCGTTTGATCGACTGTTGTTTCCAAGGCTTAGAAATGGAACATTTTGTAGGCCAAAATCTGCTGGTTTGGCACATCGAGGTCCAAAATAGCTGCTCTCTTTCCCTTCAGATGAAATCAAATGAGGGAAAAAGGCATTGTTCAATATGCTGTTATACTTGAGGGTTTTCTTGTACAATAAAAGTTTGGTTAATTCTCTACTGCTAGCGAAAAAAGCGCGGTTGATTCTGCTGTGTGCCTAAGCCTCAGAAATTAAACTATGTAAGAATTCGATAGACGAGTGGCATTTTTCTGTAGAGCAGAAAAAGCTCGATCGAATGCATACATGAATATTTTGTCAATCTCGATGATAGGTGAGGAAGCGAAGTTACCCGACGTGGGGTGTATATCATTAGGACAGAAACGTCGCGTGCCGAACACGGCCACGCGAAGTTTCTGTCCTAATGACATACACCCACCCGATGTGCACATTTTTTGCTGAGTACTACATTTGTAATCCGTAAAAACAGCAAGCAGTTCAACGATTTACAACAAGTAGCACAATTCTGAAGAGCTAGAAAAGCTATCGAAAACATATGTGCATACTTTTTTTGACCTCGATGGCAGACGAAGAAGAGAAAATGTCGAGGGTGCGAATTTTTGCCCCCAGATTTCTTCAATTCTGAACGTCGTAAATATTAAGCAAACAAAGGAATCAAAAAAAAGAAACGTTTTGTAGAGCAGAATCCGTCGAATTCATTAAAAAAAACGGCGGGAATTTTTTCCTCAAACGAAGGATTGTGTTCCGAAGCGATTGCGCCTCAATTCGAGTCTACTCCAAGCACCCAACTACATAGGGCGCTGCTAGCTCGTGCTCATGCGTAAGCTCGTGCTCACGGTAATGCGAAATCCTGACGCAATGGTGCACACCCGGTCAGTTCAAGGTTTGGGAAAGGGTTATGAAAATGGTGCGACTGAATTACTACTCACTTCGATGATGAATTCTCATTGCAGCTCGATAGCAGTTTGCGAGAAGCTAGTGAAATGATGGAATAAGTTGTTTGATGCGAATGACACGTTCTTCGATGGAGATGCTCAACTATTGCTCCTGTTGTGGTACAATTCTATTACCTCATATTTGAAAGTTATACTGTTGTGAGTAAAATTCTACTCGCTTAGATAGTTAATTTAGGAGGTTGGTGAAAAAAGCTCTAATCACTCCCGTCCTTCTAGAGCTTCATGTAATCTATAAGTGTGCTGTGATTCCGCTTCAGATATCCTCCATTAATTGTGGAACGAAGAACGGGCGTGCTCTCATAGCGAAGGATAATTACTTAAAAGCTCAACGTTCAACTCTGAAACGGTTATACGCATGTATCATGGCGGCTTTTACTGAGGGGTACCTAACTCTGCAAATTTACGTGTCTCCGCTTGAGCAGGTGCCTGCTGTGTTCCATTTGCTCAGATTTTCGAATTTGTAGCAGGTATTAGCACAAGCTTTGTATCTTTGCCGTATTTTGATTTTTTGCGTAAAAATTGGCGAGAACCCGTTGAACTGATGCAAACTAGTTACATGGGAAAGAAATTCAAATTTCCGTGAACGGTTACTCAAGAGTTCAAGTGGAAGTGTCGAATTATAGGCAGGGACTCGAAAAAGCGTGGACGGGGCTATCCATAGCCTTTCCACTGAGTCTATCACAAGATAGTTGCGTGGTATGAACCTCGAATCACTCTTCTCCATACCCCAAGCAATGTCCTTCATTTGTTTCTGATGCCGCGGAGCACTGCCCGCTAAATCGGCCTGTGGCGTAGGTATCTCTTGGGATTGTTATGAAACAGAAAGAGGGAAACAAGCGGAAGCGAGTGGAATGCCCATGATGGTATGATTGGTCAACGGGTACCTTTTCATCACGCTATCTTTTCACATTTATAAATTGTTAAAGATTTTAAGGTAATGTTATGGATTTGTTGACGTTTGTGATATGTTGTCTGTAGAAAACACCGTGAAAGATTGAGATCCCTGATCCATGCTCACTCTGAATTTTCTTTTGAATTTTTCGCAGTCATCTAAATTATTCGAGGAAGCTGTGACTAACCTGACTTAAGCTTGTACACATGACTCGCCCCGACGGTTGTGATGATCATGCCCCGAATCTTTCATCTGCTTCTTATCTATACATATGCATATACATAAAGGGGCGTCGTTTTGGAAGTAACTAAAAAGATATAAGATTAATGAATATATATTTTTGTAATCACGTTTGTAGTGCGATTATTCCAGTTGGATCCAATTTATCGGTCTAGTGACCTTAACCCCTTCGGTTTCGGTCATACTCGGCGCGCAGCGACAGCAGAGATACTGTGCGCGGCATGGTGTCTTCGTCTCTATCGGTCTCACTTTACCTTCTGCCTCTTCACGAACTCAGCTATCTTGCTGTCGCTGGACGGCGGCTATGAACGAAGCTTTCTAAGGCTATGTTAATCCTTCAGAGAGTAGTCGGTTCAGCGTTGTTGAATGTGAGTATCATATAGTGGATAGTTGCTGAGAATCTGATTCGGAATAAGCAATAAAGATGTAACGCTTCGTCATGTTGAATGGCTTTCATTAATACGTGCTGATAATGGTTTAGAGATTGTCATGGGTTCACCATTCCAAAATCAATCTACCGGAATATCATACAAATAAATTATGCTCAACACGCATCCCGACAAACTGGTAAACATGGGGATGAGGAATGTCGTTCACTGGGACGAATGCCGAACAATGGTGATCAAAATGAGAAAGGATGAAGGAAGAGGATGTGCTGCACAGCAAATCAACTGGGTTATTGAAACAATATGGGTATGTGGAAGAACTGGGATCATCTCATGTGAGTGCAGGACTAGATGGTTTATCAGTGCCATCGTGAAGATGCAGTCGATTTTCATCCGAAGATGTTCACTTTGTGAGAAGTTTATTGGCCCTTTTGTTCGCTGATTCAACACGAACTTCGTTTGATTGTGCCTGAAAGAGTTCATGTGTGAGAAAACGAGAGGTAGTAGTACATCTAGCGTTATTCCATGGCGCTAGGATGTGCCACGCACTCCATTTTGTCATGTAGCAACCGCTTCGGTCTTACCATACGTTATGAAGCCACCCGACATTCAAGATAACGCATTAATTTCCAAAGCGACTCCTGCATTAGAAGCACATTGCAAGATTGTTGGGGCATTGCACCTAACCCCGTGGTCTGATACTTGAACCCACACGATTGGCTGAACCTCTACCGAGGCATAGTGTGACTTTCTGGAGCGTACTAACATAAGCCAATAAAGCCATTGCGGCCTCACTGTGAAGCGCTGGCCCGCCCACTTGAGATCATGATTCCTAGCAACGACGGTGGCAGAGGTGGTGTACGAACCGATCGTTGAGGTTTTAAGGAGAAGGTTTCAATAGGAAGGACTTTCATTCCTTTCACTTCGCTACTGCCTCCCACTCATTCCAATTGGAGACTTTTCCATCGAGTTCCCTCCCCATGCGAAGTTCCCCGGACTAATGCAAACCCCGGGCTGCGCTGAGGCTGAGGAACCTTTGAAACAGATTAACCGCTTACATCGCGGGAATACTTCATGAGTACCATATCGAAAGACGCCTACCTTGTCATGAATGCGATCCAGCTGTCTGTTCTGATTTGAGACCTCTGTGCTCATATCGATGGCCATGTTACGTAAATTTCCAACCATTGTAGACACCTGGAACAGCTCTTTGTCATCCGAAATAAGTGAATTCCATTTTAGCAAGGAAGAATGTGGGGGAAAAAAAGCAGCCTACACGAGATTCAGGGAAAATCAGAGAAGGGCAATCCCTTACTAAAAACGATTACGCGGTGTTGTATGCCCACTTAAGTTAGGAGGTGATAAAAAGAGGGAGGCAGTGGACGGGTTTTATAAAGGTGCCAAGAGTAAATGAGGTTCTCAGGTATACGTGTTCTTCATTCACCCTTCCAATACTATGACGATCTTCCATCTCGATGGATTAGGTTGTGGAATTGGGGGGAGTTCATAGTGTCATAGTGGAGCCCTACATGTGTAGCACCCTTTGATTATGCAGCTGTGAGAGTTTGTCATGACGGTAAGGGTATTACTCAAAATACACCAGGAAGAGCAAATTAGGCTTACGGTGAATACTTCCGGTTGGTTCAAAAAGCCGTATTCGCACACCTTGCTTTGTATCGCACAAAGCATTATTTGTATTTCACTCCAAGTGTTACATTCAAATTGGATTTTTTTTTATACTAAAACTTACTTCTTTTGCCTACTCCCTTTCACTGTTTATTTGCTTGTTATTGATTTGGAGTTTGTTTCCTTCGCGTTTTACTTTCTCTCACTACCCCTATCGGTGGCTTAAGGTTCGGCTCTGGGTGTGAGGATATCTACAGGGTGGGGCAAAAGTTCTGGCAAAATTTTTGGCAAAATCCCACAAGAAAATGAGGCCTTCGATTTCGACACGATCTGTGCCACTATTTACAACAAGTCTTCCTCTATACAATCCATGAATTGGCCGTTCTCAAATATGCCATTTTACAGAATGGTAACAAGCAAAGCCCAACGAGCCTCGCCCCGTGGACCACGGCAACGGTACGGCACCTCGACATCCTTTTCACTAACGAATGTCTTTTTTCACAGATCGATTCCCAAACACCCAAAACGATAGGATGATAGCGGAAAACCCTGCAGAAGCCAGTCAACATGGAGGGATTGCTCAGCGATCTGGACACCACAAGTTGTTGATGTTCAACATCGGACGGCAAGATGCCCATGATTTTCTTGGAGGAAGGGGAAAATGGATAGCGAGACCTACTTAACCCATAACGGACGGTGCGCCACATGGTTACTCCCCACATTTAAATCTAGTTTTGTAATATTTCCAAAAAACCAATTATACACGTATACACTACAAGTATTGAAGAATAACATATATTTCCAGGACCGGTGCAGCGCAAATTTTCAACAAACATTATGCGAGTAACTTCAAATGCAATCCTTTCTAGTTGTACAAACAAATGACAACAATTGTTTTCAGTTACAATCAATAATCCATTAGAATCCGTAGACTCCGTTTCCCATTTGGAAACCCTCGCGCTCATCTTACTACTCGAAATGCATAACTTTTTTGCAGTAATAGGTAGAGAGAAGTACCGCGTATAACAGCATGAGGTGATACCACTACACAGTGATGACCTTTTTATCAGTAGCAACTGCATAAAAAGGTTACAAAAATGACTCAATTTAAAATTGGTGAAAGATTTGATTAAAAAACGGCGCAAAAACGCCGCCGTCCGTTATGGGTTGCGTGGCCATGTGGCGCACCGTCCGTTATGGGTTAAAAGGCGTGTGGGAGAAGAAGGTACTCCCCTAGGCAAAACCCCATTTTGGCAACCGCACATGATCTTATCAACAGGACTCAGCTCCAGCAGATAGGTCCAAGGTAGTACAGGACTGGTGCGCAACGCACTTGCCCGACTTCATCTCGTCGAACGATTGACCCCCAAACATCCCAAACCCAAATACATTGGACTACTCCGTGTGGTCAGTTCTGAAAACCGAAGCCTGCTCTACTCAGCATAGAAGTTTGGATGTTCTACGTTCAACCCTCGCTGAACCATGGGAGGATTTGGGCGAAGACTACCTCCGTGCCGCCGTCGGCACAGACCTAAGAGACTTTCAGCCTGTATTCGCGCAAAGGAGGCTATTCCGAGGTCTGATTTGTTTTTGTGATCTATATAGCTGATGATAAATGCTGTTGAAGTTATATCGTGTATCGATCGATTTGACCGTTTTTACGGGCATGTTTACCGTTGCCAGAACTTTTGCCCCACCCTGTACATACGTGCGCCGTTCATGACACCAAAGCCAAGAGTAAGGAAACTGAGATTCTTTCTAGTCGCATGATTTGAGCACTCTGACACGTAGATTGGTATTCCTCGCTCAAAGAAGTGCACAAACCTGTTGGATATTTTCGTCCATCTCGTCTTCGCGAGCATCGTTAGTGATCCTGAAAACACATAAATAAATAATCAAAAGTGGATGTCCCACAGCACGACCGAGCCATAGCAGAAGTTGAGGGAACATTTAAGCAGCGTTAAAAGATGGGGAGTCGTTTCTTCTTTAACACCGAAATGTTCTTTGTTTCGAAAAAAATGAAAGCTCTTAAATGTTCCCTCAGACTTATGTCAGAAGGATACGGTAGCTGCATCTTCTGGCGTAAATTCGGGAACACGAAAGGAATACGAATAGCACCACTATTCACTGCACTATGTACATCCGTTCAGATTACATTACACACAAGTAATAACAACGAACCTGGTCACGTATCCACCTTGTGGTCCCATTGATGAGTCACCGACAGTGATCCTGGGCTGATCTGAGATCACACCACCGTCGTCGTCTTTCTTCCATGCTTTCGCATATTCTGAGTTCTTTTCGAAATCATCGGCTCTGAAATGATTCTATGGAATCCTCAAAGAATAACAGATGAATTAAGTTACTACGCCCTCCAGGCGCGGGTCGTATTTTGAAATTATCGATTGTTCCTCGACAATCACGCATTTTGGGGAGATTTTGGGCCGATGATGAGCCCATTCCCAAAAAATCGTCACTCGATAATTGCACTTACAATTAGTACTGCTGGGTGGCTATGCTATGGTTATCGATTGACGACCTTTTTGAGGGAACGGCTCAACTATGAAGGTGGACAGCCTCAGATGCGTCGTCTTGAAGGGAGGGGAGTTCAAGTAAAATTTTTCCTGACCCCAGGCTTGACGCTGGCCATAATCAATTGAGGAATCGGTTAGGGATTCTAAGGAGGATAAGCGCAATAACAATGCCCATCACATCACGAGGCGCCGTGGCATAGAAATTGGTGCATATCGCGCGCGACAGTTTTGCGTAGTTCTGGGACGAATTAAGTGCTCGGAATGCTCATCAGACGCCTGGTGAGGCATTAGCTTTGTGCGAAATATCCTTTTCGAACACAACACTAACACCCTTGCACAACCTGGGTCCAGGGCACTCTCAGGGGTCGAGCAAACAGCCGTTTCAGTACGACCTCCCCCCCCCCCCCTTCACGGGTACCAGGTATGACCCCCTTTTTTGACCACTACGGTACCAGCAACTGTTATCGAATTGTATAGGTGCAATGTATTTCACTGCTACGTATTCCTACCTAAAGCAAAAAATATTTATTTTACATTTCCTCAAACAAGTTCGCTGCGAAATACGCTTCGTTTTTCATCTGCTTATTGAAAATTTAGATTCTAGCGTTTATCGCAGGCCTCTGCAGGAACGCCCCCCCTTCCGTCCGGTAAAATATGACCCCCCCCCTGACGAGGAGTCCTCGACTCCCGGCGTACCCTACCTGGGTCTGCTGTAATAAGTTAGATTTTTGATAATGGGCGGTGAGCACGGCCGTCGTATGTATGCGCAGAATAAATCAGTATAGTCAAACACAGGACCAGCGTAATGCTTATGTATCTACCTTGCCGCGGATCAGAGAACTCAAAAACTAGCAAAATGGAAATAACTGTGTGAATGACGCACTTATTCCACGGCAGTACGCACAGGCCGCAGCACTTCTCCATTCCTTTCAGATGTTCTTCGGCTTCTTTCATATCCGTGTTGATGGTATCCAGAGCACCTTCGCATCGCTCCAGCTGCTCTGAAATATTTCCCTTTTCAGTGAGAAGCAAGTCTACGTGGACAAACCACCAAATTGTCACCTTTTATCGGAAAGCGAAAAAATGAATGGAGGTTTTCATGTAGCTACGATGGCGACTTTTTCACAACAATTGAGCAAATGTCAAGCACAAAAGCATGACTGAATACTCAAAGAATGTTGACCAAGACCATACGGATCTGGCGATATCACGCATTACGCAACACCGCAGCGTGGAGTCGTGGCCAGCACATGAGAAGTAAGCTAATTTCTGTTTAATCACTTCGAGTGCGCTTTTTACAGGAAACACAGCAAAAATGTGTGCTAAGACCCTCAGCTTTAAATGATAGGAAACATACTCGTTTTTTGTGAACAACCAAAACAAAAATATCGTCCCAAAATCATTGCCCGCAACTCTTGTGCGCCACATTCCTCGCAATTTGCTGGTAAGTGGTATCCACTAATTGTGTCTACTTGGGGCTTGGAGTGAAACCCGAGGAATTTTTTTCAACTTAATACTAAAAGCCTAGGGTAGATCTTTTCTCCTACTTATGTGAGAATGTTCACAATTTCACAATAGTCAACTACTTAGAACTATAGAGAATAAAATCTCCCAATCAACCAGCACAACCTATATCACAGCAAAGAGTGGAAAACCTGATAAATGAGTTACATGGGTAAGCAGAGAAGGCTGAACATTAGACTGAGCATTGAAGACTGTGATAGGGTAATGTGGGCAATAAGGCTTCCTACTTGAGTCACCTAATGGAAGCTAGAGGTCTTAAAACATATGTACATATTAAATTAAATGTGTGGCGAAATTCCAGGTGAAAGGAGCACCCAAAGCTTTGAAAGAGACGTCTTTTTCAACAACAACTACTTGTTTCATCCCAGCCTGCCCCCTTCTTATCCTTGTCCTCCCTTCGCATTTGATGGTGTCACAATTCTCTGCTTTTTGACAGTTTCATTCCGTTTTTCTATACACTTTCGTACAACTAGCATCCTGACTCTCATATTCGATTATATTTTCATGTTCGGCCCGGTCTACCCTACAACTGCCTTCAAGGAAGCACTCAGCTGTTAAGTAACGAACGGAGGAAGAATCAAGATAAAAAAAATTTAAAAAATCAAGATAAAGGGATTTCTGGAATCGCTTACCTCCTTGATCGTCTAGCATGACTAAAGTTTTGATACCAGCTTCCTTGCTCTGAAACAAATTTTATTGAATGTATTTTGTTTGTTTATATATTAGGTTGTCCCAAAAGTCTTGTCGTATTTTTCCAAAAAAAATCAGTAACTCTTGTTCACTTCGAGGCAGGTCCAGGCGGTTCAGGAATATGGTAGAACGTTCCCTAAGCTTTCTAGGAAAATTCATATTGACCCACCAGATCCCGTGGAGAGAGCTACAATGCCCGTTGTCGATACCCACGCATCTCGCGGTGTCATCTATTATGAGCGGTCTTGCGGCACAAAACAACGGAAGCTTGCCACTCCATCAGCGCTGCATTGGGCAAGGGATGTGTGAGCTACGTGACCGTGCGCCGCTGGTTCATCAGCTTCAGCAACGGCGAGATTGACATGAAAGACAAACCACGCTTGGGACTGTGCTGGTTCTGGGACGCGGAAGGAATGCTTTTCCGCGAGGTGCTGGTACAAGGCGAGACAGTCACCGCTACCGTATGCACCCACCAGCTCCAGCAGCTCGCCGTCGCTGTTCGAGAAAAGCGCCGAAAAGGTCCGCAGTCACCCTCCTACATGACGACGCCCGCTCCAATTTCCTCCGATTTCGTGAAAAGTGCCCAGGCAAAGTTGCAGGAGCTCGGCTGGGATATCCTGCCCCACCCGCCATACACTCCAGACATTGCCCTTTCTGACCAACAGCTTATCAATCCTCTCGAATCCTTCCTGGTCAAGAGAAAATTCCTTGATTATGACTTGCTTGCGAAGGCGATCGCTGACTTCTTCGACTCTCAGAACCCAGAGTTCTGGGAGGAGGGAATGAACGATTTTCCTATAAAGTAGCAGAGGATTGCCGATAACAATGGTCACTACGTTGTTGCCTAATTGTTATTTGTTGGACGAAAAAAAAAATAAAAAGTGATGATCGAAAAAAATACGACAAGACTTTTGGGACAACCTAATAATTTTCTCAGTTTGCCAGTACTCTACTTTCAGCTCAGTCTCAATCAGTGTCGTCCGTGTAGCTTTACTTCAGCCTCTATAAAAATTGTTCTCTAGAAGTCCGTGCTGAGGTGATAGAAGTCGCCACTCACGGTCAGAGTAGATTAAGCCTTTTTTGTTTGTCTTCACTCAACAAAAAACTATGTGGAGATCCAAAACTCAGCCGCCTCATGGAGCCACCATCATGATAATTCAACTCTCCGTTCATACGTTCGAAGAACGCAAGTCGTAAGAGGCCTTTCCATTTTTAACCTCAGAAAATGGAGAAGCTCAGAAATGAACTATTTTCACTTCTACAACTCCTTTTCTGCTGTCGCCATTTGTACTGGCCTAACAATGTCAGTCCCGGGAATGAAAAAGGCTCTGATTGTCAATCATACGCGGAAGCCTCAATGGCTAAATGCACCACAAAGGACAAAACAGCACTCACTACTAAAATCCAGCAAAAAACTTTGATTAAATTCAGAATACAGTGTTCTAATTTGAGTTCACTATTAGACCAGGAGCTTTACAGTGATCACCCAACGACTGCACTTGCAAATCAACAAACTGTGCCTGCTTGATACACCACATTTTTCGAGCACGGTGTTTGGCGGGATTCTGGAGCCAGCTTTGGATACCTCATCATACACACAACACAGCTCCACTCAGCTCTATGACTATCAACAATTTTCGTCATTCAATAGCCCATTCATAGTAATAATTTTGATTCTCAAAACTTCGCTGATATTTCAGCTGAACATCACAGCTGTGCGTGAAAACCGTCTAAGTAGGTCAGGTCACATGAGAAGACGCGGTCGCACCGTATGCTGCTTCACTTTCTTCGCACCTCGATGCAGTTCGCGTGGCGCAGTGACCGAATTCGATTGTTCTGATAGCATTCACTCTTTGGCATACTTGGTAAACAGGTTACTGTGCAGATGGTGAATGTTTCGATAGTTCATTTTATTGAATGCAGTAAAAAAATGTTCGGAAAAGGTTCAATTTAAGGAGGTACACAACTGCTGGAAAGGCGCAACTCCTTAACCAAAGATCTCCAACAATAGTCTCACCTCTTCACATAGTGCGAGCATCCGTCTCGTAGACTCGAGAGACTGAAAATATTGAGTTTAGAGACAATGTTATGATTATTATCGCACTAAAAATTATTCTTTTTATTGCAGACATTCCACCAGTCGCCGGTTTACTCGCAGCGCATCTTGCTGTTATGCACGTTCAACCCATTAACGACCGCGGCATTTACACTTGTCTGGCGCGTGCGACCTCGTGGAATTTTTCCACGCTCCACGTGTGACACGACGTCGTGGCACACGGTCCCACAGGGACACCCTTTTTGACAAGCTATCATTTTTTACCTTTTTGCATTGTGATTATGTTTCCACCTGTATTTATGATAATATATAGACCTTATTTGTATTAAGCTTCCCCTTTCAAATAAGAACGGATGCCTTTGATGATGAAAGTGAACTAAATAGAAATATCGGTGGACTGCTACTAGAAAGTGGATTTGAGCAATCAAATAGCGTCTTAACCACCGTTTGTCAGAATGACCACCACGGTGATACACCAGGCTTTACACCAACTGAATATTTACATATTCATTTAGCCCTTTATTGAGGAGCTCAATAATTTCAAGAACCAAAAGTTACTTTCTTGGACCACGTTCTGTGTAAAAATTTATGTTTGAAGTAAACACAATAAGAAAAAGACCAAACAAAAGTTTCAAAAGAGGCCTAAAATATAAGTTACAAGTCTGTGGCACGACATCGTGTCACACGGTCCCACGCGGCTCACGGTGTGACACGTCGTCGTGTCACACGGTCGTCAATGGGTTAACCCATAACGGATGGGTGCGCCACATGGTCACGCAACCCATAACGGACGGCGGCGTTTTTGACGGGATTGCCGGTGGGCGAGCGCGTTTTTATCAAATCTTTTTTCGATTCTTATCAATTTAGTCATTTTTGTGACTTTTTGTGCGGTTGCTACTAATAAAAAGGTCATCGCTGTGTTGTGGTATCGCCTCATGCTGTTGTACGCGGTACTTCTCTCTACCTACATACTACTGCAGAAAAGTCATGCATTTCGAGTAGTAAGATGAGCGCGAGGTTTTTCAGATGGGAAAGAAGTGTCCTTGGGAACAAAATCGGAGCCTATGGATTCTAATGGATTGTTGATTGTAACTAAAAACAATTGTTGCCATTTGTTTGCACAACTAGAAAGGATTGCATTTGAAGTTACTCGCATAATGTTTGTTGAAAATTTACGCTGTACCGGTCCTGGAAACATATGTTACTCCTCAATACCTGTAGTGTATGCGTGCATAATTGATCATTTGCAAATATTACAAAACTAGAAGAAAAATAATTTTAAATGTCGAGAGTAACCATGTGGCGCACCCGTCCGTTATGGGTTAACAGATATATGTATTAGGTTGATTCATAATAAATCGGACAAATTGACCAATTTTAATCATTGTCGTACAACTTTTTTACGACAACAGGGATTCACTTGAAATATACTCCATCTTTATCGATGACCTTCTGCCACGGTATAGGCAGATCATGGATGCCCTTGCTCCAGAAGGCCGGAAGCTGGAGCTCGAAGAAGTTGCCGAGTGCCGCCTTGACCTCGTCGCGAGTTTTGAAGTCTTGGCCGTCCAGGTGGCGTTGGCTGTGGGAGAAAAGGTGGAAATCTGAAGGGGCCAGGTCTGGGGAGTACGGTGGGTATAGAAGTACGGTCCAACTGTACGACAGCAGCTCGGCCTTGGTCGATCTTGCGAAGTGCGGTCTGTGGAAATAGACACGTTGTCGTGCTGGAAGTAGACATGTGACCGCCGCCGTAGCGAACTTTGGACATTGGCCTTCAATTCTCGTAATTGACGAACGTAGACGTCGGCGGATACTGTGGTACCTTCATCGAGCAGCTCCCAGTACTCTACTCCGTGTACGCTCCACCAAGCGCGGTTTTCGTCTTCGATGGAATAGTCGCCTGACGCAAACTTCGAATGCTACAACTACAGTGTACTTCTGCCGGGGGCATGCTCCTTGTGAACTTCTATCAGACGTCTGCCGATATCCGCGGGTTCCTGGCCAGATAGTCGCCTGACGCAAACTTCGAATGCTACAACTACAGTGTACTTCTGCCGATAGCGATATAAATAGTATGACGTTGCGGATGTGGTCTCTGGACCGCTTGAAATCGTGCGGCATTGTGGCGGAATGAATTTACTGTGGAGTGATTATTTTGCGGTACATTGAAGAGCTTTTCATACTCATTCCAACGGTACCTCGCGCGTCCATTTTCGTTAATTCGTTACTGAGTTATGATCTCTAGAAACCATCACTACCATTTGTCCGATTTATTATGAATCAACCTAATAAATAGTACACCATCTTAAGAAACCGCGAAGCAGTATAGCCAGTAGTCATGTGGCAGGGAAAAATACCGAGATTAATAACCGAAACCTACAGAATGAGTACTACCTGAAATATTAGATAAGTACTCAACTAGAGCTGCCGTTATATTTTTCAAAACGGATTTCAACGGGAGTATTTTCGTTTTTTCATCCCTACTTCCCACGTTATCTTCGTTTCTCAAACTGCCAATGTCTGTTTGTTTTCCACGGATACATGCCAATCTCCAAAGCTGATATTCTCGTACTACTTCGCAGGAACACATGTGCAAATCGATAAGTAAGGAGCACCAGACCGACACACATACTTGCCCAAATGACATTTGGGAAGACTCCATCATGACCCTCCTCTTTGGGAAGAGGATTGGAAACTTTGCATGCTGTCAAAACGGACCACCTTAGCTGTTCAGAGTTTCATGTGAGGGATTTATACACACATGGGTGCTTCAAAAATCGTCATAAAACTCACTTCACATGTTTTGTCTTCAAGTTTCACATTAAGCATCTTCAACTCATCAGACATATCAGCCGGTAACACGATACCGTTAATATGCACAGTACCGTCATCAGCAGGGGCGGGTGCGCCGCGCCGCGCGCGATTCGCCATCGCGGCTCAGACGGACGAGTTTTCCGGAGTAGGTCTTGGCGTTGAGCGCAGAGGATTCTAGTACGTCTGTGATACGGTAGTGGAGAGTAATTTGATGAGAATATTGGACGATCTCGTACAGTGAGTACCTCTCTGAAGTGATTATTTCTATTGTAGATGGAACCGCGAGAAGAGAGAAAGTCGAAACTGAAGCGTTTTCGTGGATCACAGGGGAAAATTACCGTATATTCAACAAAATTGCTGTAGTTTCAACAAGAAATCAGTGGTAGCAAATCGAAGGGGTGCAGTTTTGCGGGATTGGTGATTTAGGAAAACTATACAATTTCAGAGAATTTTCCCTCTTGAATGATCCTATCAGAGCGATTAAAAGGAAATATAGGAATGAATGAGAGAAGCAAAGTGGTCGGGACTATAAGAAGTCCCGGGCTGGAACGTGAAAGATGAGTGCACAAGGCTCTGTCCTGATAATTTTTTGGTTAGCAACACACTTTTTCCGGGTCAATGCCGGATCGGCAGGAGACGCAATATGGCTTGAGATGTTATCAAATTCACATTCTCCCTCTCTAAAAGAGAAACTTCATTATAACAACATGATTTGGAAATAAAGTCGTCGCAGATCACTTGTTTTTAGGTGTGTGGTGCAAATTTTGCGCAGTGCATGAATATTGTACTGTGTTCCTCCACCAACCCACATTGACCTCTTTTTTGCTGTTGTCCGCAATAGGCAGCTTGCTAGGTTACCTCCATTAAAATGAATGATTTAGCTCATCGACGAGTCATACGGTATATGGGAAGTGGCGAGGCTCGTACAGAAACAGAGCTCAATACTCGCGGAATCGGCATTTTCAAGAAAAAAAAAACGACCACGTTTCTATGGGACACCTCCAAAGAGTTTGTGTGTAGAAAGACGTTTATGAGCTTCTCAGGTGAATATACTCACGTCGTAGGAAAAGAGAAGAATTATGAGGCAGTCAAGAGAGTGCCTGAGCAAGCAAAGAATAGCATAGTATTTGGCTTAAGCTGGGAAAAATGGCCACAATGCGAAAACGAAAGCGCTAATGAATGTGTAAATGGAAAAGGGACGAAATCAGAATTAAGAGATATACGAAGGGTAAGAATTGATTGAAAGTCCTGGTGTTCTCCGCAAAATACAAAAGACTTTAGAACATTCAAATGTACTAAAGACCTACTAATATGAATTGTCTGAAAAATAGCACCAGGTGCATATTTTGATTGGATTTCACATTTCGATAGTAATTTTCCACTTTTCACTAATATATGCAAATATTATATGTGAGCCATGAAGTGAGGGATAGTTGAACTGATACGAGATCCATGCCATCCTTTTGATTTGCCGAATGAACCCCTCGTTCATTGATCATCCGCCAGCACAAAACGATGAGATTATTTTTTCCTCCCATTAGGCCACCCGCTAACCCCTCCTGTTTGTTGATCTTTGCCTACCAGTGCTCTGATCGCTCACCGGGTACAACGATAGAAGCAGAGGTTGTAGTGGCCAGCGAACAGAAAAGCAAAAAAAAAAACACGGTAAAAATGCTTAAAGGAATCGTCCACGGAAAATGAGTTTTTGTGTTACCCATACGTTTATGTTGTATTTGCCTGATGTGGGCCTCATGCAAAATTTCACGCTAAAAAATGCGAATCTGGCTGAGATACAGCACCAAAAAGTGCGGTCCCAGTGGGCGGGGCCTAAGAGAAAAGCCTCGTTCCGTCGTCCGCCGTGGTCGGAGACGCATTGTAGAAGCAGAAAGTTTCGTAAACAGTCCCACTCTCCGTTCCCAACGGCGGCGGACCACGGGACGAGGCTTTTACTCTTAGGCCCCGCCCACTGGGACCGCACTTTTTGGTGCTGTATCTCAGCCAGATTCGCATTTCTTCGCGTGAAATCTTGCATGAGGCCCACATTAGGCAAATGCAACATAAACGTATGGGTAACACGAAAACGCATTTTCCGTGGACGATTCCTTAAAATCGAGCTCTCCTTTGTGTGTTTAAAGTCCTCTTTTGCGAGGCGGCTCGAGGTTGGACTAGATAAAAGAGGCTCGAGTACGCCAGGGGGAGATGAGAGGGGAGCGACAGGGACGTGAACTTGTGCTCTACCAAGTCTGGTACTTTTCCAGTCCCGGTTAGAGCAGCCTCAGCGCTCTAGCGACTGACTATCTGTCGTGGAGCAATTAATGTGCAAATTAGATAAATACAGGAGGATCTACTTGCCCATAGAGAAGGGTAGACTTACTTGCATTATAGCAAGATGTGCCTGCAACCAAGCTACGAGTGAGAGCGACCGTCAGAGTCCGATCGAAATCATCTTTTTTTCATTGGATTACGAGATCCATGGCGTGGGATGAAGGGTGTGTAGTCAGGGGAGCAGGCTCAACTGACCTAACGCCTGCTCTTTAATTCCGTGTATATATTGCAGTCAATATCATACCAAAGCACCAATGAACCAGTGCTTCTTTACAGACCCTATGACCCCCTTTCCACACTGTGGCACTGAGACATTGCTGGTCGTCCCAGAGGAATGTAGGAAATTCAGGAAATGGTCACCCTTATGTGAGATAATCTCCGATGGATTTGCCAGCCATCATCCATCAAAATTTCCTCAACGCAGTACCCAACCCCAACTCCATAACCAGGCATGGGTCGAATATTCCTGCGGGGACTCGCCCTTGGATTTCCTCCAGAATTCACCGACGACCACCCTTTTTTGAAAAAGCTTTAGAGTGATGGAGCGATCTCTAAATAAAGTCATCAATCAATTATAGCACTTGGTGATAAGGCCATGTAATATCAAATACCTTTTCTTTAGGAATCACGAGAACTTGTAAGTGCCGGAACAGCTAATCTCAGGAGCTTCGGGTTCGTACGTAAAAAGTTTTCGGCGACACCAGGCTTGACCCTGCGGCCTCCTTCCTTACTAATGGTTAATCGGATTGGCAATTCAGCTAGATCATTAATATAAATTAAAGGATGCAGTTGGGATCGCAAAGGGGTGCACGTACTGGACTTATTCGCT
Source organism: Trichostrongylus colubriformis (assembly GCA_963978905.1). Lineage (NCBI taxonomy): Eukaryota > Metazoa > Nematoda > Chromadorea > Rhabditida > Trichostrongylidae > Trichostrongylus > Trichostrongylus colubriformis. The sequence goes on along the minus strand of OZ022258.1, from coordinate 17,939,890 downwards.
TGTGGATAACTCAGAAGGCTTATGGTTCACTAAAATCCACCGTCCACATGGTTTGAAGGAGTTTGTATAGCGCTATGGTACACAAAAAGAAAAGAATGCGGAACAATTTGAATGCTAAGTGCGAATCATATGCACCATTTCCTTTAATGGGGCTTACCCTGCAAATGCTGCAGTTGCAGCTTGTGAAATCACGCGTGAATCCTTTGAGGAGCAATGAGCAAACGCACGAAATGAGGCTGAAGCTACATATGTACATGTATAAGGTTGGTGCATAATTAATGCGGCGTTTTGATGCTGCATTTTTTTTGCAGTGGAGATCGACATTCTGACGGCTACTAAATGGAAAGCAGTCCTTGATTGTGATGGTGAAAACGCTCCCGGATAATCATTCAAGTATGTTTTTGCTAAATTTTATCACTTTTTTTGCTAGATAAATTGTTGAAAAGAGCAGCATTACTTATTCATCAACCCAATACATTCCTACAAGGCAAATTGTAACTATGGAAAATGCAGGAATGTAGAAAATTCCAAAGTACATACATACAGGGAACGGCAAAAATATTGACCACTTGCCAAGCTTCACTATGCGGACAGGAACAGGCACTAACATAAATTTTGCTCTATGTATAGATGGTCAATACAGATTTCGTGATATGCCATTAAATTTGATAAGATCACCTTTGACCCGTACATGCTGATGAAAACGGCGAGGAAAAGTATATGTGGGAGGGCCGTAGGTGATCGTCTTGCTAATCGTCATGCATAAATATTTGATAGATATTTTCATAATGACTCCATTTACGTTTATTAGTCTATTACTGAATTGCTCAAGATCATGTTTCGCTTGTCTAATTACCCAAGTCTGAGATAGTAGTGGCAATTGGTGTTGGCCTGAACGATTCTGAGTGGTGTAGGAATAAACCTCAATAAGAATTCGCTTGGGAAACTTTTATAATAAACTTTCGTCAGAACAAACCTCAGCGAAACGAGTAAATTGTGAAGAGTAGTGCTGGTTTCGCCTTACAAGATAATTCTTCGGAAGGAATAGCCAAGTGGGATGAATCCGGCTCATTTGATAGCCATTACTACGAGGTGGTGAAAACGTATAGGCTGTTCTGAGACCAGTACTGCATTGATAACGCCCTGTGGTCATAAGGCTGCGTGCTGATGGAACTCGTCCAAATTGGGTCCGAAGTGAAATATTATTTAGGAATGTGTGGGCCTCTTGCGACATCGTTCAATTAATTGTGCTTACTGTCTTGATTCCGAATATCATCGAATTCGTGGAATTTCTAGGCTCTGCCTCATTATCTCCCAGCAAAAACTGCTCCAAACTGCCTCGAGAATCGGCCCGTTTAGTATCGAGCGTCAAGGAGCGCTCGAAAATAAATGGGCAAGGATATCGTATCCAATTTTGGGAACATATGAAATGTTAGTTATAAACAATATCTATATCAGTGAACTTCATGTAGGCGTCTTCTCATCTTACAACTAGAGGAATCATCCATGGAAGTGTGAAGGAATCGTGCACGGAAAAATGAGTTTTTATGTTGCCCACATATTTATGTTGTATTAGGTTGATTCATAATAAATCGGACAAATGGTAGTGATGATTTCTAGAGATCATAACTCAGTAACGAATTAACGAAAGTGGACGCGCGAGGTACCGTTGGAATGAGTATGAAAAGCTCTTCAAAGTACCGCAAAATAATCACTCCAAAGTAAATTCATTCCGCCACAATGCCGCACGATTTCAAGCGGTCCAGAGACCACATCCGCAACGTCATACTATTTATATCGCTATCTGGCCAGGAACCCGCGGATATCGGCAGACGTCTGATAGAAGTTCACAAGGAGCATGCCCCCGGCAGAAGTACACTGTAGTTGTAGCATTCGAAGTTTGCATCAGGCGACTATTCCATCGAAGACGAAAACCGCGGTTGGTGGAGCGTACACGGCGTAGAGTACTGGGAGCTGCTCGATGAAGGTACCACAGTATCCGCCGACGTCTACGTTCGTCAATTACGAGAATTGAAGGCCAATGTCCAAAGTTCGCTACGGCGGCGGTCACATGTCTACTAGCACGACAACGTGTCTACTTCCACAGACCGCACTTCGCAAGATCGACCAAGGCCGAGCTGCTGTCGTACAGTTGGACCGTACTTCTATACCCACCGTACTCCCCAGACCTGGCCCCTTCAGATTTCCACCTTTTCTCCCACAGCCAGCGCCACCTGGACGGCCAAGACTTCAAAACTCGCGACGAGGTCAGGGCGGCACTCGGCAACTTCTTCATGCTCCAGCTTCCGGCCTTCTGGAGCAAGGGCATCCATGATCTGCCTATACCGTTGCAGAAGGTCATCGATAAAGATGGAGTATATTTCAAGTGAATCCCTGTTGTCGTAAAAAAGTTGTACGACAATGATTAAAATTGGTCAATTTGTCCGATTTATTATGAATCAACCTAATATTTGCCTAATGTGAGCCGCATACAAAATTTCACGCGAAAAATGTGAATCCGGCTAAGATACAGTACCACGAAGTTTTAGCCGAGTGGGCGGAGTTTCCAAGTAAGTGCCCACCCCGTCCTCCGCCGTGGTCGAGACGCATTATAGGAACAGAAAGTTACGTTAGCACTCCCACTCTCCGCTCCCAACCGCGGCAGACGATTACGGGCGCGGGACGTGGACTTTTACTCGGAAGCCCCTCCCAGACGGCCAAGAATTCGTGAAACTGCATCTTGGCCGAATTCTCACTTTTTTCGCGTGAAACTTTGCATGCGACTCTTATTTGGCAAATACATCATAAACATAAGGTTAACAAGGAAACTAAGCTTTCCGTGGACACTTCTTTAAGTTCCGCGCACGATTCCTTTAATATGGCAGAGCTCTGGCAAACGTTCACTACTTTTGCCGCACCCTGTATATGTATGTGGATACTTGGAGCAATACAAATGAAAACGGTCGAACAAATAAATGCGCTTCGCTGATCGGCGATGAGATGATATGAAATAGTTCTCGGGTGTGTATAAAGTGGTACGAATGACTTTTTTCGCACCTAATGTGCGAGAAGTAATTACTGCTTCGCACCTAGTGTGCGAAATAGTAATTAACGAGGCCGAGAATGTGGGGTCATCCAATTATGTAACTTGCCTACAACAGCCACTAAAAGAAAAATGATATGAGTAAAGGAAGCCAGGAGTAAATAAATTTTCTTATCGGGTACTACATGCCGTTTCGAATATTTATTACATATTTATTACAAGTGATACATGAAGACAAAGCAAACTGAAACTAGATTCAAATAAAGAAATTTTCGATTTCGTAGACAGGGCTAACTTTGTTAGTAACATATTTAGATATTTTTATGCAATATGCCTTTACTTCCTCAGGGGAAGGCCCCGTTGATATATATGATTGAACCTATGAATACAGTTGTATAAAGTGACAGTAACACTTTCAAAAAGCGTCGTAGGTAGTGTGGACCTCACATCAAAGCATCGAATTCATCCTCAGGCGTCAACAAGTCATCATGAAAAGGAGGTAATAACACATTCTATAACTCGACTCCCCAACGGGCGTGCGGTAACCTTTTGTCAAGTAGCAAAGGAGCATCCCCAACTAGGCAGTGGTGGTTATGTAATGATAATTGCTTACAAACACACTCACACTTTCATCTAATGCGAAAATTCACTCATTGTACTTCGCATTCTGTTTTCAGAGTGAAATTTTATACACACCATGGCCAAATTCCGTGACCTTTGAGTTTATATTCATACTGAATAAGTGTTCACAAACTGAAGCTCTTTTTTGCCTCGTAATACAGGATAAAAATTCATTTACTCCTGGCCTCCTTTATTCATATCATTTTTCTTTTGGTGGCGTTGTAGGCAGTTACATAACTGGATGACCTCAGATTCTCGCCTCTCGTTAATTATTTCTTCGCACATTAGGTGCGAAGCAGTAATTACTTCTCGCACATTAGGTGCGAAAAAAGTCATTCGTACCACTTTATACACACCCAATAGTTCTCTACCAGAGGAGACGGAGAACGGTAGATAACGTGAAAGAAAACCGATGCTAACGATCCTCACATCCATCAAGTCTCCAGCTAATCTAGCTGAACACTATTCCGCCATGGCCGCTCGTTGAGTACGTACGCTTGCGAAAAGAATTTCCTACTTTTTTTTAAAATTTTAGTATACAAAAATACTGTCCCTGGAAGAGAGGTAATTTTTTATGAGGGTCGGTTATTAGAACGTTTAAAAAAATACTATTCGTGGAGAGTTGCAATTTTTTATGAAGGTCAGTTCATAGAAGATATGATAGTAAAACAATGATAGTAATGAAATATGACAATCAGTGATAAAACTAATGTAATAAAGCCAAACAATAAAACGAACAACTACCTGTATGACAAAGCATAATAAAAACCTGGAGAATTTGAGAGCTCCAGAACCTGAATTTTTAAACTTTTTTTGAATTTACACAAGGGACTACCAGAAAATGGAATGGGAAGCATGGCTAAAACTTTTATAATAGGAATGATATACGATTGTCCATTGTTGTTCGTCCACGGGAGGAATGAAAACGGCCTCATATCGACAATGTGTTATCTAATATTTATGAGATCCCTACGAGCACATTCATATATGAGGAGCTATGTTTCGAGGAGCTGTGAGCAATGAACGATCACTTGGTAAAGCCCCATAGAACATGTAAGTGTGCTGTGGTCCAGTTTGAGCACAGCTAAAGTGGTACAGAGCAACTGCACTCACTAAACAATAGGATCGAATCCTGCTCTTGCTAGTAGGGCCTATTACTCCCTTTGGTGTATTTCAGTCATCTCTCACCTTCCCTTCCGACACGACCACTTTAAAAGGATCTAACTCTAAGGATGTTCAGCGACGGAAATGATGAGAAACATAGTTCAAGTGAAAACTTTGAAAAAAAAAGGAAAAATGCCTGTAGAAAAATTTTCAATTTCAAAATTAATTCTTGGAGGTTGCCATATTGAAGAGTTTATCGTTCTTTCTAGTTGACATGATGCAGCTTTGTCAAGCAGTCAACACTTTTGTCGCGCCCTGTGTAGACAGTAGAAATAATGCGGAGCCCAGATCCGAAAAGACAAGCACGAGCATCCGGCAGAAATGCTTATCGCCTAAGTAATTAAGAAAGATCATTACGGCAAGTATATGGCAGTGAACCGCAATCATAGAATTCCCACGTGAAAGATGAAAGTAAAAAGCGAAAGAGAATCCAAAACGAAAAGAGAACGCAAATTGGATTCCTCAATGAATCCACAAGGAGCCACGGCATGCTTCCTTTCGGTTTATGAGCCACTACGTTGAGGGAGGTTGTCACGATGATTATTGTCGGAGCTAAATTGCTTCCGAAATGGGTAGACCACGTTCGCTAATATAATCCCAGTTGGCCACCAGTCGACTATTGAAAACTCTGAAATGCTATTGGTGAGTGTGCCCTGTAATGAGATTTCCCGTTGGGTTGTCCTGTCAAGAGTTCTGATGAATCCACATATTACCGCACCAAGCGGATTCATAGAAACTCCGATTACTATATAGCTTAAAAACTCGTTTCCCAGGCATTAATTTATTTTTCAAAAGCGTTATTAGTTAGGTCTCGATATTGACAGATAACTACATTACTTTCATGCTGTCACGTATAGTATATGCAACAAAGGATTAAGTTTTCATGCAGTCGCGTATGCACCGAAAAATTAAATTTTTTGTGGTTTCCTGCATATGCTGCAGCTGTAGAGCATTCAGAGAACTAGTCTGAGAAACCTTCGATGAAATCATAAGAGTAAGTAGACAGCTATAAATCGTGCAGGTATGTACTGGAATACGGTAGGCAGGTGTGCAATAATAGATCCACTTTTTGTAGAGCGATCTGTTAAAAAAGCCACTGTCCCATACTCTAATGATTAATGTGCTCAATCTGGAGTACTACTGTGCGGAACGGGCCAAAAAGCTCTATTTATCAATAAAGCGCCAGCGAAGTCGAATCCTTTCTTTCTCGAAAGCATATGAGAAAGGGGATGGACGACTGGAAGGTGGAGATTCGTAATACTACTAATCATATGAAATAAGAAAACGGAAGATGAGGTAGCGCAAAATGCAAAGCTTCTTGTTGAAGCAGGCAAAGGTTTCTGCATATGCTGCAGCTGTAGAGCATTCAGAGAACTAGTCTGAGAAACCTTCGATGAAATCATAAGAGTAAGTAGACAGCTATAAATCGTGCAGGTATGTACTGGAATACGGTAGGCAGGTGTGCAATAATAGATCCACTATTTGTAGAGCGATCTGTTAAAAAAGCCATAGTCCCATACTCTAATGATTAATGTGCTCAATCTGGAGTACTACTGGGCGGAACTGGCCAAAAAGCTCGATTTATCAATAAAGCGCCGGAGGAATCCGAATCATTTCTCTGTCGGAAACATCTGAGAAAGGGGATGGACGATTGGATAGTGGGGATTCGTACTACTTATAATTTAGGACGAAATAATGAAGCGGAAAATGATATAGCGCAAAATGCAAAGCTTCTTGTTGAAGCCGGCACAGGTGCCAAGCCAGAAGCGGGCGTCTTCCATTGAGGTTGCTGCGCATGTCATCATTTTCCGGTCAACAATAAGACGTTGATGGAAGGCGGAGCCCGTTTGCCAATGGGCCGACAACGAAAAAGATCACGTGAACATCACCTTATTTTGCGATTGGAGCTCGGTTCTTTTCATTTAGGGTCAGATAAATTTTTTTTGAATTTTTATAACCTTTTACCTCTGAATTAATGAGAACTTTCAATACTTATATATACGCTAAACTAGATGGTAAATGTAACTATTGGCGAAGGCTCAGGAAAATAGTAGGAAAAATAGAGGCAGCATGAATTTATTAATTCAGCAGTGCTACAATGATTAGAGCATAAGTTTCAATCGGCTAGAATTTTAATTCTTATAAATTCACTGGTTTCCATAATTACTAGATAAGGAGCGTAGTATGGAATGTTGCATATTGAATATCGATTTGAATTAACTACGAATTTTAAAATTCTCATAGTCTCATGAGTGTTGCAGATACTCAGCAAAGTCTATTTCACAGTTCGACAAAGCAGAATTATCTTTTATTTTTTTCTGGAGCATAAACGACGAAATTTCGGAGCAATCCAGACCCAAAATATTCATCAGCCTTCGATATGAGCTATTACAATCTAATTGATCTCGAAAAAACTTAAGTCTAGTTTTGAATATGTGAAAATAAGTAATAGCCGGAAAGTAACATTTCCTATGCAGTAGTCATCACGTTGAAGTAAGGAATAGAACGGGAGAGTTGTTTGACATCCGGCGTAGAACCGCCTTCCTCCTAGTAGACCTCCTCGTGGGAAGAAGTATCTGCTAGACTGAAGAAAGCTGTAGAGACGTGGAGAGAGGTTTGACCAAACCACACTGGCATAAACAAAACAAAAGTTGCTCCAGTTTCAAATAGGAAAATAATTGAGAAGTGAGTCTACCGAGATCCCCCTGGGACCTACGAAAACACAGAGATCATTATTCCGGTAAAAAAGGGCTGACTAGCCTGGGAGAAACGATCATAGTCACAGCAGTCGTTCCTATGAGCTCTTTTCAAGAATACGGCGTTCAAAATTGCGAAGCACAAGTATAACATATTAATACCGGAATACTCCCGCATTTTCCGTAGAGAATCGATTTTTTTTTGCAAAAATCAATTGTTTTTTTGAAAAGAACTCAACACGGGAACGAAGCACAACAGAACTTTGCGAACTTGATGCGGAACTGCTTTGATATAGCGTTTCGCAATAATTAATAGGATGAGGGGTTCAGCTTGGATCTCCTTCCAGTCGGCTTAGAAACCCTGGGGTGTCATAAAGTGTTCGGTGATCCGAAGACCGAATGCCGTAGTAGTGGCAGTTCTTCCTCTTCCTCAGAACTCCCGAAAGGTCCACTGGGAGTTTTGAAGAGAATCGATTACAATCGGCGATATGAAGGGGAAGGAGAAATGGGTTGTTGGACCTTTCGCGAGAAGACGAGCTGGAGAGTTGGGAGGTGGGAAGGGGGAAGGCATCTTCCAGAGTGTGTAAGGATGACGTCGTGGCACTGCGAAGCACTAGAATTTTTCGAAACATTTTTGTTTGATTAGTGCTGATTTTCACAGCAGTCGGTACAGCTGATGTTGCAACAAGGCAGTGAATTTGTAAACTAAACAAAACATTCAGCCTCTGTGGAATATTTATTCCCACAACCATGCAACATATCTATAAGCCTACCATTGAGAAACTGAGAAAAGAAGCATGGAAGCCGATGGTAATGTATAGGCACAATGCGCATTGGTGCAAGTTGGAGTCCCATCCGTGACAAAACATTTTGCCACCGATTTAAAAAAAAATTATGGACGAGTCAAAAATGGACTGTTAAAGTCTATCAATGTTCGAGCTTAATCTATGAAATTTAAGGTATTATGAAATATTCTTTGATGTTTGGTACCTCCACAAACTCTATGGGTAAATGTCATGGTGACTATAGATGCTTCTCTCCACCTCTTGGCCCATTATTGAATCCTGCACTGCTTAAGAATCCATCCACCCTTTGGGAATTTTTTAACAGTTCAAATCAACAGAAATGAAGGTAAACCTAGCAGTATCCAACAATTGATTGGCGACTTTTTGGTAGCCTTCCTTTGAGAATCAGTTGATACACTGCTTTCCATATGAAATAGAAATGATGGGAGGTTTCGTGACTGAGAAAAGAGGGTTCAGTTGACAGAAGTCACGTGGTTTTGCTTTTTCAGGTTGCGCCATGCACCACTTCAATTCAGGCTGCATTGGTATTTCAAGTGCAATTTGGCCCATAAAATGATTTGCGGAGTTAACAGACGTACAAGGTTAGGTCTACATGCTCCCTGATGGGCGGTACTACCCAGGTGTTCCCTTTTCACATACATACGCCACAATGAGCTATAAACTTGGTTGACAGGGCTGAGTTGAATCTGGGGTTTCTGCCTGGACCATGCGAGAGAGCGCAGCGCCACTTTTCACTGCACTGTTTTTTTTTCGAATTTTCTCGAACATATCTACATTAACGGTATGATAGAATGATTTCCTCTGCACTTCAGTTACAGATTGCTTCAGTCCAATACATGGAGCTCGAGGCAATGTAGAGGATCAAGCGAAAGAAAGAATAAGGAGAGAAGAAAAATAAAACAAATGTAAAAAGGCTTGCAGCACCACTCCTGAGGAATTGTAACTCGAGACTATTCGAAGGAGCTGATCCCTTCAGGTCGATAACTTTAGGAAGTGGTGGTTGTAAAGGAGGAAAGCGAGGAGGACCACATCAGTGGGTGCATGCATGTGTGTCTATGTTGCTTCTCTCCGTCAACCCATTGCTCTTCATCAGCGGGCGGAACGGGACGTTATGTGGTGTGCTGCGTAGAGGAGTGGTGAATATTGCAGGCAGAGTAGTGTGTGTGTGTGTGTGGGGCTATGAACACAGCAACAACTCTAAAACGGGCCGGCTGACTCGAGAGGGACCAATACATACAACGTCAACAACCCGTGTAGTGACGTTTGCTTCGCCCTTCCGTGTGATAATTGAAATTTCGAACCTAACTCAACTAAATGATCAAAATGGCAGGTAAAATGGTTCAATTTGAGTTGGGTAGGAGGCAAAGCGTTTATAACATCCTTAATTTATGGCGATATTGCTAAGTATTCCATAAAAGTTCCTTTTTTACCGTTTTAAATGGAAGACTAGTTAATTCTAGAGGAATGAAGGAAGTAATAAAAATTGTTACAAAGCCATAAAACCACGTCACTCGTCTGGCAGCCTATTTAGGAATGAATGAGTCGAATGTCGGGAATGAGCAGGCCTCTGATATTAGGGGCTTCATTTTTACTTCGCCGCGGTTTCACTTGCACAGATTCAAAGCCATTTCCCCGAATCAGCGTTCTTAGGACATTCAAGGATTTCATACATATAGATAGAATAAGGAGACAGTTTGATAGGTCTTCAAACACAGGAAAGGCTGTAGTGGGATCTGACCTCATGGAAGGATAGGGATCTCACCCCCGTAGGTACGTGAGAGAAGTAGAGCTGTCTGGGGATGAGCTCAATTTTCTCGCCTACAAACTCATCCACACATGCATGTGAATTCATTTTTGCTCCGGCTCTACAAAGGGAATGGTGAAATGTTCCGGACATCTTGCAAGAATGGCAAAAAAAACCAATAAAGCAAAACGGAAGCTCGGAAAGGAAATCGAACAGTCCTTGCTCTTTCATTTCATGGAGAAGTTTTGGATTTCCAAAATTTCAGCCTTATTACTCGGAAAATGAAACGATCATAGCCAGAGTAAATCTCTAAGAATAAATAGATTCTATTTCAAAAGTGGCATTCATCGCTTCGCAACCAGGGAAAACGCGATTTCGAAAGTTTAGTGCTCGTCAAAACCACTTTCTCGTGAAATGGAAATGCTTTGAATAACGAAATAGCAATGTTGCTCGATCTTCAAATTTTTTCGGCGATAGTAACTAATCATATCAAACTTCATGATCACTATTCGATAACTCTCTAAACAGGGAATCGCGGCTGAGGATCGTGGTGGAAAGTCTGAAGTTCTTGGAATGAGCCTGTGCCTCTTCTCGAGTATCCCACACTGCCAGGAAATGCAAGATTCAAAATCCAAAAGTCTGAAAAATGTCGAAATCATGTTCCTCTGCAGCGAAGCCTTGTTTAAAGTCCATGGCTAATGAACTCAAGAAGGCTGCTCATTACGTCGAACAAGACGGTGGCTAATTTGAAAAGAAAGAACAAGGGAATAGCCAGTCATCTCTGACGGCCTAATGCTATTACTTCACGGACAATCCACTCGAGAAGAAGCCGTCCGCTGTACAACTCCTACGGAGGCTGACAAGCTCCCACATGAAACACGACACCATCAAAGAGTCCAAGAAGCTTTAGTCTATCGCGCGTCGTCCACAACATTTGAAGATCTTGCTTGTGCGGTATCATCTTCAAAAGGAACACCAAGTATGGCCATGTATTGGTACATCCTTTTTGCCCCACTCATGCGAGTATCCTCATCAAGTGAGGCAGCTTTATGTTGACTGCAGTTTTGATGGAATTGGCACAATGACGAATGTTCAATAAAGTCACAAGAGTCAAATTCAGGCTCTGACAGATGATCAGCACGTTTTGTATCGTTATCGTTGACTACTTTTCTATTTTGGAAAAACTGTCCAGGATACGATGGGTTAAGATGAAACCCTTGTAGCTCACAGGACGCCTGCAGACTCCACACCATATGCAGCAGTCGCAGTAACAACCACATCAATAATAGCTACCCAAAATGGTCTCGTAACTCCTGAGCTGAGGCAAGACAGCGAGCGTTACAGGCCGTTTTGACGACGGATACCCTCTCAGTGCATAGATGCGTTTTATAAAGTGGCACCGGTCTTCCTTCTTATGCGTATACTTGTTATTGAAATTCTTAGCTATAAACAGAAAAAGGGAAAAATCGTGCAGCAACTCAAATGGAAGCATAACAGGATGTTCCAAGCATTTCAAGCTACCTCCTTCATATCCTTAAAAGCGTCTCCAGCGGCGCATTTCTTTAATTTTTAATGACTAAGTGATTATACCGTTTCGACATATTGATGTGTTATCTGGCTGCCATCCGGCTGACTGCATTTTTATTTATAATGGGGAAGTATTTGATCACATGTACTGACTACCTGAATGGCTTCACTTCCTCTCGATCCTTCAAAATCCACTGGAAAGCGCTGATGAGCTGATTTGTCTCATCCTGGTTGTTAAGCTCCTAATTTGCAACAATGGAATCGGATTGAACAGTGGAGGCGACTTAGTGTAGGCAGAACCACTACTAGCAGCACCACTGCGCAGTCCGCAGTGGGATCCATTCGAACAGACTCACATCATCCTTTTTCTCCAGGAATTCGACCCATTATGACAGCGACGCACTCCCACTTGCACGGTGTGAAGATCAAATCCCGCACCAACGCCTACCCCGGATCACCAGCTTTCCATCTCTAAGGGGTCGTGAATTGGTGCCAGACTCGTCAGTAGAGATGAAACATGGCCCCGTAAGTCAATGTATATGTATAGGCCAAATTGCATTTACCTGCCACCACGATTCTGAATGGAACTAGAATGTGCGGCGCATCCCACACGAGGGATTAGTCAACGGCAAAACCTTATCCCTTCAACTTTTATATCGACTTATCTGGATGCGGATGAACAAGGAGCAACCATAAGAGCCCGCGATAAGGTGGTTCGCACTTGACTTGCCACATAACGTAGGACATGATTATTGATGGCCGCCCAGATAGAGATAGAGGGGGAATAGCCGTGATGATCGATCCCTACATATTTCTTTAGGCTGAATCTGAGGAAAATCGCTCAGTCAATTTCCATACCTCAAAGGAAGGGTATCCCTTATGAGACCTTGCGTGCATCCCAACAGTCAAAGACGATACCATCCCATAATTTAGTTTATAATTGCCATATCCAATGGCACCCGTCATATCTCAGTAACAATGTGGTCAGAAAAACTACCGAATGGCCCGTAAAGCCTGAAACTGCGCCTTAAACGTAATGTTGATATTCTGAGAACAGGGCGAGCATTCGTGGCCGTTCTGACGACGGATGCCGGGGCTCATCTATTGCCCAAATTCGCCAACTGGCCACCACCTCCTAATGTCTACTCGTACAGATCGTGTGTTCAGAACGACTAGGAAAAGACTACTGTAGTCTTGAGGATATTAGAGAATATTTTGTGGACAAATCGTGTGGGCTCGGTTTCAGATAAAGTGGAACGAGAAGGCAAAAGTGGTAGTGATATTGACAAGAGTAATGTGTTCGAATGTTAGGCCTCGTAATCGAGAGCTGATTTCGTTTACCGTAGAAAATCCATTTAGCACTTGGTGATATCACTCTAATCGTTGCAGCTTATATGACTAATCCACGATTTATCATGGGAATACGGACCACAGGGAAGATTTTTATATGAAAATACCCCGCTCGTTGAAAAGACCTTGCACGTGGAATGTCAGTGATGCTCCATGTATACCACTGGAACCATTTATCAATTTCAAGCTACTGGCGCAAGTAAATTGCGCGATAATTATAAGATGCACAAGCAGGGTACACCGAGGTGTCGGGGAAAATGGCCCCCGCTCAAGGGTGGCCCGAATACGACCCACCTTCCAACATTAACCTAACCTTTTCTCAGATTAGATGCAGGTGTCTGTTTTTGCATTTGGGCTACAAAGCGATTTCGATGAATGATGAACGAATTGATGGCATGTCCAAGAATGTAGGAAGCAGCCGTAGGATCCCAATAAAAAAATCAGAAAATAGAAGATTGGTAATCTTAGATACAGCCTGTTATTACTCCAGAGTTCTCCAAGCGTAAAAGGTTCCCGAATTGTTGCACCTGAGTTTCAGCTTGTTGACAGGTGCGCATTGTTGAGAGCTACAAAGCTGAGAACATGCCTCAGATGAAAAGGAAATTTGACGATTGTGAAAAAATACTCCCAGTATGGCAGTTGTTGGCACGATGGGCGCAAAGGGCGGAAGCCCGTCCAGAAAGGTACTTGAAAAAGCAATCAGTAGACAAAAAGAACAATTTCGTGAAATGTAAACCTTCCACAAAGTGCATCCTCATACAATGATTCTGTTATGGGTTGAAACAGGATGCATAAAAAGGGCAACTCAGGCTTGTATTCACACCGTAGCCTCTTTGTTATTCTGGGTACGAGGTGACAAGCAACGGAAAGAGTTATGGGACGGGGGGGGGGATGGGGCTAGCATGCACTCAACATCCTATGGATGTCACCGTAGCACATGCTTAAAGATAGTCGGAATGCTGAACGTGTGGGAAAGTGAAGCTGAATTCGACGATTCTAAAAATTGGTGAGCTCTCTAGGCGCTCTCTTCATTACCGTCTCATTTTCGAACTTTTCAAAGTTTTTCACTCTATCCAGTGCTTCAATACAGTGTTAGGGGTAACGTGGGTGATAAAAGTCCCAAAAGTCATTTAGTGAAAATCTACTGGTCTGAAAGTCCTATGCATGGCGAAATCCCCCGCGGAAGGCGCCCTCTTGAGCTGTGGCGCAGGCGGCCTCGTGAGGACAAGCCGCCTTGGTTTGGACAGCCCGCCTCCAGACGACGTGATTATTGGTTGCTCACGGTAAGGTTGGTAAAGGAGATCGGCAGAGCTGAAAGTATCGCAACGCACTTTTTCACTTTTAGCTTAAAGCCCACCACATGAAAATAGATGCTGTCGCATTTCCGAACATCCCTTCATGTTTAGGTCTTGGTAATGCCAATGGAAAAACTATGCGGACTACCCGCCTCCTGACGGAAAGGTCGTCCGCGCCTTGAACCAACGGTGGAAAGGGGTCCTATTTCTCGGGTTTTTGGCCATTTCCATCCGTTTTTCCTCCACTGTCCTGTTACTGCGTATCTCGGCTTTCATATTCACTACTTCTTTTACTTTTCGTCCGAATTTGCCCTTAAGATGCCCAGTGCCTTGAGCCGCTCCAATACTGTACTACCATCAGTTAAAAAAAACTGATGAAGTGGAGATTGACGGGTCAGTAATACACGCATCATTGAAAAAAGCTGATACAGTGGGAAGGAATCATCTAACAGCTGGTGGTCACACTATCAATTCTTTTGCAAGGTAGTCTGATTCAACAAATATTTTATACCCAGTGGATTTGCAATCGTGACGACTGAAAAGAGTTAAAGGCAAAGGTAAAGTCAGTGCAGCACAGTCAATATTCAGGCTTCATTGAAAGACGGGTTTCACAATAGCTAAGCCTGAGCTTCCCTTGTTTTTGAACTAATAACTTCGCAGACTTATTCGTTGCATGGCAGCGCAAAACACCATGTGCGTAGTAGGTCGATCGAAAGTGCTCCCTTCTTGAGGACAGTGTATTTCACTGCAAGAATTGCCCACCGTGGGAGGAGCATAACTTGGTGCATGGGTGCTCCTTACTTCTTGTCCCATGCCCTACCCATCCCACATTTGCCCCATCTCCAAAGGTCGTTTTTCATATAAGACCTAATTCGTGAAAGACAGACGGCCGGACAAGGGGACAGACGAAGGTGCAACGGACAGACAGACGAAGCGCTTTATATTGGGTCATTCCATAAGTAATGTCGATTTTTTTCAATCGTTAATTTTTCCCATGAAATTACAAGTTTTTGCAGCATGTCATCCATCGTTTGAAAGAAATTTTCCTGCTCTACAAAATGATATAATTAGTTTTTGAGTCCGTCAGGATGGGGCCGACATTCTGGCGAAGAGGTAGGTCCAGCCGACGAAAATTGGCCAGACCGGCAATCAATTGAAACACTACATTTCACTTTGGAAAAACCAACCAGACATGTGTCGCGTACTTGATCCTGACCTCTTCTACAATTTCCAATATTTAGTTGATCAAGAAGTCGTGTCGTTATTTTTCCAAAATCTTTTTTTCGAAAGCACCCTTATTTATTCAAAATGAAATTTTTTCTTTCAAACTTCTTGATTAGAGTTGTTTTATGAACCACTTCGAAGGACTTTTTCTGCTCTATCGAAAACATGTTTTTAGTTGTTTTGGCTGCGATTCAGATTGAGTTTTAACACCATGTGATAGGGGTCCAGTTGACATTTTTCACAACTTATTTTTTCCATGAGAAAGTTAAGGAATCCGGTCAGTAGTATTTCCCTGTTTCTAGGCACCACCTGTTCTTAACATTTCATCACTCTTTCAACTGATTGGTTGAGAAAATTTTCTTGCCGCCGTTCGAAGAAATTGTCTAAAATCCCCGAGTTGTGGCGGAAAAACTAAATGTGGAAAAAGAGCGACGTGACTTCCCAAGCAACCGGCTGGTGGAACTTGCAGGAGAGGTCAGGGGTAAGTACGGAGCACATTATTAGTCAGTTTTCCTCAAGAAAAATATACAGTTTTAAGTGATTGCCGGTTTGGCTAATTTTCGTCTGTTGGACCTACATATTCGCCAGCCTAAATGTCGGCGCCATTCTAATATACTCAAAAACTAATCATGTCATTCTGTAGAGCAGGAAATTTTCTTCCGAATGATATATGAAACGCCGCAAAAACTTGTGATTTTATGGCAAAAATTTTTGCTAAAAAAAACGACACTACTTATGGAATGACCCAATATACTGTGGGGATAGACACTCTATCCATGTAGTCCTTGTCAAGAGATACTGTTAATTTATTAACAGGGCATAAAATGCCGACGCATTTTGCCTGTCAGTCCCTTTCTTCCCCTCACATCATCCATCACTTCCACGCAGGATCGTAATGGCATTCGAATGCAATCTGTCTCGCCAAAGCCAGCTGGTGTTCGAGACGCTGTTTTCGTCCTTCAAGGGATAGGGACACGTCTGGTGTCAATCATTCAACTGTGAAAGTGAGAAAGGCTTGAAGATAAACGGAGATTATGTCGATAGGCGCCCTTTCACTGGCAGCAATCTCAAGTTTTTCGCATGACGACGAATACATACTTATGGCTTCATACTTTTCAAAAAACACTTGGCAACCGTACTTTCTGAGACTGGGCTGGAAGAAAGGAGCGCATACATGAAGATCGAAAGAAGTCGATTCCACGAAAACTTCATGAATATGATCTTCTCAAAGTCGCTGTACAGTCCAATTCCCGAAGGCTGGCAGGGCGTGGCCTACAGAGTTGGGTGAGAGTGTGTGGCGGGGTGAGAGAGATCGACACAAGTCCGTCGGCCTCGCCCTGCCAGCCGTCGGGAAATGGACTGTACAAGACAATATACAAAAACAATAACACAAAAAGAACCGAGAAATTTTCTTCGTTTCTAAGCGGATTTCAAGAAAACAACTTATTTGAATTCCCGCCGAGTTACATCAAACAGCCGTGAGCCGACAGAGTACATTTCAAATTTTCGCGCCCAAATTTCTCACTCTGCGTCACCACCACGTGGTCGTCATCTCTCTGCTCGTAGAGCCGTCGTAGCCGTGTTGCTTCGGAGGTGTATATCACTAGGACAAAACCATCGCGTGGCCGTGTTCGGCCACGCGACGGTTTTGTCCTAGTGATATACACCCTTCCTTCGGACACCACACCCACCCCATCGGATGTCACTCTGAGGAGTTCTATCTTAATAAATTCTTGTTTTTTTGGCGTGAAACATTGTATGCGGCCCTAAGCGAGCAAATGCAACATAAATATATGGGTAATAGAAGAACTTTAATTTCCTCGGACGATTCTTTTACAGTATGCCCCATTTCTAGAATAGCGACAGGTGCTCAAGTTATCCGCAGTATTAATATGCACGTATCAACTTTCTGGGGATAATGGACAGTGGAAGCTGGGGCCGCTTCCATTCACGTAATCTCGGAATCGAGTCTCGGAGCTGCAACGCTTACCTTTGACATCTTAGCGCTCACCCCTTTATAGTCGGGAAGTTGTACGAAACTGGTCTGATAGTATGAAATTCCAATGCGACTTTTTTTATTTGTAAAAGCATATCCAATTACCAGTAAGTTCTTGAATGGAAATAAAATTAGTAGCGTATCTCGAAACGGATAAGGAGCCCAAATCCTTGTAATTCAGAGCTTTGTAGCTATTTTTACATATATTTGTATACGGGCAAAGTGGCCATCAAACATATTTGAAATCATGCAAAATGAGGGAACATCTATAGCCTGTAATCTATCTGAAAGGCAGGGGCTTAACGTTTTTGGGGTATTCTCAATTCTCTTGGAAGCACAGAATGCTGTTCGCAAGCGGGTATTTCTAAGTCAAAGGAATGGAAACCAGTAACCATCTAACATAAGTGAGTCGCAGGATGGTGAAATGGGCAGATGACGCTCTCAACTAAGTGCTTCTTCTGAAACGCCGTGTTTGCAAGGGTTATCCATGGATGGGTAGTCACTTAAATTGCCAATTCGAATGAAATTGAATCGCATTGCCAATATTTCCAAAGGGAACGATATGAAATTTAAAATTGAAATGAAGTGCTGATCAAATTGCGATCCTTGTATTGCTTTAGGTGATGTTGGGCAAGAAAAGTACAAGATGTCGAGCGAATGGGCCCAGTACCCTACAATTTGTAATGGGAACCCATAGAATCGGACTGAATACAAATAAATGAAATCGCTTCTAATATTCGAATTTCTAGGCGTCCTTGAAATCACTTTTATATTTGAATTCATAGGCGTCTTTGAAATCAGTGGGCACACTGAGGGTGTGAGTGGACTGCAACGGTACTCACATGTGCCTCCTTTCAGACATGCTGTTGCTGCACCAACACACCCCTATCCCTTTCCATTTACAAGTGATTGAAAGCTATGATGTGAATGATAAATAGAACAATCCTAGGTGACATTACTAACGTCAACTCATTCGGAGAACAACGGAAACCGGAAAATTCTAAACATTGATACTGTGGATAGTTGGATTAAAGGAATCGGCATGGATGAAAGTTTTTCTGTTACCCATATATTTATTGAGCAAATACAACATGAATGTATGTGTAACAGAAAAACTCATTCTTCGTACACGATTCCTTCAAGGTCGCCCAGGGTTCTCCGATAGGTGTTCAGCAAGCAGGACATTTCAATGGTACGGCAACAGAGCAGGCGGCTATTGCACCTTTCGGCACGCGATCAATTAATGGGACCAGAGAGGCAATTCTCGCAAGCGTTAACAAAATTTACGTTGCGCAGTGAAACAATAGAAACGTAGCGACGACCACTTTCCACTAAATGCTACCATGCAGCATCGTGAACAGGTCATACACGACGTTTTTGATGAGCGCCATGGGGAAGCAAAGCTGGAAATCGTATGGGTACGCCGTCGGCTCCTTTTGCACCCTAGATGCAAAGTAAGCAGCACCGATGTAAATAATGTCTCCTTATTGTCATTTGATTTTTGGCCCTCAGCATGGTCCCATCTGTTAAGCTTTTTCCTACAAGCACACTCTATACCAGTTCAACAGAAGCTCCACGCAGTGCTACCTAGCAATTTGTGCGACTGCGAAGTGCGAGATCCTTACTTCGATTCAAGGGCCGAGACACTTAAAATGAGCCAAGGTCGCCTTAGTTCGCTGCTGCCGTGCCCCCCCCCTCTCCCATCTCTCCCCCAATCAATTTGCAGGGAAAGCAACAAAGCACGAGTCGCGAGCGTCGACTCAACTCGAGTGTCCTAGTACTCACCCTTCAAAAAGAAGTTCTCTATGTCTCCATGTATGTGGGCTCCCACATACATAGAATTCGCTTTTGAGGAAGCAATGCAAAGAAGTGTTGACCATAAACCGCACTGAGACTTCACTTCTGCTGACCGCTTCCTTATTTTGGAACCTCTTTTTGTTAATGATAAAAGGAAGACCACCAGCGTGAGAATGAATCAAAGGAGCAGGGTTTTCAATGATTCACTCTAAAACAACGTTTGCTAGCGGGCATACGCCTTTGCCAATGAACTGGGCAAAAATGTATGCTATAAGTATACTTCAGCGTATCTGCTCTGCGCAACATCCATTCAATGTATGGACAGTGATCAGTCAATAATTGAATAAAACTGTGAATGAGAGCAGCATAAGGGATGACCTCCTTATGAGGTAAGTCTAACTCGTAAATCAAGATAATCAATCGTCGTAATAAGAAGCAGAGAGTTCTTATATGGTGAATTTAGTAACGCTTCTTACTTCACGTCTCGGCCACTACCGATGTGAAGTTGAGTATTGACGTAGTGGGGGTGAGAAGAGGGAGAATGCAATTTCCTCAGTTTCTGAAGCGTCAAACTTCCAGACCGGCTACCATGTAATAAATGCACGTGGGTCATCTGCATAGGCTGCAGCTAAGTAAGCCAGCCCTGAATGACATCGTATAAAGAACATGGCGCCTTTACTACGGGAATAATATCGTATTCGTAGCCGCTAGGTTGCTAGTACATATTCCCTCGGACGCCTCATACGAGCCGTGCCGGAATAAGAATAAATGATTAGAGAGATATTGCTGAAATTAACCAGAGAAATCTTTCCATAGCTCCGGAAACTGATAGCCCATTCTTCACTAGGGGCTCGGGATCCACGAGACAGTTATGAGATAGAAAATTAATCACTACATACATATGAGGCGAAAACTGCTAAATTAATCCGAGTTTTGGGCGAAAAGTAGCAAGAACACGATCCGTTGCTGAGCTAGAGCTCAATAGAACTATCAAAAAAAATCCCTGAAAATTCTCTGAAATCTCGAAATTATGACGATAAGCAGAGTAATCGACGCTGTCGCAGTAAATCTGCCTGGCGCCACATTAATTTGCGAGCATATATGCTTCTGGGTGGAATGTCTGCAAATACGGACAAATTGATATCTACTTACCTCATCGGTGGTGGCATTCATCTTGAGATTTATCTGTTCAAGGGAGTCGGGGATGTCGTCAGCCATGTTTGCCTATAATCGGTTTATTCAAGGCGAAGTTCAAAGATTCAGGCGACAAAGAAAAGAAACGGTGTAGCCGGACAAATCAGGAGCAAGTCATTAGCAATTGATTGAAGAAAGATAGCACAAAATACTATACAAAAGTGGCCTGATTAAAAATCGAAAGGACGAGCCCACAGAAACAGAGCCGTACTCATCCTCACGACAGGATGAAGGTTAGCAGTCAGCACCAAAGAAGGGGTTGATCGCAAACTTCGACAAGCAGATTACTAGGAATATTGGATAAGGTGAGGAATGTCCTTTGGTGCGATTACCTCAATGTCTAATGAAGCGTAATACCAGAAAAAGGGTAGAGAAGATTGCCTAACATGTGTGTCAGGACGCTCGAATTGGTCATTGCACGGGGCGAACAAGCTGCTGGCCCCCGTGAATTGGCAGCACATTGCGAAGCCCAAGCGCAATGAATTTGAGCGGCTTGACCCACTTCGAGTGCTCCGATACACAGCCGCTCGTCCTTCAAGGCGGATCGCGGATGGGTCGCCGCGCGCAACGTGTTCTGCTGGTGGCCCAACAAGTCCAACTGATCTGCGAAGAACGGAAGGGAAGAACATCAAAGATAAGCCATGTAAGAAAGGGGTAGAGCAGGAAGAGCAGTGCGTCGTGAGCGCGACGTGCATGAAATTTTCACGAGGAGTGGCGTAAAGAATTCTGCAGTGGAGGAACGCATCGGCTCTTTTTGTGTGACATTCTTCACAAGAAGAGCATAAAAAGGAGTGTGAGTGCTCGAAATAATTTGAAGTTGAGAAGAGACATGGAATATTGAGAATTAGGGCAATATTCTTCGAATCGATAACACAGCATTGTAATACAAAGTGGGCCCGCGGCGAGCTCAGTGAGCACCCCATCGCGCGACTGTGACACCCGGACCTTTTCAGAATGACGAAAGACATTTGTGAAGCAGAACAATGACACTGTTTTTTAAATTACAGAGGTAATAACTATTTTGATTTTTCAAAAGCTTCTTGAAGAGGCTAAATTTTTGATGAGCTTTTGAGAAATCTAAGGACATACGACGACTATTTTTCAGATTACAAAAATATTGACTCTTTGATTTTTCGAAATTTTTTTAAGGACGCTAAGTTTTTAATTGAATAATTGAACTCTACTAACCTCAAGATTTTGAAAGCCGTTGAAAAATCAAAAGAGTTAATAACTTTGTAATATGGAAAATAGTTGCCATCTGCTTCACAAATGCGTTTCGTCATTCTGGAAAGGTCCGGAGAGTTCAAGAAAGAGTTCCAAATTGCAAAGGAATTACAAAGAGGATAAGTCAAAAGAGTTGATCAAAAAAGCAAGCGAAACTGCTGGAAACAATCACCGATGTTGTAGGAAGGGTGTGCGAGATAATACATTCTAGGAACGAAAAATCAAAAGCTAGAGGCTATGATAATAGTACCGGGAATAATTAGCATGGCTAGAGTACTTTTCTCAGGAATAGCTTCAGCACCCTCGTATCTCCCTTCCACATCTATTCTTCGAATGCTTCTCTGTTCTACCGACTAAGAGCCATTCAACGGGATTGATTGTGGAATACGTGTTTGAACGGCCTTCGAAACTGACCTTAGACTAAACGCGGTACACTGCCGCCATGCCCCCGTTAGCCACAGTACCCTTAAGAATGCAAAACTTGTACTGTGGTTGTTCCACAGATCATGCTCCACTGCATGGCGAAGCTTTTTGAAAGTTTATCACTCAGTGCAAAGAAAATCGCTACATGGTGCGGTGTGGAGGAACGAATTACTGTAGCATTACGAGGAGCCGTCATTAATTTGTCTGATCAGTATTTGTAGTCTCAAAGGACTACGGAAGACGAGCTTTCCATATGTAAATATTTCAAACTTCTCTAGCCTACACTATTAATTATTTATGTCTCTCTACTAGGAAGTACTCGAAGCGACTCGTTTATGCAAGCGTACAAGAATGCCTCAGTCGCTGTTAAGCTGTATCTGTGAAAATTCCCCATTTTGAACGTTTCTGATGGTAAGAGACGCAGCAGCTCGCTCGCGAACGGAAGTAACGCGTTAGTCAAAGCAATCCAGAGCATGGGTGGTTGTCAGAAGATACTCCTTTTCTCATCTTCTGAGAACTGGTGAGCTCCATCTAACTTTTAGAAGGAGTGGAACAAAAAAAGGGAAGTCGAAATGCCCTCATTCGCGAAAGATTGTATCACGGCTAGCCACCTCACATGGCTGACTCTACTCGGACCCAAAGCATGTATGGGGAGATATTCTGAAGAATGAGCGATGGTACTCAAAAGGGGCGATCAGCTAATCGTTAAAAAGTTCCGAACGAATGCTTTTGCTAAGGTTGAAAAGTAGCACAGTGCGCTCTTCACCGCTTCACGCGTTCACGACTCCCTAGCACCCTCTCTCCCTCCCTGGAGCATACCCATCTCAGAAAGTGTGCAAAAGTGTATGAATCCCTATTGGAACAGAGGAATCAGAGACAGTCTCCTCTAACTATATATTGTAGCTCCAGGATAAAGCATTACTGGTGAAACACCTGCTCTGAGATTTATTAAACGCTGAGCAATTTCCCTTAATTCAACTATTGTGAGTTTTCCTAGTTTCAAAAAATTGTTGGAATTTTCTTAAATTCTTAAGAAGCTTTTGAATACACCTTTACCAGTTCGTGAGTCTCAGATCACCGACCAAACTCAGTGAAGGTGCTCTGACATTCTCCCAAACAGAGGCGATCGGTTCGGGAAGGAGGTAGTGATTGGCTTTGCAGGGATCTGACCATGGGACGGGTTGCAATGCAGCGCTACAAACCAATGCGCTTTCACCCATCAACAAAAGCTGGAGCTAACATCAAATGGATGGGTACAATGCCTACAATCCTTATGCCTTGAAAAGTTTGAGGAGAGGTATGAGTGCAAAAAAAAGCAAGGGCTTCTTGTGGAGCCTTTATGAAGTGTTTCATACGAGTGAGTAAATTTAAGGCTTTTTGCAAAGTGAGAAAACTCCAGTGGTGCGAAACGCCATGCTAGAGGACTTATCGTATTTTATGCGCCAAAGGTGAGAAGGCTGCGCACGCCGTGGGAAAGCATCGAATAACAAAAGCCGGCTGGTTTTTCAGTGCAAGTTAGCAATCGATAGGAGAAAGAGGAGGCAATCGCGGCAGTGCCACCTTTTAGATGGAGGTGACCGCACGTTATGTGAGATATATGTGTTCTCCGTAAGTGAGTGGCAAATGGATGAGTGTCGTGGACGAGTTGTCAGGCATTTGTGGTCGTGCGAAACAACACGAACAACAACGAAAGGCCTAACACGGCCACTTAGATAGAAAGTTGTCAGCGGCGACTTCTTGCACGACGTCAGAGGGACGTAGGACGGAGGAAAGGAGACGAATCGACATCAGCAAAAGCAGTCTATTTTCGCCTATGACGCCATCAAGGACTTCTGATAGGAGGAAACAATAGCATAGCCCAGAAAAGTTGTGACAAGGGCGTGCTAGTGGTGGAAGAGATAAGGATTGAGAACAAAGTGAGGAAATGGACATCTCTCGTTCTTCAGAGAGGCGGAATTCCTAGTATGTTAGCGAAGATGGTAACCAGTAAATCATTACTGGAAGATGGATTGAAATCTTGAATTCTCGTGAAGATTGTAGGCAATTTTCAAAGCATGCATGAATATGAGAAAGACAGATGCTATAGAAGGTATAATCAGAAGAATGAAGGGTAAAGTTCTCTGGGTTGATCAAATCCTTTGTGGGGTGCGCCATGCACTCTAGTTCCACTTAAGATCATGGTCGGACATGGATAGTATGGAGACATGAATAGTATTCGGCCAAACAGTGGAATTTGACCGATGATGATTTCTCAACAATTTCTCTCATTCCATTTTTCTCGAATGTTTTATAACTTTTCGACTTTTCAGCAACGATTCGGTCAAACAATGCAATATAAGGACTTGTCAAGGACACTCGACCCCAGACCAATACGGTACCAGTCAACCTATGTAAGCCGAAGATATACCAGGTTGGTTGACTTGAACAGGCATCGATGGGGGATCTGATTCCCTCACCATACGAATAGGAGTGCTCGCCACCCTGTAAACAGGGTCAAGCGTGGCGTCAAATTTTCAAAAATACGACCCACCCTCCAAAAGGGAGCTTCCATACGACCCCTGTCCCTCCTTCAGGTTCCACTAATTCTGTGGTTTCTACTCAGTCAATACGATATCAAGGAATTCAATAGCCTACTCAAGGAAAAAATGAGGCCAAACTCGCGAACGATAACTAAAATAAGATGAGAAATGAAAACATGAGAAAATGTAGTACTTACATAGCGAAACGAAAGGCGTGTCGTTCTGCAGTTCATCAGATGGGCGAGTTGCGGCGGCAGCGGAACAAGGTTCGCGACGCTTATTTTGCTTCTATGCCGTCGGCAGTCTGCCCCCACCCCCCCGGCTAGTGCCGCAGAGGGGCGCGATAGAGGAGGGGACTTTTGGGTTACTATTTTTCGATTTTTCGCCACTTTAATTCGTTCTTTTTCTACTGCTACACTGCTGGAACCCCTACTTTCATATTCCACAATATGCCAAATTTACTCCTGCCGGTGTCTTTTAATGTAACAACCAGTCATCTACGCAAGGGTGACAGCATATACCTTATGTTTGGCCGACAATGAGCTGCAGCGGGCTTGAAAACAACGTATTATAGGTACCGACAGTTGAAGTTCGGCAGCTTCAGCACTCTCCGGAGCGACTGTTTTACCCTATGATTCTCATCGATAACCATCCGAAGCGAATAATCTACATATGCAGTTCAATGACGTAGTAGAAGTTGTTCAGTGCTAACATTGTGAGCTAGTGGCAGTTGTACGGGTAACTGGGACTGAATATGTAAAGGTTGTTGAATATGAAAGTGGAGTCGGTTATCAGTACGAGAAAGAGGAAAATGAATGAAACAATCAAACTTGAAAAACTTATTTGGGTAACTCGCTGTGGTAAGTTGAATCCCGAACAATTCGCTAGTTTATGTATGGGAAGGCCATAGTAGTTAAGATGTGTAGACACAACAGAGGAGAAGAATGACTTTATTAGGCAACACACATCCTTTTATACACTACATCCCGCTTATCAGTCCCCCCAACTGATCATTCATCATTCTTTCTCTCTTTCTCTTCACCCATCTCTCAAACTCTCTTACAATAGTTTTAGAATTTTCGAGGGTTTCTTTCTTTGAGGGAGAAATTTGCACTAGTCAATCAGCTCTCCATTTGCGTCGTACACTAGTCCTTTATTCCGAGCGCATATTTGTCTATTCATTCTCATTATGAACAGGAAATTGTAAAAAAAAACTTCTTTATTTCAAAAGAGCGTGCGAAACTTCTGGTCGCTGAGTCTACATATGTGGTTGTGAGATCCCACTGGATTACTATACGCAGCCCAAGCGGAGCATGCCAATGCGAATGGCTCTCGTAAAACAAGTTTTATGAGGAAAATTGCGAGACTTTTGTGAGGATTCCATAAATAGAAAGTGTTCCCTCAGTGCACTCTCATTGCAGATTCTGCTGTAAGTTATTAGATAACTTATTAGACCAAAAGTTCCCGTCGTTTTGTCCACTGACTAACCCTTGGTGATCTTTCCCTAGGGCACATATTTCGAGATTTTTCGGACTATTCAGTTACGTTTCCTGGAAAAAACCTGCTCTTCCTCATGGATACAGAGCCTCGGGAATTTTCTCAGAACGGAGGCTGTTCCAGCTGTTATATGAGATTACAGAGCACCATTACTTCTTGCTATGATGGCTCTTACAAGGAATGCGGCATAGTCATCTCTACATATTGCAATTAGTTTCCGAATGGATGTTGCCAAGCCGTGAATAGTAGAAGCGCAGAAGTGCAAATGCACGTGTAAAGAGACACAAACCCAAAATCAAGCAGCTTTCAGCCACTTTTTTACGGCCTTTTGTAAGCGTGGTCCACTGAAATTCCACGAGTACGTTCTTTACATAGCAGTGCAACTCTACAATGAAAATCGGCCATAGTTCGCAGCGAGTACGCTTCCCTTCATTGACGAAAAGTCCAATTGTTTCCAGCGGTAATTCAACCCTTCCCCTCCCCCACCCCCAAATCCAAAGTTGAGCTCAAACACGAATTCAGGTGTAGAATCTCTACTCTATTCTTGGTCGTTCTCGGATGTACCCAGAACGAACTACCACTTTTTGGCATTTTGACGAATCTCGTAGAGATACGGTTCAAAGAAGCAAAGGATGCCATGGCGATTTTCAACAATTTTTGGATTCTGAAGAGATAATTTTTTGAATAAAAAAAGATTTGCTCAGCGATTATCTAACTTATTTAATTATTTATGCTTGCTGTGACGAGTTATTATAAAAATAGGTGAAACTGAAACAGCAAAAGATTGAATAAGGAACACTACTTATCTACTTAACAAGAAACACTTCTAATTTCAGGAGCTGAATGAATCTCTTGGAACATAGATACTATAAATACTATAGACGAGTAATCCTCACAGAAATTGGACTTGAGATTCAAAAACAGTCTCAAAATCTCAAAAATTGTTGAAAAGCCTGAGCAATCTAATCATTTTATTTGGCTACAACCATGGTGTCTAAACACAAATACGATCTTTTAAGTTGGGCTACTAAAAACGGCGGATATTTTCTCACCTACTAGCATGTGTGAATTAAAAGAAGAGACAGATCGCTATAGTCATTTATGGGCCTTACTAACTATTATATTACCAAGCGCCATTTCGAGGCTCTAAAGATTGGTTGGTCAGCTGATATGACGCGGAAAAGGAAAATCGCTCAGATGAAAATAATATTGTCAAAATACAAAAGGAAACGAGTTAATTAGTGCTGCCCAGCTAGGGTACATACCCTCGAAAGCGCCGTTTCTGCAGCAATAACCCACTCACAATCGATAGATAGAGATAGGGTAAAGGATTAGAAGTAAGCTCCTCGAGCTGAGCGCTTTACGGATGGCCGGAAATCTGCGCACTAGAAGCGATGAAATTACTTCCGGTTGACGAAGGCAGTGCGTAAGCTCGAGAGAAAATTTCGTAACTACTTGGCGGGAACTCGCAGAAAAACAGCAAGCGGTGCTACTTCTCGATAGCGTGCATGCCTTGTGGCAATTTCAGCAATATAACAGGTGAAGAAAGCTGAGTGCTCACTGGGCATATGCACTATTAATCACGTTATGTGGACCTTTGTTCGCTCCTGTGATCTAGAGAGTATTTGGGTGGGGAAATCAATGAATAAAATATAGATTCCGAAATGGGAAAAACTCAATGTCGAAGTCTGTTTCCAAGTACGACAGCGAGACGGCTAATTAAATGAACAAGTATGAATTTTCCACCATTAACGGTCAAGCATTGCGTTGTGAACATTTCACCCCTCTACTTAGTATTGATAACTGATACGAACATGGTACATTAAAAGGAAAATAGGGAAATAGGCAGTATCGATTCGATCGATAAGCTTTCTTTTAGTGCTTTTCTCAGTATACCAGCACACCATCATAACAGTAGGGAGTGTATGGCTCGGTCCCCTCCCACACGCTCCCTCTGTTTGACGGATTCGAAAGGGGGGAGGGGAGGGAGGATGGATTGAACGAATTTCAAAATTTTCTCTACGCAGTGCTTGGCTCTTCTTTAAAGGCCCGAGCTTGCTCATTGGATGGTTCCGAAGGAAAATTAGGTGTTCCAGGCAGAATTTCAAAAATGTCGTTGCTAAACACATGTAAACGAGGATGACTTGTTTTTTTCGTCCCTATTTATGCAGAGAGCACTCGACCGAATTCATGCCCTTATTTAACAAACTCTATCGATTGATCTCATTCCAACATATCTTACTTAAGTAAAAGACTTAGGTAGTACGGTAGCTGAGGAAGAACAGATTGTATCATCTATCAGTAGAGTACACCGGGACTTGACGATTCCCCGAGGGGAGGTCATCCCTGCAGAATCTGCGATAAGCGCTAATATCTGAACTTTCAATGAGCAGATGAGGAGCGAGGGGTATTTCGCAGCGCACTCGTATGAGGAGATGTGAAATATCTTTTTGATTCATGTAAGTATACATAGCAATGAAACACATTGCAACTATGCAATCCGGCAACAGTTACTGGTATTGTAAAGGTCAAAAAAGGGAGGATCGTATTTGGTTGCCGTAGAGGGGGAGGGGGGTCTACTGAATCGGCTATCTTCCTCGACAATAACGCAAGTTCATTTTATCAGAATTATAGGTCCGTTTAAAAAGGAATGTCTTGGCAGAAAGTCACGGTCGACGGAAGTTTTAGTGAACCATAGCACCTCACATTTTGCTGGTCAGTGGCCACTCCCGTTTTTTGTTTCCGCGAGGGAAAGAGAACAGGCCGCGGAAACCCGCATCCTCACCATCAGAAGTAAATATACATCAAGGAACGAAATACAAATTCTAAAAACAAGTAATCATCACAAAAATATCGCGTGTAAAGGATTTCCAGAGAATTCGACAATATAATTGTATAGAAGTGAATTCACGTCATGAGAGCACAAAGTCCAACGTTCTATTCACTTTTTGGGCGGACTAGTGCTGTGTCCGAGGACTGCCACCTTTAATTGTGAGGACGTGGGCCCCATGAAGGAGTGCCATCGATTTTGCACGCTCATGGGAGCTATTGTTCGGCGGAACGCCATGCTCCCCAGGGTGGCAGCACGCGTGAATTAAACAGAGATGTGCTCGATTTTCAGTTTTTTCGGAGCTTCGGCGCTTTCAAATTGGGTTGTTAAGCTTGATCTTCAGCAAAAAAAATCCTGTTCCAGAGGAAAATCCACACACAGATCAGTTCGAATTTAGAAGGATTTTCTCGAAAAATATAAGAGGATGAGGTGAAAACAAGCCGATGACCTATCAGAGAGCCCCGCCCAAACGTCTTTACTCTTCTTAATCAATGCACTTCATTGCGTATTCAATTCATAATGTGATTCCGAGAGAAGATCCAATGCATAACGCAGCAACTACTCGACAAGCATGAAATTGAGGAGCTTAATGGCGATCACTTTGATGTTATGTGCTCTATTCCGTCGTACGAGACAGAATTTCCGTCACGGAAAAAGTTTAAATCATTCTGTATTTACACAAGAAAGCCACGAATGAGTAGCCGAAATGAGCGTCTTTCGATTGTACTCCTGCCTTTAGTAAAATATGAGAGGAAAGCGTGAAAACAAGGCGATGACCTGCGCGTGAACCGCTCATACCGTCTCCGCTCTTCTTGTACGTCGGAGAGTACTGTCGTGCACGTCGCCTTTACTGTAATTACTGCAGTGCGAGTTACACTAAAGGCAACGAGCACGCCAGTACTCTTTGGCGTAAGGAACATCAAGTCAAGTAAGGCTTATTCGCCCTTACTGACACATGTAATTCAGGCGTCAACTTTTGCTCCGCAAGGGGAATGGGCGAGTCTGTTGTCTCATTATCGGGCTGTTCGAGAGCGATCTCGAAAGGAGGCTGAAAACGCTAGGGGAGGGAGAGCTTGCTCAGCTACCTTGCATGTCAAAAGCTTGGGGCCATCTTCAGGGCTACGAAAAAGACGAGAAGGTAGAAATGTTAGATCAATTAAGGTTCAACATTTCACCTAGTATTGGCATACAAAAGAAAAACGATCGACACACTATACCGAAGTTTCAACGAGGGAGAACTTGAAAATTAAATCAATGTTTATACCTTTCTCTTATTCTCTGCCCCCCTAAAATGAGCTCGGCACAGAATACTAGCTCTCAAAGCGAAAAAGTGGATGGCGTATTCCAAGATCTCCGGACTGAAGGTCGAAGAGAGCTAGATGTCACGAATCAATGAGAACACAGCGTGGGAGGTACAATTCCAGAGTGAGAGCAGATAATTAAAAGAACCGGAAGGGGTCCGAAGCAAGAAGAAGATGCAAGGAAGTTATCATTTTATACGACCATTCAAAGACAGAAGCGATAATCAGTGGAAAAACCCGGATTTAAAAGCGCGGTGCTGTGGTGAGTATTCGCATCACATTCGCATCAACACACTGACTTTCCGAGTTGTCCATTGTGAGATGTCATTTGTTGTCTCGTAGAGTGTATTTCATTCATGCGTGATGCTGTGAAACAAGTGACGCAACACACAGCAACAAACATATAAAACAATCAAATGAAGAATAAGCGAAAGCGTAAGAAAAAGTGTGATTACAACTAAAGCCTAATAAGTTCACTTTGACGTTTTGGCAAGGTGCCGTGTGTGCATTGTTGCAACTACAAGCCACCGTCCGCCCTTGCCGTAAACCAAAATTGCCCTCCTCTCGGTGTCTTCAAGGTGTCATCGTCGCATGGTTGATACACCAAAAATCTTCAGAGAGTGCGCGAATGGGCTCTGGAGGATTAGTTGTCAATGACTGAGAGCTACGAAATAAGTCAAATACACATGTCTGTCGCTCTTACCTGAAGAGCAGTTCGTCGATATTATGCCTACATGACTTACAAAAGAGCGGAGCTCATTTGACACAGTGATCCAGAACCTTCTTCCAGGCCGTCAAAAATCGGACTCGACACAGAATTGTGTTCGGATGGTATAGGAAGGTTGAACAAAAGTGCAGTTTATCCAGCTTAGCAGGTAGCCAAACAAGTCACGCAAAAGTATTTAAGAACTATATGGACCGGATGCCGTGCTGTTGAACCATCTGATGATTCGTTACTCACAATTTGAGGGCATAAAACGGAAATATTATGGTGGCAAAGGATACTCAATATGGACAGAGAAGGTCACCTCGTGGTTGTATCAAGTGAATACTACACCCACATAGGAGAAAACAAAAGGTGGAAAGCCCAGAGCTATAAATTTTTAAGTCAACAAGGCAGTAAATGCTGTTGGACAACAGGATCTTCATTAAAACCACAGAAGTCCTTTTTCAGCTCCAAGACAGCCAAATAGGTGAGCCACAACTGACTAACTGGAAGGCCTATTCAGCGCTTCAGGTTTAGCAGGCTAATGGCTCTCTTTGGCGCTTACATATCTCGGCCACATTTCTAAGGATTAATATGAAATGTGCAGCAATTTGCATGGAAATGACCACAAAGCAAATTAAGCTAGGCGGCGGATCCATTTGATGAAATTACGCTACGATCGATAAAGCAGGAACGCTTTTACGAATTTCTAAATCTCCAGAATCATTCAGTATATGTAAAGTTTATTTGAACAACTGTCAAAATAAAAACTATAAGAAACTATGAGGGAAGGAAGAAATGAAATATAAGAAAGAAATTTAAGAAAACTATCAAAAATCAAAATTATTAGAGTATAAGTTCTTTCGCTGAAGGCAGTGGAGGACCAAAGGTTTCAAGAGTGGTTTATGACTTACATTGCTTCTTTGATGGTGCGAACCAAATTAAAATTTCTTGTGACTTGCTGCAACTCCAGACAATTTCGTAATTTGAAGAAAGTGTGGAACTGGCTCTTTAGAAGCGCAACAGTCCATCAAAATGTGAACTGAAGGTCGTATACATGTATTCTCTCTGAAATTTTTCGATAAGCCTTGCGTTCCTAGGTTGATGTACAGGACAGCTTCCGGCGGCATTAGAACTGTCATGAGACCACACAGTCCATTCCAGAAAGCTTAATCTCCGTTAAAGTGAGTGTAAGTTAGTCCACTAAGGTTTCAACTCAAACAAAAAGATTACACATCTGGTACTGATCTCACATCTCTTAAGGTGATAGCAACCAGGGGAGATCTTGTTTCACTTTTCGTCACATAAAATGAGATCAAAATCAGCATCACGCCCGCCCGGACCAACCTCCATCCTTCCTGGACAGTCGAAGTGGTTACAATCTTGTCTGAGAGGATTAAAGCACTGACTTGTCCTCCCCTGCGGGGTTTTGGGTTGACGATGCTCCCAAGTCACCGCCAAGGAGTGACGTCCAGCGGGGACACAGACAGTTTCAGCTTTTCCCGAAATTTCTCAAAACCAGATTCACTTCACCTCTCGATTCCCAATAACCCAACTCGTAAACTCAACCCATACCTCCGGCTCTCACAATCTTTATAACTAGAGCACAAAAACTATCATTCCGGCTACCGCTTCTCACAGGCCTTCTCAGATCCCTATTCAGAGGATGCTCAGTCTAACTTTTGATCCTGATCAGAGATTCGATTTACATTCGGAGCCATAAAGGATTTTAGTGCCATTCGGCCCACGCAACAACGACGGAAAACTGCCGCCTTAAAGTCAGGTAGATAAGGGGATATTTCTTGTCACCATAATATTTCCGTTCCATGCCCTCGAACTCTGAATAAGGAATCATCAGGTGGTTCCACTGCATAGCCAGCATCCGGTCCAGTGATGTTCGAATTTCGGTTTTACCCTAATACTTTGATGAGTGTGGCGCCCACTCACTAACAGGGAGGTTGAGTAGGGCATCAGTGAACCTCAGACCAAGAACGTAGTAGCGACGTCACTTGTCACTAACCAATCTGCCTCAAAGTCAGATAGGGAAGGGAAATGGGTAGAAAAACTGATTTTTTTATTTACTGCTTCTTAGCTTCATTTAAGTTGCGTGACGACCCTCAAACTCATGAATTTTTCTTCATTCGTATCTATGCTTTTACATAATGAGCCTCGTGAGAAGCATGATTGCCTCAATTTGTGAACAATACCGATGCATTCACCCAATTTGAGCTAAATTCAAACGATTCATTTAAGTGGATGGGCAAATAACACGGCTGTGCATTATTCGTTTGTTTTGTTTGCTTCTGACGACCACCCATGTTCTGATGCTTTCCACCCCTCTACTCCTTCAGCTGATCTCATGAAGAGCTTTTGCGATGTCGAACATGGTGACACGCATGCATTGTGAATGCAATCGAAAACCTCAAAATGAAGCGCCGATTTGGCATCGAATCAACAACGGAAGTAGCATAGGCCCGAATCCTTAGGGACTCTGACGAACCCACAGTATCTTGTCAGATCCGTTCAGAACGACATTTTTCTGTCTATGAAGCAACGGAAGCAGCAGTAGATAAGACGGGATGATTTTATTAATAGGCAATGGCACTGATTCACAATGAATCAGAGCTGACATGCATTAAAAACGATGCTCAAAAAAAACGGTGCTGGGAAGTGATTTTGTTGAAATCGGCTTAATCACATCGCATAGTTTATGGCAGGGTTAGGGACAGGCTCAACAAGCCACGACAGCTACGTCACCGCACGACAAATCCGTATGAAATTAGCCGTGCGCCAAGTGTTGCGGTAGCTGCATTTTCATGTGGTCTGCCCCAATTCGAATGTCCTGACGCATAATCGTTGGTGTCATGTGCAGCTAAATTTGAATTAGATAATGACTTGAATGTCGTTTTGCTTTGTATTTCATCAAATGCTTCTCATACACATTCAGCTACCTGCGCTAGCTTGCACCCGTATTGTAGCCCAATACTCGACGCATCTTAGCGATCATTCGAATTCGCGCACACTTTATAATTAACAAACCACTAAGGACCCAGCTGACTCCCGACTTATCCAGATATCCACAAGCTCAAAGCAGAGACTCCCCTAAATTTCCGTCACTTCTAGGATTCCCAGATGTTTTCAGATCACTCAGAATATCGAGAGACTTGAAATTTTCTTTTCATTGATAGTAATTCAATCAGAACAGAACCACCCTCAGTGTCGATCAGGACACTCCAACTGCGTCAGGTCCGCGGAACGGAAACAGCAAGGAGTTTCTGCGTGCGGCGACGCTTTCGCGAGCGATGACCCAGTTCGGATGTCCTCGACTCTACCTTGCTACTCTTACGGCTATGCTAGTATACGGCTGATGGACCAGGTCGGTGGTCAATGAAGACGATAATACACTGGGTCCACATTTTTCGTGCATCCATGTAGTATGAGTTGATGAGTCACCGACATCTTGCCTATTCCCCAATTTCTGTACGCCATAGAAGGAAATGCTCAAAATCTCAAAAGGGGAGAAATTCTCAAAACCGATCGACCATGACTTTTGATAGTGAACTTTCTTTCATGGTCGCATTCTTCGAGCTACAGCTTCATTTGAAAATGCTTGCAGCTACTTTACGGCGACACGTCGTTGGAACTTGATAATCACGTGATGTAAGCAAAACGCTTATCCCCAATGACAAATAGTTCCATATCTCATAGCAGAATCTGTAATAAGAGTGCAATGACTGAGCACTTTTTATTTTTAGAAATCTTGCAAGATCCTCATAAAACTTTTTTTATGAGAGCCATTTGCATCAACATGGACCGCAGGAGCTGCAAATGGTAATCTTGGCAAGATAGTTGTACGTGGAGACTCAGCGACTGGAACTTCCACATCCCCTCTCGGAATATCCGAAGATTTCAGTGATTTCCTGCTCATAATGAGAATTTTTCTACAAATATGCATACGAATTCTTCAACAGTTCAGAATCAATGTCAGGCGCATGGTGCAACCCCAACAAATCGTAAAATCAAAGCCCTCGCAAAATGATGCTAACGAGTTGTAGAAGGGTTTTCGAGTGTAGAGGGGGAGGGTGCGGACGAGAGACTACGAGCTCGAACGATAGATCTGACAAAAAAAAGGGAGAGGAGGGGAATGTTGGCACAGCAGCAATGATACTTCGACATGTTCACGAAGACGAGAAAATTTGATAACATGCATTTTGTTTCCCATATGTGCTGAGCGAACTGACTTTGGGATTTCAAATGTCCTCATCGACTCACTTGGATCAGTTGTGGGTTGCGCTTTTGGGCTACTCGCATATGCGACAGGACACTCAAATTGGGTCGGGTCGTTCGAGGAGTGGCCTTGGGGAGCAGCAACATCGCCTTTCATGAGGCGAGAAAAAACTTGGGGAGCCACGACTTCACAGTACTGCAGAAGATGAAAAGCACCACTGCCGTCGCATGTGCATGGTCCGATGGTTACCTCGTTAGGTTTATTTCCATCGAGCCCGACTATGTGTCTAATCGTCTCACGCTGTCTTAACCATAGCGAGATCTGTAAGGGAAGCTGATGTGAATGTAATCATCCCCTATGCAAGATAAAATCAAACGAGCTGTACAGAAAGAACATTGGGAACGCATTCGTATAGAGATCCCTGTTATAAGTATTAGGATCCGCCTTACACGTGAATCTCCACCACGGGTCCCTTCCATAAGCGAGCGGAATTTGACTGCGTATCACTGCCACGTATCACAGGTCCACTTGGCTTCGATCAATACATAATGAGACGGAGCGCATCTCGTCAGCGCTAAGATCAACGGAGAGAACATCTCAGGCTTATGGCCATTTTGTGTCGCTCTTCTTTACTTACCGCCTACATTTTCATTTTCAGCTGCGAAAAAAATCGCTTCTGCCATTTCGAATTTCAAGGTTATAGTGACGCTTGCCCGTATGTTCACTTCGAAATTGGAAAGCGCTCGACCACGCATTGGAGTTGCATTTTTTGAAGGGATCCCTGGGTTTCTTTTTCAAACCTGAATTCAGTCGCGTATTCTGAAGGAGAATAAACTTTACATCATTTCAGCCAATCTTAATCACCATGGTGAGAAACTCCTGAGGGAGCATTTCTTCTACAGTATTCTAGCATCATTTCTAAATGTGGTCAAGCCTAACCATCATTTCAGGTGGATCGTTGCCCTCTTTCGGTAAGATACAGCAGCCAGAAAATGAAACGGTTCTGCAGGTTTCATAGCTCGGGAGTTAACGATTAGGAAGCAAAGACCATTCCAGTGGAGGAGCTCTGTGGAAGAGAGCCGCATGTGGACAAAGTACTCATTCCAGCGCACCAGTACAGTACCATGAAGCATTATAGTAAGGAAAGATAGTATGTGTAGATGAGTTATCCGAATTGATCGGAGAACAACCCTGGGGGAATGGAAGCAGATCAAGAAAAGCTCATTTGCACATAGACTAGTATAATATAAGATAACACCCGCGTAGTATACCATGGCAAGAAGTACTACTTTTCACAGTTCTCATTTCCATCCTGAAGGATTGCCAAGTTAACCTGCGTAATCGTTCCAGAGGCATTTATTGAATTGAAACTATTTATATTATTGTGGCAAAAGGCTGCAGACCGCGGAATAAGTGAGTAGTGCGTCATCAAGAGAAGAAGAAAACAACTAGGCGAAGATGATTAGTCGCCTCCTCGTCTAAATCCCTTCTGTGAGCATGGATTTGCGGATGCAAGTTATGTATTCCCTTGTGGATTATGAGCATCCTTTTCAAAATGTTCCCATAAACAGTTGTTTTTCTGCCGGCATTCTACGAACATAAATTTTTCTAGGAATTCATACGGGTGGTATCTTCTGAGTCAAAAAGGAAAGATATCGCATTTGCTGAAGCTCTTTTGAGATCGTATTAATTGCTATGGTGATGAAGTTTCATCTGGAAAGCGCAGCGGAAGCTTGATTACGTCACATCACTTGCTCCTTTTCGAGTATGTACAGAGGGCGCTATTTTGCTTTTAGCACAACGTGCATAGGCACCATCCCCAAACGAACTCATATGACCCATTTAAAAAAATCTCCGAAATAAGTAGGACATAACGCTCTCTTACAAACGTTACAAGTGCTCGCCCAAGCCGTGACAAATGTTCAACAGATCGGGATTCGGTCAAAGAATCCTTGAGAATGGATGGGAGCTGTATCTGTGAGGATTCAGTCAAGTAATCCTTGAGACAGTATGGGAGCTGTATTTATGTACTTGGTGAATAAAAGTCGTGCTCAATCATAATCGTATTTTCCACTTGGAGAATGAGCTGTCTATGATGGGAACTTGACTGGACCTCAGTTGCCCCTCTTTTTGGTGGTTCTTTTACGGAGGGGAATTGGTTGTAAAGCGATCCTTTCAGAGGGCACAGAGGGTCGCACCAACCCGACCACCTTCCTAGATGCGATGTTTAATCCGGCGCTTGCGGGTTCATTCGAACCCTTATGGGATGCTTAGTAAGCATATACTACAGTGACAGCCAGGATAAACGATCTCTAACCTACGCCATCTTGGATATCACTTTTTTGCCTCCATTTGAAATACTATAGTGAAGCATGTCGAGATCGAGAAGAGTTGAGAGAGGGTGGTCTCTTATGCTTCCTGACGAAGCTGAGGCAGTAGCGATAGCAGCTGCACAATTGATGAAAGCAAAGGAGGTACGCGCTTGTCAAGGCTTTCGTTGATTTTGAACAAAATTATACGTTTTACATTCTGCGAAACGGAATGCCGTAGTCTCTGTCTGCATTCCAGCAATAGGGATCAATTGAAACGTAATAATACCGCAAATGCACATAGAACACCTGATCGGGCGCTCACTGAATAGAAATAGACGGGTCGCAATCCCTATTGAGATATTATTATTTCACATTTCATTATTTCACATTGTCCTGCTTGTGATTAATTGAACTGTCTGGCAATAGTATAATAATACTAAATTCGATTGGAATTTCGGTTGGATTTAAAATGCCAAGTGGCAGAAATGTTTGTACGGTACACCATTGTGACGGATGCAGAACTTACAGTTTTGTTTCGAAGAACCCTCATACACTATCCTCATGAATCCTTTTATAGAAACTGATGCCCACGCTTTCTGGTCAATGGACATACCGGACAATACTTGAGATTCACCATAACTGATTTTTTGGACTATCACAACGCGCCTGAGCGGAAACGAGACTCACCATCAGACGTACTGCCTGGAAATTGAATTCTTCGGAGGACCGTCATAATACTGATGCTTCATTAATCTATCCCCTATATGTAGCTTGAAGAAATCCCGCATTTCATGTCAGTGTCGGACCACCCCCACAGGGAACTTCTCTATGACGTTTCGTGACAAAATCTGTTGATGACGACGGGAACTTGCAAATTGGAGGGGAGTGCAAGGGCGAATGACGTCAACGAGACAACTTCTTTTTGCAGTTTCATAGGAAAACGTGCTTAATGTATGCATGGGTAACAAGCGGTTCAGTCGGTTTTTTGTAGTTCACGGCATGCATTCACATTCATTTCAAATCGTGATGCTGGCATGTAAGTAAAACTCCCGTGGACGATTCCTTTGAGTAGCCGTTAACGATATCATTAAGTCATGTGAGATTTCAGTGGCAATCCCAGGACTAGGGATCAATAATGAAGGCCAGATATATGCGATTCTCAGATTCGGCGCTATTGAATTACAGTTAACTACACTCAGAGCTACATAAAGCATTAACAGTTCAGAACACCCAAATAAGGCCAATTGACTGGAGCTCATGGCGGCCAGCCCTTTCGCGTGCGGTGATCCATTCGAGTTTCGTAGGCTACACTCACAAGAATAAACTCGGTCCGATTCCATAACATGCTGCCTCGCTGCCAGCACAGCCACGCCGTGTTGGCGCAAACTATGAAAGCGGTCTAGGCGTAACGACATGGTGGAAGTGGCTGATTATTTCCATTCCGGTCAGGTGACCAGTGTTTTTGAAGAATGACAATGTTTGGAGAATGAATTAAAGAAGGTAATCCCAGAGCCATTTATAGGACTAGACGTGTACAGTATGCACGATAATCTAGACATCTATGCAGATGTTATGAAAACAACATTATAAGAAGCTGAATGAGTACGGATCTTTCCGAAATGAGAGGGACCACAGGATCCTCCTTTGTGACGGTGAACATCGAGCTCATAGCACGAAACGTAGCTCACACGTACTTCACAAAAAGTGCACTTCATGAAAAGCATGTGAAACCCAACAGTTGGTGAGCCCATTGGACCAGGTGGTGGGTTTAGCAACTGGTGAACGTGGAATAAGCATTGAGATTATCTAGAGGAATTCGTAGTCCAGTTCACATCATTATCAGTCATCAATATGGTCTAAGGAAAAAATAACGGAACTTGAAGTATTCTAACCCACTCTCCTCCCTCCCACACAAACACTTTTACGCTGTATCTGTTCACTACATGTAAAGTTTGAAGCTAATATCATAATATGGCAGGAACGCATCTCTCAGAAACTTCACGGTTTTTGGACACACGGATCACATGGGTGGGGCTGCTAGAGCTCAGAAAGCAAAGCGCACAGGGCTGTGCGATGCGGTGTTCTTCTTCTCCCTGGCGATGGTTCCGCGCCGTCACAGGGTCCGCTGTTCTTGTCAGACGTCGCCACTTGTTTCTGTCCGAAGCATACACCGCCGTTGCTTTCACTTCGGTGAGGTAGCTCTCGATGACGTCCCTCCATCTCTTCTTTGGAGCTCCACTTGGTCGCTTCCCTCGCGCCTCGAAGTCTAGTGTTTTCATAGTGGGATGGGTCTCTGGTCTTCTCAGTACGTGTCCATGCCATCGCAGCTGCTACTCCCTCAACTTCAGCTAGACAGGAGCCGTCTGCACGACCGCCCGCACGTCCTCGTTTCTGACCGTGTCCATTCGTGTCCGTCGCCACATACCCATCTCAACATTCTCATTTCATCCGCATGCAGTTGCCTCTCATGTGCCTTTGTTATGGGCCAGCATTTGCTTCGGTGGTGCGGGCTTTATTACGGCTCGAGACACTTTGCTCTTGAGCGTCGTAGAGCCCCGTTGATTGCACAGAATCCCAGAAGAATGTCTCTGTTTCGTCCATGCCGCGTTCATTCGGACCTTCA
This sequence comes from Trichostrongylus colubriformis, assembly GCA_963978905.1. Taxonomy (NCBI): domain Eukaryota; kingdom Metazoa; phylum Nematoda; class Chromadorea; order Rhabditida; family Trichostrongylidae; genus Trichostrongylus; species Trichostrongylus colubriformis. The sequence goes on along the minus strand of OZ022258.1, from coordinate 17,899,770 downwards.
CCGCTTAGCCCACCATACCATCAGCCGCTAGACCACTACAGAGACACCGAAAGTCTTCTATCCCTTCGATGGTCTCCCTATGGCAGTCTTCCATCGGTTTTAGACATTCTTCGGAGCTTATGAACTTAGTCTTCTTGATGTTCGGTGGGAGTCCATTGTCTTCAAGCCTGTCCTGCCATTTCTGCACTTTTGCCTGAAGTTCTTCTCTACTGTCCGCTATCGGAGCTATGCAGGATGGGCTGTGTGATGCGATGTAGGCAGCAAATGAGCGCCGAGCGGTAAAGCGCCTCCTCATCGGCAACGGTTCAACAGTCATTCGGCGAGAATTCAAACGTGTCGTTTCTTTCAATTTTTTTTTCGAATTCTGCGTTGGAACGAAGGAATTCTTTTTTTACTCTTTTTTGTGTTGTCCTTCAGTGCTGTGTCTATTAGAGAGATTTTGAAGGGGATAGAATCACAGAATTTCCTTTGTGATCTTCGACACCTTTTTCAAGACTGGTATTTGCGAAGAAACTGGAGACTCTAACGATGTGAATGGGATGTGTTCATGGGGATACGGAACGCTACGATGTGCCTATTCACTGCAAGCCCGGTCCTCAAATTGTACATCACCACTGTATGGTTAGACTGATTGCGAGCTCGGTCACGTGAATCCAAGTGAAAGTTAGTTGGAATGAAAACTTCGGAGCAGGGTCTCGTAATGCTCCCCACAGTGATCTGAAACTCGACAATGCACAGAAGAACTGGGGATTGTGAAAAAGTGTAGGACGTCACGAAATCCCTTATCCGCTTCTGTACGTAGGCGGCGAGAGAGAGACTATGCTAAGAAAAAAGCGATTTAGGCAAAAAATAAGAGGATCGAATAGATTTGAACAAGCAGTGCACTTTCCTGGTCTCGTTTCAACTCATATTCCATCAGATCGTAAAACGAGCTTATAGATGGTGAAAAGAAAGCGTCTCCGCTAAGAGAAAGGACGGAAATTTTTGCGAAGCTGTTTGTGGAGCGATCTTCATTTCGAACCCCTCATCATCAAGCTTGGCCGGGCAAGCTCAATGATGAGGGGTTCAAAATTTAAAAATTACGCCGTTGCATCTGGCGAATACTCACAAGAAAACAATTCAGCAATCGCTACGAGGAGGTAGGCAAATTAATCCTCAAGTGGCATTCGTGAGAAGTTATAGTTAGAACAAGGGGATGTACGAGAAGTGTGGATGAATTCCTGAAAAACCATCGACATTCCGACAAATTTGCAAAATCTTAGGAGGAACTACATAGTTTGATCGATAGACACGAAAATGCTAAAAGCTAGAATAGCATGACCAAAATGGAATTTGTGATGAGGTGAAAGTCGGCGCAAGCTTTTTCGCATACAAATTGAAACAGATCTTGAAAACGTCCGTTGTGTGGAAAAGACCCCTGGACCCAAAATGCACAAACTCTACAAAAGCGAGAGATTCCGTAAAAAAGGACACATTAAAGAGTGGTAGTGAAGATTCTTTAGAGTTCCGAGGTCGATACATGCCCATTTGTGGATTGACGAGGCGCGGCGCAGCGACAGCGGCAGCAGCACGGCATCGATCTTTCTCAAATCCAATAATAATACGCAGCTAACATTTCCCCATACACGTACGGGGTCTGGTATCCATTCTGAGGAATATTTCACTGAAAAGGGGTCCGTCGGCGGTTGGTATCCTAAAGCTGATGCATCATCATCTTCCGAAAAGGATAAAGCTGTTGCAGTGGGTGCAGATGCCCGCGGAATTGGAATTACATGGCATTTCGCATGATGCTAAATACTTTATGAGAATACAAGGTTCGCTTTTGGTGAGCTCTACGCGGGAAGTGCCGCCCATACTTTTTATGCTTACAAGTTTCAGGCTGATTGACGAGAATGGAACAAATAGGCAATTCAATTTGGCCCTAGACTACAGCAAAAATATTGTACTTTTCACAAATATTGATGGTGTGGCAACGGGTCCGCCGAATAAAATCCTCAATAACAGCTTGACGATACGTCTGGTGGTGTATGTAATTTCCCCAAAGGGCATGAATAATGGCGTAATAGGACCTATTACACGTCAAGCCACTCGATTAGCGTTCCGATATTAAACCAAGCGGTTAACGTAATTCAATGCAAAAGATCTTTTATTCAACCAGATCTATTTCATTCTCAAGGTTAGCTTGTTGAAGGCTGTGGTAGGGGTGATTCGGTTGCATTGTTCATTTCGATCTTCGATACTGACCGTTGTACGTTTCCACCACAAAAGCTTACATGTTCAGCACCACATCATTTCGATAGATACGGCTCTAATATGATAAGATAACTATCATTCTGCTATCATGATCATTACTCTACACCCCAGCCGTTCCTTGGCAAAGTCGACCTTAGGAGGTGGACAGAGCCAAGAAAGGCGGCTGAAGCTAAGAAGACCACCCCCGCCACAGCTCAGGGGTGCTTTTTTCGTAGAAGATTCCGGCGCAGATAGGCTGCATAGACCCCTAACTTTCAAGGAAATGACTTCTTTCAGGGGTTTCTTATCACCCACATTATCCATATCACTGTTTGTAACTTGCTCCGCACATGGCAGATGTTTTTGCTAAGTGACGTTCATGAAAGGATTGTCTTATGGATTGAGTCTTTCCTCCAACAGAGAACGTTCCAAATGCAGCAGCATCCTGCGGGGTTCCACAAGGTGGTGTCCCTTCTAAGGTTATGTTTACTCTTATGAGCCCTTAGTACTGTGGAAGATATAGGGGATCGCTGTAAGGTATTGCCAGTCTTGTCAAAATTTCCTCAAAGGCACATTCCAGGATTACTGGGGTATTACAGTTGCCGCCGTGGTCAGATAGTTCAACCCACAGCCAGTAGGCTACCTTACCCGAGGCATGGGTGCCAGTTCGCGGAGCGTGCAGAGCCAAAGAGGCTAGCGCAACTGCAAGCCCATCCATCGCAGCCGTGATGGTTGGCAATGACAGTGGCAACGGTGGCCACGATATGGTCAATGAGGTATACGATTTGTGTGAAAATATAAGGTATGTGAGAGATGCCAATGATAAAGGAGAAGTTGATGTCAGGAAACAAGTCATATCCCAGAGTTCCTTATGATACCATTCAGCGAGAACTGATTCGAAGGCTCGTTTTCACGCGGTAATCCCGTCGAAGACCAAATGACAGAACACTCTATTTTTGCCATTTTTGATGAAATCCCGGATTTTCCTTTGCTAGCGTATCCTTCAGCACTTCTAATATCATAATTCAGATCTTCATCCTACTCAACGCAATCCTGTGGAGTGCATTTGACTGTGAAAAATGAAAAAAGGAAGACAAGAAGAACGTTACTCTTGCTGTTGTTATGTGGTCCGAAAATGTGGAAACTATCGCAACTTCCGAAAAAAAACCTCGATTCTCATGCAGAAGCTTCGGGAGCCCCTACATGGAGCCCTCACTTCTGTAGACGCTGCCTAGCCCCGCCACGGGCTCCGCCGCAGAGACGGAAAACAGCCAAAGAATTTTCTGTTGCCTTATTCTTTGAGCAGCTCTAAAGTACCATGATCACCTAAGGTCCAACAACATGCAGTACAAGTTTTTGTTCAGCAGTGATCAATATACTGAGAAATTAATTGCACGCCAAAGTGCTGGTTCGGTTTTTGTTCACCAAAATATAATACATTTCTAATAAAACTGTCAAAAACAGAATTGGCCTTCAGTACATCCCTTCAAGATGTTACCTCCGGAAAATGCAACGATGAAATACGTATGAAGGTGTAGCGCAGCATGAAAAATGGAACGTATCATGACTAAGGTCATCTCGCAACTAAAATCGAGTACAGTTGTGCGAGTACCGATTGATCTCATCCACGCCAGGATACTATTGGGTCATTCCATAAGAAGTGTCGTTTTTTTTCACACAAACAATTTTTCTATAAAGTTACAAGTTTTTGCAGCATTCCATATATCATTCGGAGGCAATTTTTTGCTCTACAGAACGGTCTATTTAGTTTTTGGGTATTTTGCACATGACTGATTTTCAGGCCGGCGAAGTGATGGGTCGAGTTCACGCGAATTGACCAAACCGGCAATTAATTAAAACATTATATTTCACTTTAAGAAAATCAACCAATCATGTGCACCATTCTTAGCTTCGACATCTTCTACAAATTCCAATGAATGGTTGATCGAGTACTCACGTCGTTCTTTTTCTAAAGTCCTTTTTCCGAGAGCATTTACGTCTATTCGGAAAGAAATTTTTCCTTTCAAACTCATTGTTCAGCATTGCTTTATGGACCATTCCAAAGGATTTTTTCTGCTCTATCGAAAGGATGCTTCAATTTTATCCTGGCTGCGATTCATCATGAATTTTATAAGCATTTCATAGGGGTCCAAGTGACATTATTTCACATTTATTTTTTCAACAGATATTTAAGGAATCCGGTCCATGCTGTTTCTTCGCTCCTACTCATTACCTCTCCTTGATGTTTCACCACTCTTTCAACTGATTGGTTGAGAAAATTTTTTTGCCTTGATTTGGAGACATTGTCAAAAATCACCGAGTTGTGGCGGGTAAATCAAAGTTGGAAAAAAAGCGAGGCGACTTCTCAAGCAACCAGCTGGTGGAACTCATAGAAAAGGTCGAGACTGAGTACGAGACACATGATTAATCGATTTTTCCGAAGTAAAAAGTAGTTAATTAATTGTCGGTCTGGTCAATTTTTGTCGACTGTACCAACCACTTCGCCAGCCTGAAGATCGGCTCGGAAATGACAGACGAAAAAAGCAAACCTGCCTTTTTGTAGTGCAGGAAAATCTCTTTCGAATGGCATTTGAAATGCCCCACAAACGCGTAGCTTTATAGGAGGAAATTTTGTTTGAAAAAAAGCGACGTTACTTATGGAATGACCCAATACATTCAAGAGTGCAGGCTCCTCCCATAAGAGAGTTTTTCATTTGACTGTGAACCACTGCCACCCACCAGCTATGGATCCGCCACACTCACGCTGTGCGTCCTCGCAGCGGGATAAGCGAAGAGACAAAAGATTTCTTGTTCTCTTACTTTTAGCCATTTCCTTTGGCTTTTTTTTACGCCGCACTAGGCTTCACTGCTTTCGCATCCACGTGCGACCAAACTGTCGAAACTACTTTTGTCGAAAGGAATAGGAGGAGTGATATGGTCATCTGAGTGAGAATGCAGAGGTGACAAATAGCGCAGGTAGAAGAAGACCCGAGAATGAAACCCCTCCACAATGACTCTCATCGCATACGTGATATATCGGCTGGCTCATCTCACTCTCAAAACAAGCCGTGGCCGTTGCACCACCCACCACAGCTGTCCCATAAGGTGAACTACGGCAGGGTCATGATGTAGAGCACTGAGCCCCCCTTCAGGCTTGAGTTCGTACAGTTAGTGCCGTAAGAGTGTTAAAAATCGCGCGAAAACGCGTTTTCGCGCGATTTTTAACACTCTTACGGCACTAACTGTAATGCCGTGGCTCCGAGTAGAACATCGTTCATCATGAGCTGTCATTTTGTCGATGGCTTTCGACGTAAGAGATGCACGGCACCTTTCTACTCCCTCGAGACAAATAACACAGCGGTTCTATAATCTGCTTCGTAAGAAACACAAAAACAACACGATGATGCGAAGTTCGCCTAGAAATCGATTCTTTACTTCAAAGGCATCGTCAGGAGTAAGGAAAAACTGAAAAGAAGTATTTTCTATATATATTCGAACATTCGGTGCAGAAGAGATGATCTGTAGCGGAACAATCCGATCGGAAAAGCGAGCTTGAAGTCTTTGTCGCGATGCCGCCACTATCGCTGCCTCGCATAAGCAGGGCGAGTTGCTGCGATAGCGGACCACACTCGCAGCTAGCTATTTTGTCCTCTCGCCCGTTTTCATCTACCTTCAACGGCTAGTGATGCAGAGGGAACGAAAGCGTAGGGGTGAGAATAAGGGCTTTCCAGCTCCCGTTTCTCGGCTTTTGACCGCATCATGCCGTCCTTTCTTCAATGTTACACTGCTGACATCTCGACTCTCATATTCCAATATTACTTCTTATTTTGCCACAAAAACCTCTGATGGTGTCTTCAGTCTTCGAACATCTTGCTGGACCGATCTTGGTTGGTAATATTAGACTACATTAGTGAATTAGTGACAATTGACAGTTGACTAGTGGGGAGATGCGTGTTCAGAGGCCCTTAGTGAAAGTAGAGAAAAAGGTCTTTTTTTCCTTTTGCTGACTGCGGATAGTAAGCTAACCTGTAAACTATTGACCCTTTTGTATAGCTCCTCCTACAAGTAAGGGCGTCACATATTGTGCATAACCTCTACACCTCACAGGTTTCAGTGATAAAATGCGCTGAAAATCATTTTTGTACTGCTCTTATTTTCGATTTTTCCAGATTTTTCGTCGCATCACTTACCAAATTTGTCTTTGTAAGTGAAAAGGAACATACCAATGAAGTATTCCAGCATTGATTTTTGATTTTCGATCTCTGCTGATTTTTTTTTGCGGCAGCCTGCCACGCTGAAGTTGTTACAAGGATGCTGAGTTATGGGTCAATCATCAGGTGGCGCACGGGGTTTGGATAGGATAATGCACTGCACGCGCCCATTGAGCATGAGGTGAAGGTTCGAGTGCCCTCCGTGAGCAAAGTTTTGATTTAATCATGTGTCTTTTAATTTCCTTGCTATTTTATGTTTCTCTTTTCTTCTTCTCCGGACTTATACCCGCTGTTGCTTGGTTCCTTACAAAAGCGTACAATATTTTTCCATTCGATCACGGCTTAAGCATGATTTTTCGTATTGTGTTAGGTTCCACGTACAGGAAATCTACTTGTATCCTATGACGCCACAAGTTCGTCAAGCAAGGATCAATCGTCAGAATACGTACCATATTTCACTGGATTTGGCCACATTTGCTTCCTTTTTTCTTCTTTGCGCTACTTGGCAGCTCAACTCTCGTCTGACGGTGTACCAAACCAACTCACCTCTTGTTTTTGAGATTTTTGGTAGTGTTTTCGCCATCAGCAACAGCGTCAAAACCATTTTATTGATTGAAAGAATATTTGCAGAGACCATTCATGCTATGCACCGGAGTGTGCCACGCACTCTACCTTTATTTTGTATAACAGTACTATGGGAGATTTCCAAGGATCTATGCAATAAATTGAGGATGCCAGTGTCGCATGCACAATCACTTTTTTGTCCTCTTATACGAGTATGGCCACCATGATTCCCGCGTTGACGACATTGCTTCCCAATAGCGGAAATTGCACATCAGCTCAAATTCGCTGATATTGCTTATAATTGAAAAAGAGCTGCAAAAATGGCAATCTTGTGCAAATTAGGAGCATGTGCAAATTGGTTTTGTGTTGGAGTACATATAGTGGTGTGTTGCTCATTGCAAGAATTAATCATTCCATGAGATAGTTAGCACTACTACCACCGTTCTGCTTTCACCGAGCTTCGGTATGCAGACGGATGAAGCGTTGGGGTCGTTCAATCACTTTCGGAGTATGTCAGGCATTCTACTTCTATTTGTTGTCAAAGTATGTACCATTATGCGCCTCGCAATGACCTATACAATGACTCACGTCTTCCAGTGCATGCACAACCAGTTTTTCCTGGGTGTGTAGTTTTATGTTAAATTTTCGCGTTGCCACCCACGGCGAGCTGCACGGCTGATCTCTTTGCGTATGATTGCAGACTTGAAGTTAAGCTCCTCTTGAAGTTTTACGTCCGAATCGATTATTTCTTGGTTAGGATTCTTATCGTGATGATATTGCTTCTTTTACTTTTCATATTACTATTTTGTTTTTTAGGGTACCACAGTTATTGTTTTCAAATATTGATGAGACAAACAACCCTTTCTTCTAAGGATCTCCATGGTACTAGCCCCTGAGCGGAATTCCAACCGACCATGGCAAGTCGTGCTGATTGCGCTCCTAGTGCGACTTGGCAAAGAGAAAATTCGACATAATGCTACACACCCGCTTTTCCACCTATAGTTGACCATGTTTTATACTCTGATGATATAGAGGGAGACAAGGCATCCTCATGTCAGGATGCATCTCCAAAAGAAATTTGCATCTATAACGAATTCGCAGCAAATATCTCCATGAGCGGGCTTTGTGGCATGGACATGTAACAGCTATAGTTCTCCAGCCATAGCTTTCTACCAGACGTTTCGTAGTAAGCTATAAAATAGGGATAGTCAGGTTCTGGTCAAGACAATCATGTTGACTCTTCGCGCGGGCTCTGCTTCGAGCCACTTTGACGAGGAACCATAATCTATCACCAGTAATGAGTTCCTAACAAACATAGGAGAAAAAAAATCGTTTAGCTCTCCACAACGAACGTGTCATTCGGAGTGGGACCTTGATTTTACTATGGGATATAGATATAAGGTTAATATTATTTTCGCAATAATCTGGTTTTGTAAAAATCAAATATTGTTCTGGGTAACAAAATTTCCTCGCATCGAAACACATCTCGCAGCACGGAGCGTAGAGTATCAAATTGCCGCAAAGTTGTGAGGAAGTTTCGGTTGGAATGGATGGGCATTGACCCGCGATTCAATTCTCTGTGAGCTAGTGGGAGGGGTGCCATTTGTCGCTGGACCACCTCTGCTCTTTGGTAAAACAGTGCTGTTGAAAGCAATGACAAATGGTCTACTATTTGAGTTACACCCACAAATGTCAGTTCACTGATGAGCACTGAGAAACTGTTTCAGATAATTTCCAAAAAGATATGACTTGCGAAAGTGTTTGAGCGCGAGGGAAAGGTCCTTCGCTGGGTGGCCGGTTTTCCATGCGATTATCCCTCTAACGAGAGGCACGAGTATCAGTTCTGGCGCATTTGTGGATTCCCTACCTGGTACCTGTTTAATTATGATGCACTACACCAGTTTTTCGGTTTTGGTATAAAGTACTATCCTCGCGAATTCCTTCGCTATGCTTGGTAGATGGCCGTACTTTGTGATCTTTGGAGATTTTGAGAAACCACTTAACTTTATAGTCACTGACTAGACACTCATATCTTTTCCTTATAATTTTATTTTGTTGTGGTTACCGGATTCTCGCAAGCTATTGTCAGCATCTGACATTTCTGCTCCTCATCTAAAAATGATGCGTCTTTTCTTCAATGAAGTGGTTACTCAGTTTGTGAGTAAACGTTGGTAATGATCGATTAGAAGCCTTTGTGGAACTTGTTAATTCATTATTTGTGAGGCATGTCCAGCCTCAAACCACACGATATAACTTTTTAAAGTGGATGCCGCGCACTTTCAAGATAATCTGATGGACCTGGTACATATTTATGCTTACCCTCCTTTATGAGAAGAACGGGAAAAGTAGAAACCTAATAATGTTCGTCAACTAAATATTTCAAGAGGATGGAAGATTAAGAGTGCCTCTCCATAAACTGGAAAGGCACGCGTGTTTTACACGGGGCATAGGCATGGAGCCTCTGTCAGAAGCAGATTTTGAAAAGTATGAATAGATCCGTCCAATTCACTTTTCATGGTATGTGAAGAAGTGATGCTACCCTTGAAGACATCGAAAGGGCTACACTTGGCAGACTGTGGATTATAAAAGTATGGAGGGGTACTCAGCAGCGTGACAGTAGAGATAGAACGAATTAAAACAAGGAAAAAGAAATAGGGACCAAAACTCCCTCCCCTCTGCGTCCCAGCCGGGGGTAGACTGCAGACGAGCGAAGTTTCCGACGAGTGCTAACGTTGTCCCGCCCTCGTCGGGTACTCGCCTGGCTGATAAACTGCAGAGCGACAAGTCGTTCTGCGGGATCGTGATAAGACCCCGAGCTGAGCTTTCTCAATGCGAACTTCGCTACTCATAACATCTTCTTAAGTGGAAGATTAGTTCTCAGGGAAGATGTATTCCCAGTTCTCACTTTCTCCTTACTCCTCCCGATGTCTTCAGCGTGTTGTCAGCTGATGCCTTGATGTCGCTTTTTGGGTTCGGAGGTTTCTTGAGCGATAGGATCTTCTAGGCGGACAGAACCTTGTGAATAGGCTGTTTTTACGTATTCCAAGGGAACAAAGCAAAATGGAACATTTTGCATGCACGATTTCGTTGCCATGGGTGAGTTCAGTGCCCCAGCCATGAGCGATTTCAACAGCTCGTTCTCGGATGAGGTCTAGACCGCTCCCTGGATATCTGCTAGGATTTCCGCGCAATCTAATTCATTGAATACGACTTTTCATAGCACTAGTTTTTCATTTGATTTTTAACTTCCTCCTGCCAATACTAAAGGACCGACTTGAGGTTCTTAGACATCTTAAGAAAAACTGTGATCGAGTGAAAGCGGATAAATAGTGTCGCATATCAGCACCCATGGACACATGACACCAAACATGATTATCGGCAGAAAATCTGGAGAGGGTATGGGGGCTGCATGAAACCTAGGACTGGTGCAAACTACGATGGCAATGGCTAGTCCTTGCAGAACGAAAGAAAATAATAGCTCAGTCTAGACGGAACTCATCAAAAAGGCTGCGAAACTTTTAGGTAATTACCTGTTTAAGGATCTGCATGCACTGATTTTCAAGAATTATGTACTTGAAGTGTATAAGCATTTTTGACATATCTGGAACCGTAAACCATTGCATCAGACCCCTTTCATAAAATAGTTGTCTGTAGTTTCTTAGCTCCTGTTTTTCATTGTATCTCTATTATTTTCGGTTTTATATGTTTTCAATCATTTTTTTTGTAATTTTCCGTACCGTCACAACTATCGCTTGTGATATTTGTTGTAAATATGGAAAAATTAAACTTACTGAACCAAGTCAATTTTCAATTCTAAGCTCCGGAAACCATTAATAAACAATTTAATCAGATGCAATGACCCTTCTCCATGCTCTATTCATTCATGTGTTTGCCTTCGTCACTGTTCGACGGAGCTTCCATTCGGAAGGTCTTTGGGGATGTCTTCTTTCCTTTTCTAGCAATTCACTTCAATAATCAGAAAAAAACCATCATAGGATGAACGGTGAAGTCTTTCAGACTCATGATTCCCTTTTTGGATGCGCCATGCATTTTAGCTCCAATAAAAATCGCAATGGTGGGAGAATGCGATTTGGCCTATATAGAGAGAGCGTGGCAGAAGTATTGAACGATTGACAAACCTTACCATACTGAGATGGAAGGGGGTATCATCATAAATTTCACTGCTAATCATGTTATGATCAGCAAACATTCCCAACAAGTATCATAACAAGCTCCCAGAATCCAATAAGGCCGCCTTTGATTCAACGTAAAAGCGAAAATGACGAAGAACTGTCCGTCTATCACTCATCTACTCTTCGTGTAAAATTCATTTTAACATTTTTCCGAGGTGGGTAGGCAAGACTAAGGCGGTCAATGCTTTTACCGCACTCTGTACAATTACTTGCTGGGGCTACCAGTGTATGGACTAATCAGTGCTTTTATTCTCCCAGACGATTCCGATACCAGCTCACCTGGAAGGCATGATATGGAATTTCCAATTGGCCTGGGCGGGCACTGATGCGCAATCAGTCCCTGCAACATGTGCATGAAAACACGCCACCTGTACCTACATATGTAAGTACACCACCTCCGCCTCACAAAAACATTATGAATCAAAGAAACTACGAGTGCACAGTGAGGAGGTGTTCAAATACTCAAATTCTCCAGCATATCAAGTGGCCTAGTTCGACAAGTGGAGCGAAATTGAAGACAAAAAAGTGGATTTTTTGTTCATACTGTGGAAGCAAAAAAGTGTCCGAGGCTACGACCCAACTACTACGGCACACCTATCTCTCCCCCATGTCGTCACGCGTCACAGGCGGCCACGACAATTTTCTGTCCTAATGGCTCACACTTAATTTCGTGTGCGTGCCATGCACGTATCTGTACCGAATCTTTGTTATTCAGGTGTTAAAGTTTCGATTCGTCATAGCCCGAAAAGGATGTCTTTCAGAGCTATATACTGTAGAAATTTCAGAATCTTCCATCATTTAACGGATTTACATGCGATAATTCGTTCCGTGGTACTCCCGCCTTTTCTAGAGTAGGTGAGTCCGACAATATAGCGATCAGGCTGAACGGCCTATTTTTGATTTCTCCATCTTATTAGCTAGTTATTCTTTTATGCAATGAAAGTATTCCATAGCGCAGTTTTAACACTTGTATTTATTCGGGTGGTATTTGTTGTACAAATTTTATCTACATACTTTTTTTTCTGAAGTCGACTGAGTAACCCATTAGTGACGTATCAACGTTATAGAAAAATCTTCAATTTTTGAGGCACTTCTGTCAAGGAATCACAAGTGACCGAGTACTTTTGAAAACTCAGTGCTTTTTCGAGCATCCAGATATGTTCTCACAAGAGCTATGAAGAGTGCAATTCTTACTATCATTTTACTATCACTTTACTTACTATCATTCTTACTATTTTTCACTTTGAAAATACTTCATCAAGGATACATCGATTGATCATGAGATGAGCTTTGGTTTGGTCGGATTGCGACATTTCAAGCTTTTACGACTTCTTTTTCCTCTGGTGTTATCAATGTGCATAATGTCACCTGTAGACCATTATTATCTGATCGCCAAAACGGCTAATAGAGCAATGGACTAATCTCTCTCGAACTCCCTCTTCACAAACATATTCATTTTTGTTACTGACACCTTCTGCTTCAGGATCACTCTAACTCTGACCATATGAAGCTTAGTAGTCCAATGATCTAGAAAATCATTTCTAGATCATTCCGTGATCATAAACCTGAACTATTCCTGTGTGAAAATTTTGGACGGGCAATGAAAAAGTTTGTTACCAACTTAACGCCATTACAAATAATATGATTCTACCGAAAAGGTGCGCTCTGATAATTTCGTCCTGTACTTATCCACTAATGCTTAGAGGAGTCGAATATGGAAAAATGAGTTTCTCTGTTAACTATACCCAAAAGGTGAGAACTCGCCTAAAATACAGTTCCTCAAAAATCCAGACAGTTGGCGAAGCCTCAGTGTATGTGACCGCCCCGTCGTACACCGCGGTAGAAATGCATAGTGGAAACAGAATGTTACGTGAGGTTACCCGTCCACCACTTTGAGAAGCTACCTCTTAGCCGAACCTAACTTTTTCGCATGAAACGCGCGATGTCCCACGTGGCAGACACGTGAAGAAACGCGCCGTCGCAAATGACCAAGAATCACTTGAAGATCTTACACCACTCATTGTGTTCAGCCAAGTGAATAGACTATGCTACCCTTTAGAGGCTCTTCAAAAGAGTGTCGCAGTCATGTTGCCATAGGGTCTGGTTAGCTTTTTGACGAGCTGATGTCGGGTCTCTTAAAAATGGCTCAAGGCGACCAAAGATCCCTGTCAACAAAACCGGCTGGAGTCATGTCTGAACCACCGGTGCCGGAAGTACATTCACGTCTTCTTGAGAAATGGTTCACATGAACCATGCCAGGCCTTACTTTTTTCGCATGCAAGGAGAATTGTGAAAGAAAGGCGAAGTGGTTTTTCAAAGCTAAGATGTGCTCTACAGTAAGCGGACTCTTTTTAATGTGTCAGAAGGTTTGAACGTGTAGGCAAGGACATTTTTATTTGCCTTCACCTCGAAATAGTGACGTGGTCATCGAGATAGTCATGATGAGGAACTTTTGGCACTTCCATCCCACAGTGACCCACGATTCTAAAACAACGTCAAAATTTCGATTTGGCTTGCTCTTCTCTAAGAGAGTCATCATTTACGAGGAAAACCGTGAGCCCGGCAATACGCAAAGGAAGAAATTGGTCTAACACCAAAAAATAAACGGAATTATACGCAAATGGCGCCGAAACCCTGTCATCTGCCTTGTAGAAGAATACCTATTATAATTCTGGCGGTGCACGATGCAAATCTGTGGCAAAACTTTTTTAGAAAAATACTATTCAAATTTTCATCGTTACCTCACCTGCGCGCGTTCGAGACGGAGGGGTAGCCGTGGAATGCGGGAGCACGTCTTGCTTGGCCTTCAAGCCCCTTGTAGTAATGCAGAGAGCGGAGCGTGTACCTTTATGTCAGGATTTAGCACCACAACGAGCGGTGTGCGACGCGGTGTGTGTGAGGTATGCGTGCCGCTATAGCTGGGTCTTAGTGTTAGTGCGATTATCGGTAATGCTGGGGGCACCATACTCTGTTGACTTACTATCGCTTTGGGACTCAACAACACGGTGTCTTTCGCTAGTCCGCATTCCTTCGCTTGCTACACGCCGCGAGCGAAATCCTGACATGGGGATACACATCCCACAGGGCGCGAAAGTACGTTTCAAAGGTAGGTGATAAGATGGCTGGGTATGAGCACAAGTCATTCATATGAGATAGAGATTTAGATGATTTACGCTCCTTCCCTACTAATACACTCCTTAGCAGCATATTCCACAGTCGGCCACAGTTGCTCCTCGCGATGTCTTCGAACTGCAGTGGTCGCAGTGTAACAGAAGTGATTACAACTTCGTATAATGCTTATCGGTTATGGAAGGCAATAGTGGAAGCGCTCAAGCACGTCTAATAAGGTGGTTTGTTCAGGCGGATTCTGCAACAACCCTATTAATGGTGCGGTTTCGACTGTGATGCTCTACAGAGTGTCGTTTTTAAAGAAAATCGGATCGATTGTGTTGGTAATCTGTAAGTGCTCCAATACCGCAACTCCACTTTTTCATTTTTTGTGCTTATAATACTACCTTCGCTAGAGTCAGATCCTTATTATAAGAACCAAGAGAAACGATAGCCATCAGTCATTCATTAGTGCTATGGTATCATTTGAACGGCCTATAATTCTGAGTTAATACGCCCTAGAGCTCGTCCTTCCTGAACAGGTAGTTGCACTCGGTAGTTGCGGAGAAGTGTAACGGTCACCTCTGTACATTAGACACCTAAGCAAGAAAATACTCTTCTTGAGGCCGAAGCTATGGAAGGCGGCAAAAGCTGACACATGAAGTTGCTACAGGTATGCCAAGGCATGGTGAGCGGGTTCGAGTCCCGTCCCGTCTGAAGCTTTTGCCCATAACTCAGCATCCTGTTCATAGCAAACATCGCATCGCAGGCTGCTGTAAAAATCAGTAGCAAACAGAAATCGAAAGCTCACACACAAGCTTTCAAGGGTCCTTCGGGGCTCCATTACCATTGATCGATATATCGAGTGCCGTATAATGTGTGTGGCCAGCCATCAGTAATTTGTATGATCGAAAGGATAGGGTGACGTTATTGGAGGTAATCAATATCTCATTAACTGTGAGTTTCATTCAGAATCGTGGTGGCAGGTGAATGCAGTTTGGCTTTAGCAATGCTGAGCGGAGCCACGTGGGCCAACTGACCTACCCCGTAAGGGTGGAAGGCTTGGGCGGACATTGATGCACGACTTTATCCGTGCACCATAAAAGTAAGGGTGCGCGCCACCTGTCATTGCACCACCTTCGCCTTTTTCATAATATCACAATGAAAAAAAAAATCAGAGGAGAGATAAATCTAACGAAAGTTATGTTTAGATTGTTTTGTTCTGCTGGAGATCAGTCTACCGTCAACACTGCTGAATCGTAACATCTTGAAGAAGCCGATCATCCATGAAATGAATTTTGCTAACTTCTCTCTTAGTTACAGATACTTCATGATGCCTGATCTCTCGCTGTGCGATGGTTCTCGTAATCAGTGAGTTTGAGAGCACACTTCAAATACATATTAGGTTGATCGAAAAGTTTTGCTAGGGTTGAGATTTTTTTCTATTTATTTTACAACTCAGTGAGTAATGCAGGCTAATCAACAATATAATAACCATCGTTAGTTATAACATTGTCCAACCCAACGGGCAGGTCAGCGATTCTCTTCTCCCAGAATTAGGAGGATTAGGGTCAAAGAAGTCACCGACCACTTGTCCAAGGTGGTCATAGTTAACGAATTTTTTTTGCTAGGAAAGCCTTAGGGGGCCGGAACAAGCGGTAATTTGAAGGTGCAGTGTCGGGGGAATAGGACGGATGTGGAACCTTGTCCCAACCTAGCTCTTCCAATTTTGCACGGGTCCCTCACATAGGTAAAGAGACCTGTGCAAAATTGGAGGAGCTAGGTTGGGACACGTTTCCACATGCACCCTATTCACCTGATGCTGCCCCCTCAGATTACCACTTGTCCCGGCCCCTTGAGGCTTTCCAAGCAAAAAAAAAACTCGTCACCTTGAACATGTGGCCAGTGACTTCTTTGACCCCTAATCCTCCTAATTCTGGGAGAAGAAAATCGCCGACCTGCTCTTTAGGTGGGACAATGTTATAACTAAAGATGGTATTTATATTGTTGATTAGCCTGCATTACTTGCTGAGTATTAGAAAAAATCTCAACCCTATCAAAACTTTCCGATCAACCTCATAGATTGGAACTCATGTGCGACTGGCATAAAAGTCAGCAACAAGTTAAGAACGATGAGGTGTAAGAACGAGCAGTGCACTTTGACGGATTTCAATTCAAGCTTGAAGGGATCATTCACGGAAATTTGACTTTTCTATCACCCATATCATAACCTATATATAAACCAGGGGTTTGCTGGGTTTGTTTGTTCGTTTCTTTGTTTGCCAGTTTTTGCAAGTTTTTTTGGCACGTACATGAACATAAAACTGATGCCCATTTCTGTTGAGCGGCTCTACCAATGTTAAAAAGGGGTTGATGGTTCGATCCCCACTGAGGACAAATTTTTGCAAAGTTTGGATTTGCAGTTTTTGGGTTTGTAGACAATTGCATATAAAAATATAACCAGTAATAACCTCTAGGATTTCAGACTACATCCTATTGTCAGTTTTCAGCTAGTTTGAAGATCCATTTTCTGAGCCTATGAACGCTCATAGCGCGGGAGCCGGGAGCGAGGCATTTCAGCGCGAAACGGATTCGCAAATGCACAAATAGACACGCGTAGATGCAGAAATGAAAATTTTATGAGGTCATATCGGTCAACATCGATCGAAATCGTCAATCACTCATACTGAATGGCCACGTTGACCCGAAAGCCTATTCTTGTGAGTGTAAAGAGCCGAAAAGGAGCATGATGTACCCTTGAGTGATGACAGTCGTAGATGGTGAGACTTGTAGCATCTGATGCCACCGAACGTAACCATCGTTTTATGTACGGAGGGCCAGACGATCTGCTGAGATTCACCGGGCAAGGCTGCGGAAGCTTACAATACAAAGAATGAAGATCTATACCAATTGACATGATGGGCGCTAAAAGTGAGGGCTATGGATGGCACAAATGCAAAATCTACACATCGTTGAGCAACTTTTTTTACTCCATTTTACCCACACTCTGTCTACCACCGATGTCCCGAAACGCGATGTAGATCGTGAAGCTCACATGGTATATAACTATGTTGAATTTGCTTACTAAGGCCGCGGTCATGCTTTGCGGTGCCGGCTGCAGTGTATCTCTGCGTCTTCCCCCAAGCCATCCTGCCTCGTTATCTGCGTCATCTCTGCACCTCCCCATGCCACTCTCCCTCGCGGCCTGTGGACGGAGCCACGCCCTTCCGGCGGTGAGTATGACAGTGGCCTGAAGACAACAAGCGAAGTTTCAGGCGAAAAAAACTGAGACCGACTGAGACATGCTTTCTCAAAAAGCAGCTGAGAGACGGAGCTGGAGATGGATGCTGGGCTGCGAGAGCTCTGAGAGCTGATCACGTCAGTCCATCTGCATTACGTATATATCCATAATCGCCGATGTGCCGATCCGCCGAAGATCTCACATCGCGAATACACGGATGCGCTCACTTACTCGATACTCTCACCATTTTCTTGCGTAAAACCTTGCAGCAAGTGTTGCTGTTGCTCGTAGTAAGCAGCTGTTGCTCGTAGTAAGCAAGCAAATTCACTGGACTATTCCTTTGAGAAGGTAAAATATTTCATCAGCGCCAGGCCGAAAGCAAGAGCTGCAAAGCTGCATGCGCAGGATATGCCTTGTATAAAACGGATTACCTAATTGATTCTTCACTACTTTTGTACAAAAATCAAGGAGCTGAGGTGTGGCGCCATCAATCAAGTACCTCCCTGGCCATCAGCAGATCTGTAAAAAAAGGATCTGTGAGAGGAACGAACTTCGAATTGACGCGATTTGCTCAGACAAATTTCGTTGAACTTCCTACGAGGTCGTTAAAAGTGCATTGATGAGATCTCAAACCTTCCGCGTCTGCTCTCTTTTCCTGTTCTTAGTTCGACAAGATTCTTATCAAACGGAATTTTGCTAATGTAATTTTCCATGAAGAGAAAACGCCGCCCTCTCATCACAGCTTGTACAGACCCGTCAGGCGATCATAACACGCTTGCATGTGTTGTGGTGACGAAGCCTATCTTTATGAACTCTTTCAAGTGATATTGTACTGTGATTGCAATTTGAAAGGAAAAAAATCAATGCATTCTTGATCATTAAGAAGCATCACTAAAAAGTTGAGTTAAGGTGTAAAGGGGCGAGTGCACTTATGTCAAATTTTCGCTTTGCGACGTCGCACTCGCGACGCCGTCAGCACAACCTGACGCGGACGATTGGAATTTCGCTCAGAACGCAAGGGTCTGGAGCCATGGAGGTCCTCTAAGAAATAGCGGTTTATTTCATTATCTATAAATATAAATACAATATAATATCATTATCTATAAAAAAGTTTTGTGCTCTAAAAAGACAAAATAGTGATATAAAAAGTAAAAGAAACGATAGCATCACATGATGACAATCCTGACTGGAAAATAATTAATTCGTGCAGAAAACTCTGAAGGGAGGGCTGCAATGTACGCAATCGCATGAGAAGGAATCCAGGGCGCCGCTCGCCGGGCGCGGCCGCGCGAAAAGCCGACCGACATAAGTCTACACACCCGTGTAAGGGGTGTCGGTAGTGTGATGGATTAGTGCATGTGCCTGGAAAGCATGGAGTGCGGGTTCGAGTCCCGTGCGAGGCCAAAATTTTCCCATAACTCAGCATCGACATTGTAAAACCATACACATTCCAAAGCAGTTTAAATATCATGCTTCGTAGTGGTGAGAGTTCCTTTAGAGCTCATAGAGTAGCGGTGACCACCAGTAGACACTGCCTTATAGCTGTTTCACAAATTTTACAGAACCTTTGCAGTTATACTAAAAGTGCGTGATCCTTGAAAGAAGTAATGCGCCACAATGAACTCTTTAACTTCCACCTTTTCAGCACTCCTTTATTGGTCGCCACTGTACTTACGACTGCTAAACGATATGAGATGCGACAAGCTATTCGAGAAACTTGGGCCTCACCCAAGGAATTCCATGCTGTGAAAGTACGGTGACACTAAATTCAGGCTAACAGGTTTTAAAACAGATTTTTACTACCTTCGTACATAATTATTCCTGAATTATGAAGCATGTCTAGGAGAAAATTCGAGCAAGTTGTCTCATGCAGTTGGTTGTGCTGTGGAGAAGGGAGTATCATACCCTATATATAAACCAGGAGTTTTGTATGTCTGTGTGTCTGTCTGTCCACCCTGAGGTTTAATTATCCAAGTTTGAGGTACACTCCATTTCCCAACGCCTGGCAAGGCGTGGCCTACGGACGAGGATGAGTGGCGAGGAGGCAAGAGTGAGAGTGTGTGGCGGGGTGAGAGAGGTCGATACACGAGCTCATTTTGCATGCTTCTATGTGTGACGCGCAGTAGTGTGCGCCAGCCCAACTGCTATTAACATATCCGAGCAGATGTGATAGCACGGAGCAGGTTTCCCATTCTTTTTTCCCATTCTCCTTGTCAAATGTCAGATTTAACTCCCATTCGACACTCCACAAAGACACAGACTTTGCGGGCTAAGGCTTTGGACTTTGATCTACCTCATTTTGTACCCTGTACCGATGCATCTAGTGATTTCTTTCCCATGTAGCATTCATTTAGTATTTATCTATTCACCTATTTACAGACCCATTGATTTTTCAGACAGGACGTATACTGGTATACTTCATTTTATCGGCACCTACTACTGTCCACGAGCTATACATGTTGCGCAGGGAACAGAGGATACACAATGATTTGATAGTGACTGATCTACCGGAATCATACAATAACCTGGTTTTCAAGGTGAATATTTCAGGAATAGCAGCTTTTTCAACCTCATATGATATATAGCTACATTTATTATCATGAAAAAATAAGTATCCCATTTTTCCATCAGTAGCTTTCTGTACTGATAATCCGTGATTTTGCGATTGTTGAGGAAGAATCAGTAGCATAATAGTTATTGAAAAGTTGTTTTTATTATTCTACTTTTATTCTACTAAGGTGTATGCCTCGATGGTGTTTCATCAACAGTACTGTCCTATGGCAAGATTTCTCATGAAGGTCGATGACGACGTGAGCGTTCATTTGGATCGCATGGTCGAGTTGTGGAAAATGGACACGAAGGCAGATATGTCGCTTTACTGTCGCGTTTGGCCCAAATCAAGACCACAGCGGGACCCAGAAAATAAATGGTATGCTTGGTTATTAATAAACCATATGATATTTCTTAGGCAGTTCAGCCAGACCTAAGGTAAATCAAAATGGGAAAGAAAAGTACTGAGGCCATCCCAGACAATCATTTATACACACTTCGTTTTCTTTTGAAAATCTCGTTTTTTTTTATAACTATTTTACAAATCAATTGGATCAATGAAGTGCCGAATCAACTATCATGTACAACTGTATGCACGACCAGAATTATGTTACAGGTTTGTACCAGAACAAATGTGGCCGGAACGTCACTTTCCTCCATACTGCAACGGCCCGATGTATGTTATGGGTAAAAAAGCTGGTCAAATTCTCCTCGACCAAGCACAGATATTCTTACCAATGACTATAGAGGTCGGTATTGCTGAGATTTCCTTAGCCTTGACTTCGCCAACTACATGCTGTTTCAGTTGGAAGTTATCCTTTCCCTTTAAAGACACCGGAAGGGGGTAATTTTGGCTCACGGTAGAACAGACGTAGTTCGGACGAGTATAAGTGGCCGCCATTGCACAAGCTCACTAATTTGACGCCTTGGCATGGTGCCAAGAGGAGATGTTTTTACTATAAAGTTTTTCTTTGCTTTTACTTTTTCCTTTGTTTTTCCTATATTGTTCCTAGATGTTCTTACATGAATGCTAACGTAGTTGGGAATGGCCACTCCACTGCGCTGGGAGTAAGGTGCTACAACTTAAGTTGGCCAGCGGCCCGTCTCCTGCAGCGAACAACTCGGAAAGTCAGTGTGTTGATGCGAATAGGATGCGAATACACACCGCAACGTCGCGCTTTTTAATCTGGGTTTTTTCGCCGATTAACGCTTCTAACCTTCAGTGTTCGTTACTAAATGCTAATATTTTTGCATCTTCCGCTTTTTGAACCCCTTCCGGTTCCTTTAACCGCCAAAGAACCATTACTGGTTCACTTAAAAGATCATGCACGAGAGCTCTATGAATTCAATTTCTTATAATCACTCAACTAGATATAGTACATATTCAGAAACACCAAGAGAAAAAAGAAATTTTTTTGTTCTAATCCATAAATCAAAAAGCAGGATGAAGAGCCACTTGAATCCCAGTCGCTCAATATTTGAACAGCGGTCGCTGGGCACAGCGTCGTTTGAGGTTTCGTGTCCAGCGTTATTTGTTCCTTACCCTGCGTCCCTTTCAACATAATCGTCGCGTCCTTGTTCCTCGCAACATTAATATATGGGTAACAGAAAAGCTCATTTTTCTTTGCACGATCCCTTCAAGACGTAATCCCCGTCCGTCATCACGCCGTACATCATTACCCAAATGCTTGTTTCATACATTCGTATGACTCACTGATGAGTTCTTACATGCCCCACGTGCCGAAAAGCGCTTGAGGCCAAAGCGATTATTTGGTCCCTTGTCAAAACAAGAGCAGAAATTTCAAACGTTGGGGCTTCGCAGAAACTGGAATGCTTCATAAGGGATGCTGACATGCTGGCAGGGGTGTGCACCTTTAGTTCTAATAGTGTACTGTAGGTTACAGTAGCATACGGGTGGCTGAAAAGTATAGGACGCCATGTTTCTATGTATAAACTTCAAGGTAGGGATGAGGTGGACAAGGTAAGTTTATTAAAATATAAGATACAACTACACGATAGCTATATCACAGAAGGAGCTCAAAATTTGATCCTTTTGCTTTGACGCAGGCCTTCAGACGTTTGACGACAGAACCGACAGTGTGCCGAGCTAGTCGACGTCGATATCGTCCCAAGCCTTCTGAAGAACCAACTTCAGAGCACGCACAGAGTCGTATGAGTGACCCGCGGTCGTGCTTTCCAAAAATGTCCACACAGAAAAGTCCATCGGATTGAGATCTGGGGCGGAAGAGGACCATAAGTTCTTGCCCCAGTATCCAGGAAAGTGTGCGTCCAGCACAGGTTCGGACGATTCGATGCTGTGAGGAGGAGCTCATTCTTGCTGGAGGACGAAAGGTCGCTCTCCAAAGTGCTCAGTGGCCTAGGGCAACAGACTGTCTATCAGAACCACTTTTTGGTAGAGCTCTGAGTTCATTTTCACATTGCTGTCGATGAATACCAATGGAATTTTGGCATCCGATGTCACCCCAGCCGAAACGATCAGACTTTTGGGAAAAGGCCTGGTGTGGATCATGCGACGTTTGAAAGACCTGCTGTCAGCTTTGACAACAACTGCCTCTGGTTTCGGAGATGTGGAATTGATTGAACTGTGAAAATCTTCTCATCAGTCCAAATCACATCAAGATGCGGCGCACCTCCAGCTCGCGCAAAGGCTTCTTGGCTTTCAGCAGTCGGTTTCGCTTGGATTATTCCGTGAGGAATTGGTCTCGACGGATTCGGTGGCTGTGCAATCCTGACTCGTTTTTCACAATCTTCTGAACCGAATGACGGCTGATTCCTAGGTCTGAAGCAAAGCGATTCATGCTGACCCCATAGTTGCGAGTGATCCAATTCTTGATAATTCCTCGAGTCCTCCGAGTTTCACAGTCCTTGGCCGTCCACTATTTGGCATCTCAGAGGTGTCGCCTCGAGCTCTGAGAGCAGAGGAAACATTGCGGACGGTAGGAGAAAGAATTCCGTGACGTTTCGCGATGTCGCAGCTTCGGACTACTTCCTTGAGCAGCTTCTCGATGATAGGACGGTGTGGAGAAACTTTCATAGCGAGAGTATGGATAGCCTATAGATAAAATAGCTTTTTAAATATCCTATACATTTCCTGAGCTTTCGAGCAAATTTGTTATATTTTGGAAATATCACGCGGCACGATGCCAGCACGTGCGGACACCTGCGTCCTATACTTTTCAGCATGTAGTACTATTACTCACAATGATTTTGTTCGGTTTTTATAAATGCAAAGCTCAGTCAAAAAGAAAATCGTCTATCTCCTCTTCAAAGTGAATTAAGCTAAACATTCCAATATTATTATAAGCGAGTTATTGTCAAGTTACTGGATTCTTTTTCAACACTCTGGTGGAAAGAAAGTCATACACGAAATGCAGACAAGACTACAGTGACCGACTCCAAAGCTCGAAACGAAATCGCGCAATCACAATCATAATCAATCGTGTTTAATTATAGATAACTCCCGCGAACGACCTAGTTTCTATTCTCAACATTATAAAAGGAGTGACAGTGCAAAGACTTCACATGTGAAAGATGCCCTGATTCATTATTATATCAGGGCAGAGGTGGTGTAGTCACAAGCGGTGCGCACCCCACTCTCACGGCACGGTATCAAATCCCCCATTAGCCCCTGTTCAGGCCTACTAAACCTTCCATTCCCCCGCATCGGCTGGCCTCGCAAGTCTTTGTTTAGCCAAATCCTATTCACTTGCTACCACGATTCTGAGTAAAACTAGGATGAGCGGCGCACCCCCCAGAAGGGACAGATTAGCGCCAAAATACGCCTTAAATCTACCTTCCTTTATATCAAAGAGTACATCACTGCTTTCCTTTAATGATAACAAACTTAAGAGTCTGGTTTGTAACAATGAAGTTTTACTGCGAACTACGAATGCTTTTTTTATTTATTCACCTCCTCCTTTTTCCTTTTACATGTGCATTACTTTTTACTCAAAGGTCAATAGTCGTTGCGAGCAATTAAGTGGGCCTTCAACGGCAAGGCTAGGAGGTGCGAGGTGAGGTGCGAAGCGACCTGAGTAATCTTGCAATTATACTACCGTACACCTATAGTACACTTTGGATTTAAAGATCCTCACCCGCTGGCAGTTCCTAGTGTTGACCCGTGCATGACCCCATCTGGAAGCAAACCTATCGCACAACACTTTGTTCGTCACACCGACTCTATAACGCGAGCGTAGTAGCCGAATAGGTGTACACAGCGTGCAGGCGACTTATGGGGATCTCCTCAACTGATGTGACTCAGGAAGCTGCCGGGTACAGGATGCACTCCGTTAATTTTTGTGGCATGAAATGATCGTGTTAGTAAATATGCGTGTTGATACTTGTCTATTGAAGGAACCGGAAGTGGCCCGAAGAAAGAGGAGGATGCAAAGAAATGATCATGTAACGAACATTCAAAGTTAGGAGCGATAATCGGTGGAGAAACCCGGATTCAAAAGCGCGGCGCTGTGGTGCGTATTCGCATCACATTCGCATCAACACACTGACTTTCCGAGTTGTCCGCTGTAGAAATATCCTTTGTTGTCAGTAGAGTGTATTTCATTCACTGGTGATGATGTTAAATGAGTGAAACAACACAGAGCAGCAAACAAGTAAAACAACCAAGTGAAGAATAAGCGAAAGCGTAAGAAAAAAGTGTGATCACAACTATAACCCAATTGATTCACTTTCGACGTCGGCAAGGAGCCGTGTGTGCATTGCTGCACCGTCCTCCCATACCTTGAACCAAAATTGCCCTCCTTCCGGTGTCTTTGAGCTCAGGTTTTGCAACCTATCGTACGTGTCTCGTACGCGATGATGCACCACATAATCGGCAATTTGGGCACCGCGCTCTGGAGAGTGCCTATGCGGAGCAGTCTGGGTACAGTGGTAGGTCGGTGAATCCCTCAGCTCGAAGAGCACGTTATTTCCTATGAGAAGTTTCATCCAGGGAAGAAGAATACAGGTAGCCAAAGCGGAGGAGTCTCTTAAAGTGGTTCCCGACTCAGAGATGTCGGAACCTCTGTGTCTTCAGTGCTACCATGGAAACATTCGCTAGTTAGGAAAGTTTGGCGCTCTCGCACGTTGTTCTCTCGTCTTGAAACCTCGGCATGGTGTTGACATTATCCATGTGGCGCTTGCCGAAAGAGATCTTTAGGTGGATCAATTTTGTTCCACCCTTTCGTCTTCAGAGACTCAGAGAGTGACCTTAAGCTCTCTGACCCTTGACCTACTAAATCAAGCGCCAAATGCTTGGCATTTTAGACTTACCTATTCAATCTATGGAGACTTCGCATAGAAGAGAAAAAAGAAATTGAACGTACTAAAAAATTGAAATTGAACTTGTTGACAAGGGCGGTGCCGAGACTTTATAAGCGCGCGTTTTTAGGCCGAAGTCGAACGTTGATAGTCACACTGTGAACAAGCGATGAATAATGATTTTTGTGAAGAAAGTGCTTCATCCCTTGATAAGATGATCCACAAACAATGTATTCAACTGGAAATTGATAGCTGAAAGTTGGCCCCACCGAAGACACTGCATACACTACTGTTCAGCGATATCAAATGCAGCGAAGTACAAACCTATAAATCATGTTGCTGATCGAGATCACGATTCCGATGGGCGCTGGATTGATTGGCTAGAGTGAACACCACGCAAAAAGCTCTAACTGGCATACTTTTTCTTGTTTCCGGCCTTCTATCCAAAAGCCACATCATTCACATTGATTTTACATTAATGTCAACGTTGATTCTTCGATGTGCTCAATTTTCTTTGGCTTCAATTTGCTTTGCAGTGAGTATGTTTCAGGATCTCTTCTACACTGGGATACTTGTCGATTCTACAGGTATTCGACGAGTTAATTGGGGAAAGAACATGATGTATCGATCCAAGGTATGCGAACGATAGAAGAAAATCATATCTGCTATGAAACAACAGAGCAATTCTTCTAGGAATTTTTCCGAGGACGAGTTGCGTGCAGTGCAACAGAGAAGCCAATCTTGTTTTCTGTCCATTCACTTCCACAACCAGAACTGATGCGGAAGGGGTTCCAGATTTTGAAGAACTATGAGTGCCGTTTCGCTGGTTCAGCTGCAAAGCCACATAATAAAACGAACTTATGAAGGGAGAAGGTGTCTCGAGTTTGCCATAATATTGATGCATGCCGCCGACCGTACGCGTGCATGCGTTCATGCGGCGTAGGTGGTCATGCGTGCAAGGCACCGGGCCGGGCCACATCAACTACGGTATGATTCATACTCAACAGTGCACTGGAGGCCATAACGACGTGCACTCACTGAGCGGTTGCGGAGAAAGTCGAGCAAATTTCGACGGCATCACAGATTGCTGTTCCTCTATCCTATAATATTATTGTTCGTCAACTTAGTCATTTTGCTCATTTTTTATTTGTTTATAATAATGAAGAGTGTGTATTGGAGTGTCTCGATGATT
Organism: Trichostrongylus colubriformis; assembly: GCA_963978905.1. NCBI lineage: Eukaryota > Metazoa > Nematoda > Chromadorea > Rhabditida > Trichostrongylidae > Trichostrongylus > Trichostrongylus colubriformis. The sequence continues at coordinate 17,873,202 of OZ022258.1, read as the reverse complement.
GAATTGAACCTCGTTCAAGAGTGACGTTTTTTGAATATCCCTTCGATTTCCCCTCTACTATACATCATTTTGATTTTTTCAAGGACTCCTACAGTATGTGGGTAAGCAGGCAAAGTACGCTTTTGGAAAGAGTTTCCCACAACGGGGAAGCTCTTAATTCTATGTTTTCATTTTTCCATTTTCTTCCTAGAATTCTGTAATCTTTCTTGGTGTCTGACCACTTCCATACTTTCCTCCTGAGTACACTTGCGATTTCCTCCTTTGCGATTTGCTCTTAAGATAATCACAGGCACTTGCGGTGCCGAAAATCGATTCAAGTACTCTCAATTACGGGAACCTCATATCGCTGAAAAATGCGATTTCTTCAAACATAGTATTGGCAGTGTTTTTGCAGCGTCGAAATAAACGCAATACATTTTCCAAGAGATCAAGATGAATTATTAGTGTTGAAATCGGATAGATGAACATCACTCTCATCCATAATCTTGCTTTGCTGCAGATTGGAACCAGCTTGAGACTTACATACGATTAGACTGTCATTACTTTCAGTTCTTCACCTTTAAAGCGGAAATTTCTGGTGGGATCACATCTCCCTTTTTCATGTAGTATAGTAAGGATCAAGCATGATCGTCATACATAGGGAAACAATGGAGAATTATAGAACGCAGGAGAATTATGAATGCGGATGTTAAGTGCTATGTTCTCATGGAGGCGGGCAAAAAATGCAGATGTGATCCTTGATACCGTGGAACGCAGTGTTCGCACCGCATTCAGTAAGCAAAAGTTCGCATTTGAATGAAGTCCTTCTTTTGCTTTAGACAATTCTTGCTGGTTAAGTGACTATGTGCTTTTCAGAGTAGACGGTAGTTCAGCTCACGATATCAATTTTTTAGTAGCTCCTTATTCGTTTATTACGCTATCGATTTATCCATACTATCATTTTGACTGACCCGTTTTTATAATTTATTCCTGCACAGGAGAGGTACTGGACACCAGGGCAAGTGTTCAGGTTTGTGTGATACTAGTACACAATACTAGCCATTGCTTCCTAATGCATTACATCTCCCTACAGCACTTATTGATCTTATATTTGACGTGACTGACTGTCGGTCGATTCACGCTAGCCACACTCTGTATTTACTCGATCTCGAAGCTCCATTTTGAAAAAAAAAACAAATTTTCGAAATGCTCACCTGCAATGTTTCTCAGCGACATTCGAAAAATAATTTCGTGAACACACAACGTCTATACATCCCATTTGAATGGACAGTGGTGCATGTGTTGGGACAGAAACATTGCGCGACCGCGTGCGACGTGCGACGATCGCGTATGAGTTCTCCGATTCCGATTGGGTCAGCGCATTAGCGCCATAGCTACAGTGCTACTACAGGATGGGATTTTTCGTTGTGCTTGGTTCATTTTGTTGAGGGATCGGTTTTTTCTAGTTGCGAACGTAAGGAAAGTAGGGAATAAAGTGAAAGTTAACGTGTAAACGAGACTAAAATTTAGAAACATCCACTTACGAATCACCCACAATTCAAAGAATGCAAAGTGTGCTGTTTCACTTGGGGGATGGTCCACTCATTGTCGCACTGTTGTCCCTGACTCGAAACCGTTCTACAATCATCGGTTTCTGCACTCAAGTTATATTTTTACCTACACCTTACTTTAGGAGGGTGAGAGCTTCCCCTTAAACTAAGGTTGGGCTTGAGATCTAGGTCAAAATAGCGCCGGATGCCGAGCTCACTCTTGTGGCCCTCCCTCACTATTACATTAGCACATAAAAATGTTAGGATATGAGAAAAAGATGTAAAAAGGTCATAATACGAATAATCCCTACTATATATAAAACGCCTCGTCTGTCTGTCCCTCCGTCCGTCCGTCCGTCTGTCTGTCTGTCCGTCTGTCACGAAATTCATAGCTCGTGTCGCTGTAGAGGTGGGACTCTGAATTTTTAAAGTGATATATATAAAACGCCTCGTCTGTCTGTCCCTCCGTCCGTCCGTCCGTCCGTCTGTCTGTCTGTCCGTCTGTCACGAAATTCATATCTCGTGTCGCTGTAGAGGTGGGACTCTGAATTTTTAAAGTGATATAAGGGGTGGTAAGTGGACATCAGTGGTGAGGGAACGGAAGTGATAGCAACTGATAAGGGATGATAAGGAGCCTCGAAAGGCGAATGACGAGAAATTGATGTCTCGCGTCGCCGCAAAGCTGGAGCCCTGAATTTTTGAAGGGATATAAGGGGTGGTAAGGGAACATCAGTGGTGAGGGAACGGAAGTGATAGCAACTGATAAGGGGTGATAAGGAGCCTTGAAAAGTAAAATGATGTTAAGTTCATATCTCGCATCGACGCAAAGCTGGGCGCCTGAATTTTTGAAGTGATGTGGGGTGGTAAGGTGACATCAATGGTGAGGGAACGGAAGTGATAGCAACTGATAAGGGCTGATAAGGAGCCTCGAAAGGCGAATGGCGAGAAATTGATAACTCGCGTCGCAGCAAAGCTTGGACTCTGAATTTTTAAAGTGATATAAGGACGAGATTGACGGATGATATTTTGTTTCCCTTTTCCGTTTTTGCGGATTGCCCGTTTCTGCAACCGTTCGAGTGATGATACTGATCGATCGATATTGATCAAGCACAATTAGCATGCTTTTATGTGTGACGCGCACAGTTGTGTGCGCCAGCCCAACTGGTACTATACGTAGAAGCAGGAGGTTGCCCCAATCAGACATGGGCGACTCGCGCGCGAACGTCGCGAGAGCGACGTCGCATCGCGATTTTTCTGTCCTAACGACATACACCCGAATGGACAGCATCGAGTAACCATCATTTGACGCAAAATATTCTGCAGAAAGCTAAGTAGGAAGGAGCTCACATTACATGTTAGAGAAGTGACCTATACTACAACATTTATTGACTTCTGTCATATCATCGGGAGCCTTTGTTCTGTGGAAGATAGTTCTCTACAGCTGGACTACCTATTCAATGCTCTGAAATTCAGTGACACGCACCTCGTTTAGTAGTTTGCTCCTGTTTCTAAGCTGTGAGTAGCAGACGGTGCATTTCGATATTGCACTTATATTTCTTTCATGCTTGTCAAGACATGGAAGAAGTAGGGTGTGGACTCCAAAAACTTCTGTAAGCTGTAATGGGATAGGTTAAGTCAACAGTAGTTCCCTTGACAAAGAAGCGGACCAACAAATGTCGCGAGGTACTTCAATATTCTCCAGAAATTTTTTGCGGTTCTCTCAAAATTTCTAAAGGATCATTTGGGCCTCATATTATTGTGAACCATTGGAATCGTCATGAGGCTTCGGGAAGGGGAAATATCAAAATATCTATTGCAAACAACTTTAAATGAAAATTCACGGCTGTTCCACTATTGCCTCCTCGTGGATTTAGCGAGTTGCTCAAACACACTCAGCGGCCCAAATTGGCTAACTTGTAATGGACTGACATTTTTTTGTAACTCATCGACCTATAAAAACGGGGCTAGGAAACGAAAAGTAGGTACTATCGCAGTAAGAAGGCATTTTATAAAACGTTGAACATCTAAGCATCACCGACGTACACACCAAGCCTACAACACCTCTCCCAATTTTTGAAAAATCGACACCCGGCGACGGATTGTTCGACGCAAATCGTCACACCTTCATGATTTCTTTGAACTGTATAAAATGGGGGAAGTTCAAAGCGTTGGATTCCTATCAATGCAACAAATTCAACGACATACAAAAGATCGAATTTAGATGAGTAGGTCACCAGCTTCTTTGTGAGAGCTGTAGAGATTCTTTCTTTACCCCCGAGTAGGACTCCGACGTTTTTGGACCTCCGTACACATGTTCAATTGTTGCTCGCAATATTCTGCATAAATCAGTTTTTCAGACAATTATCTTGAAGTTTAAAGGGCACTTCTAAGCGGAATCCTCCCACGACATTCTTGAAAGTTCTTAGTTCATTCCGTCGGAATCGATCAAGCAATGAAAAAAAAAATCACTCCTCACCTTCCATAGACTTCATTAAGCAATGTAGCGAACTGGATTAATTTAACTAATTTTTTAGAAGTGTTACAAGTAATTCAATAGTATGGTAAGGATTAGCTATGAGCATCTCGTATTTGAGATGTTTATCATGTTATCCTTGAGTGTATTTGAGTGTACATTTACCTAAACCTTACTCAAGGAGGTAGGAGTTTCCCCTCGATTAAGGCTTAGGCTGAAGCAAAATTATGTCTGGCACAGTGGAGTGTCAAACTCAAATTTAGAACAAATCACGGGAACCTAGGAAATTGCAAAAAACAGACATTGACAACCCCTTACCACTCCCCAAAAACAGCATTGACAAGCCCTCACCACTCCCCTCCCCAAAACACTTCACAAAATCAAGCTCATGTAATTGTTAGTACGTGAGTTCCGAATTTCCGGTCATACAGTCGCACACGCAGCAGACGCTCAGCCGCCTGTATACAGGGGGTGCCAAAAAAGTAATTTTGCTCAAGGCTCACATCCGTCGACTATACAAAAGACGGAGACGAATGAGATAATATTATTCAAAATATTCCTGAAATGATGCTCTAGAAGCAGGAACAAGCTGAGACTCACTACTTTCACCTTCACAAAAATACGGAGCTATCAGTCGGCGCAGTCGGGCTTTGGAGCACCTACAATATCAAGGTCAGCTCAAAACAGTTGAGCTAGGTTCTGTGAAGGATCTTTTATGAAAAGCTTCCTGAGGAATGGCCCTTCGGTTCATGGAAGTTACAGAGCCCTTGCTGCTCAGACAAGGCTGCTACGATCCGAAGTATCATTTTCTTGCCTCAAATATGCCTTCGGAGGAGTTTCAGTGATTTCGTCATGTCTGGTTCTAGGAAACGAGTGGCGCTGGGAACCCGGAAAAAACTTTTAAGAACACCACCCAATATGAATTCCCCAAGGTACCCAGAGTAAACGGACCTTAGCAAGGTCGTGAACGTGGGCGACGAATTTTGTTTTTGCCCAGTTGAGGGGACACATCTTGTTCACTCGGAACAAGCTCCCGTGCCTGCTCATGAATAGTATGAGGTGCACTCTTGAATTTGGGGATGGAGATACCTTGACAGAATTCGCTGAAGTTCGACTGATGTAGGGTTGAATAGTCATTATCATTCAAAGTACTGTTTACATGAGCATGAAGTTCTCCTCACGCATACTAGTCAGCTCGTTGTTGCAGGTAGCAGTGTTCAACATCACCGAAGTAAACTTCATGCTCAGTAGCACGTGTAAAAATCGGCAAATGTTGCTTCTTCGTGAGTCACTCGTAACAGTATCATATCGGAAATGTGCGTTTTACGAGAAAACTAACTGACCTTTTTTACGATGTTATCTCCTTGTACATATTATTCAAATGTTGCTCATATATACAAACCGATATCACCGATATATACCTTTATCGCCGCAAAACGTCGAGGCATTTCTTGCTATACAACTTTACCATGCTGCCTGACCTTGAACGATGTCGAAAAACGGAGAACAAGTCAGTGAAATCTCCACCTATTTTTATGCATTGGTGTTTGCAGAAAAGTACATTTTTTCTCAGAAATACAAGAAGAAACCATGTTTTTTAATCGTAATGCAAGCAAATCTTTGAACTGCATGAAGTATCCATTGAAACCTTAATCGCGGAGGATGCAAAACTTCATTCCAGGATTCCTCTAATTGTCGTGACAGTGCTTTCGAAAGTGAAGGACTATGAAAAACGGCAAGCAATCAGGACGAGCTGGGCATCACCTATGAATTCAATTGCAATAAAAGTGTGACAACTCAGTTTGAGATCATCTTTTCCTGAGATAATTTGAACTTGCGATAGATCTAATCCTCACTATTTTCATCAGGTTTATGTTATGGTGGCCAACATATACGTACAGCCCCAGAAATATGCACAACAACCTTGAAGCTGTGCTTATTTCAGCGCGGCCGGGTCGTGGTATTCTTCATTCTGTCGGTTCCGCATCTGAGTGGACAGTTGCCGGATATGTTGCAAGAACAGTATCAGTATCGCGATATCATTGCAACAGATTTAACGGACTCTTACCAAAATTTGGTTCAAAAGGTTCATCGCTCGAATTTTTCTACAAAGAACCCCTCTGTTGTAGAGAAGTATGCCATTCATTTCTAACATCCCATCGCTGCGGCATACCTGAATTGGTTTGAGTCATTTCCTCTTTCCCATTGTTACTTATGAGCCTGTAGGGCTGGTAATATACGGGGGAAGTTAGCCTGAACAAGGAGCGATACGGATGATCTCATTTTCTTACCAGAACTTTGATAACGAAGCAGGTACATGCTATTATGACCTTCCACTACCTATACTGCTCATCGGTGCCCTTCCTACTGAAAGTTGACGATGACGTCGCTGTACATCTCGATCGACTCGTAGCTGATTGGATTTTTGACGGCGGCTCTCAAGGCCGCTTGTACTGTTCAATACATGACAAAACAGCTCCAATTCGCAATCCATTTAACAAATGGTGAGTTTACATGTATGTTTGATATTTTTCACAATTTCAAACAAGGAATCCCCGGTACCATAGTGGAATGGATTCAATGAACTGCTTTTTTTTCTAAAGAAAAATAATGATGCCAAAAGCTTCTTCCTTTAAAGGCACACTTCGCGATAATCAGATGGGTCGACTTACCTTCCTGAAACAGCAGATCCTCTGAAAACTAGTCAGGCTGCCCCTTTTTCGCGTCCCCGGTACGCTATCACGGCGCCACCACCTGCTAGAGCCCACTCCGACGCAACCCCATTGAGCTCCCTTATTGGTGAACTGAACGAAAAGGGTGGCGTCAAAGCGGATCGAGCGGGTGCAGCGCCGTGACGACGCAAAAAAGGTGCAGCCTGATTAGTTACCCAAAGCCGCTGTTCAAAGAAGGTTGATATACTCATTAGATTATCGCGAAGTGCTGAGAGAGATCAGAAACGCTGCCTTTATTTGAATTCCATCTTCACGAGACTTCCGGAAGGAACAATTTCGAAAAGGAAAAAGCTACCAGGATAACCAGTTCATTTCTGCTGATTTTTTCCATACTCTCTTCAGACTAAACAAAATGAATGTTGATGCGAAAAGAAAAGGTCAAGAAAAAGGGAATCAAAGGTAGAATGCTAAGGAAGCACCTCAACTTGTTGCCTAGTATCACATTCCCATGTAAAGGAAAAACTTTCTTTTGGAAAAGAATTCAATATTCTTTCTAGAAATGTCGATGAGTCCATCAAACAAAGCGAAAGTTGTGAGATGGGCGAGGGGAAAAAGACGGCACTATTGCCACCACTTTCACAATACAGCTCTTTCTTTTGGAGCAATGTCCTAGTTCACTACTGCTTTCTCACGTGCCTGTTTATGGCTTCTCTTTCTCCACAATTCAATAACTTCTGCAATAAAGCGAATCCTGTGATTTCTTCCTCCTACTTTTTACGCTGATTACCCTAATTTTTTCGAATTGACACGGGAAGAATATCAATCGTGAGTGTCGCAACGACTTTGCCTACTGTCACACATTTACCCGCTTCTGCCCTCCGTCATCCTTTCTTACTACAGGGGGTGCCGATGAAAGAATAGAAATTTTCTCCTCCATTTTCAACCCTACTTCAATCGAACTTCAGCAAACTCTGACGAGGTGTTTCCGTCCTCGATTCAAGAGCACACCTCCTACTGCATGTCAGGAAACCCCGTATCTGCCTTCTGCACGAATAGAATCGGGAGATTATTCCGAGTGAGCATGATGTGTCATCTCAACACAGCAAAATCAGAGACTTCGTCGTCTTCGTTCAGAGCTTTGCTGAGGTCCGTTATCTGTGGGTACCTAAGGGGATTCATACTGTGTAATGCTCTTGAACTTTCCGTTGTTCCCGGGTTCCCAGCGCCCTTAGTTTCCAAGAACCAGAACCTGCCGTCACCACTGAAACCCCTCCAAAGGGGGTCTGAGTTATGAAAAATGATATTTCTATAGCAGTCTTGTCCAAGCAGCAAGGGCTCTGTGACTCCCACGAATCGAAGGGCCAATCCATAGGAAGCTTCCCACAAAAGACCTATTACGGATCCTGACCCCACTTCAAACGGACCTCGATACCGTAGGTGCTCTGAAGCCTGACTGCGCCGACTTTCTTTCATTTCCCTATGTTTTGTATACATAGCCGATTTGAGCCGTGACCAAAATTCTTTTCTTTCAGATTCAAAACTCTTTTCTTTGGCACCCCCTGTAGAGAATAACAGATTTACACCTTTCAGGCACTCTGAAGTTTTTGTGCTTCAGAAGGGGCCACACTTTGGATTCGAGAGCTCGCCTGACTTCTGTTTCCCATGCATCAAAATCAGCCTTTGCAATGTGCTGTGAAGTTAACAACCTTGCTAAAAAGATCACTCAAACACGTAAAGTTAACCAAAATTTACGCATCTCGTGGACGGCCCTTCCCGAAGATCGATCAAGCGTGCATCATCAATACCAGTACGTATTTTAACATCGATGAGGGATCTTCATGTGGATACAATATAGGCGGTTATCCCTTCATAAACATGAGTTAACTGCAGAAATTTTGCAAATTTGATACTTCAATGTAGATATGATTTCAGGTACGTGCCAAAAAGCGCTTGGCCACTCAAGTATTACCCTAGATATTGCAATGGACCGTTTTACGTGATGGGAAATGAAACCGTGAGGAAGATTGCTGAGACATCCCTAAAATTCATTCCTTTTGTAATGGAGGTGCGTCACAATGGACTGACTTGAAATGCGAAAATTCTACTCTCCCACTTCCTTGACTTTGAGTTCATATCGCGGTCACGCACTTCAGAAGCATAGTTGTCTGCCTTGAGTCTAAAAAAAGCATTCATTTTGAGCTTGCACTCGATTAAAATCATCGCGAACGATGCACAGCATTTTGGCAATTTTACGTTTCAACAGCTCCCTTGACTTCTTCGCATTAGAAGCTTTAGGGGTTCCAGAGCATACATAAGCCTTTACTCACTCGAGCTCTGCGTGCTTATGTGTCTGAATTTAGTTATATTTTGTGCTTAACTTCTACCATTCCTGTGGTACCCGGGACGGCGGATGGTGTAGTGACAGGTGGCGCGCACCACACTCTCATGGTGCAGGGATCAAATCCCGCATCAACGCCCGCCCAGGCCAACCAAGCTTTCCATCCCTCCGGGGTCGGTAAATTGGTACCAGACTCGTCTGGGAGAATAGAAAAGCACTGACTGTACATCGGTTGGCCACCGTAAGTCATTGTATAGGCCACATCACATTCACCAGCCATCATGATTCTGAATGGAACTAGAATGTGCGACGCATCCCACAGAAGGGTTTGATTAACGTCAAAAACTTTATCCTTTTATCCTATGGTACCCGTTTTATTTTAAGGACGTTTTCTACACTGGGCTAGTGGCAGGAGCACTCGACATACCACTGGTAGACTGGACTGACAGGATAATCCATCTCCTCGAGGTAAAATATTTAGGTTTTTGTAGCAGGGGAATGGTAGCATGCTAATCGGCTAAGTGTGTCTGTTGGTGTGTGTGTGTGTGTTTGACCGGAAATTCATATCTCGCGTGGTCTCAAAGGTGGGATCCTGGATTTCAGATATGATATAGGGGGTGGTAAGGGGATCTCAAAGGTGGTGGACCGAAAGTGATAGCAGCTGATAAGGGTTGACAAGGAGTTCGAAAAGTCAATGTCGCCAAATCCGTTTCGCCTTTCGGGTCGATCCTAGAGCGCCGACACTCATACGTGTTTTAGGGGTTGGGACGGGCACATCAATGGTGAGTGATCCAAATTAATAACGGTCGATAAGAGCTGATAAGGAGCGTCAAAAGTCTAATGTCGCCAAATTCGTTTCACCTTTCGGGTCGATCCTAGAGCGCCGACACTCATAGGTGTCTTGAGTGGTGGGACGGGCATAGCGATGGTGGGTGATCCAAACTGATAACGGTTGGTAAGATTCGATAAGGAGCCTCGAAGGGCCATTGTCGCCGAATCCGTTTCGCTTTTCGGGTTGATCTTAGAGCGCCGACACTCAGAGGTGTTCTGGGGGGTGGGACGGGCACATCAATGGTGGGTGATCCAGATTGATAACGTTTGATAAGGGGTGATAAGGAGCTTCGCAAGGCAAATGCCGCCAAATTTGTTTCGCTCTTGTGGCTAACAGTGGAATGTTCACACTCAGGTATTACAGGGTATGGGGTTGCTTGATAGTGACTTTTCGATACTGAAAAGGCTTACGGGGCCGATAAGAGCCATTAGGATATGGGGAAGGGATGAAATCCGGTACACCGCTTGCTATTACTATGCGACTGCCGTAGTAAATGCGTCTGCTGCTCAGTAACATTGGGGGAACATACCTTGTTTATGTTCCGATATCTGCTGCCGATGTATCGACCGCTAAATAACTGAGCGTTCCAAATGATGGTACATGTCTTTTGATACTGCAATCTACACGGATTGTTAAGACACGATCAAGGTTTATGATAGCGAAGCAAGCAATTCATTCCTTCAAGCGGTGCCAGCAACAATATTGGGTATCGACCGCTAGACTATGTAAAATTCCAAATAGTGGTGCATGTTTACAAAAACGATAAGCATCGATAACTGGCATACGGATCTACCTCCTGTATGGAGGATGTTCAGGAAAAAGTCCATTCCAACATCGAACGTTTCCCCATTACATAATTCTATTGAACTAGATGAATAATGAATAATTCGCACAGTACTGTGCGATAGCCCAACTGGTGTAACCCATAACGTACCGCGTGCAACACATGGTGTTGCACCCAAAAACGTTCCTGAGTGGCCAGTAACAACCAGTATCAAAACACAATTTTTCGTATTTTGAAAATGTATGGTCAAGAGCTGTCATTACTAGGTTGTTCGAAAAGTAATGAGACAAATGTCGTAGTACAGTGATTCGTCAGTAACTTTATTAAAATCAATATCATTTACCATAATATTCGCCACTGTGTTCCTTCACATATTGCCATCTTTGCGGCAGAGATCTGATTCCACTAACAAAAAACCCCGGAGACTTCAACTTCAAGAACTTGTTGACAGCTGTTTCGACCGATTGGTGATTTTTTTTTCAGCAAAAGAGGATTGAATAGAACGAAATATATGGAAGTCTGTTGGTGCAAGATCTGATGAGTACGGTGAATGGGGTACAAGTTCGACCTCCAGCTCCTTCAGTTTACTCGAGTCTTTTTCAACGTGTGTGGCCTGGCGTTATCCATGAGGAACAGGATTTTGCCTCTCCTACGACGGCGACTACGCAGAATTTCAGCCTCTTCTCCCAGCTGAATACTGAATCTTTTAGAGTCGCTTATGGGACCAGTTGGAACCAGTTTCTGAAACAGCGGGCCGTTAATATCCTACCAGAATGAAAGCAACTCCTTGTTGTCATGATCCTGGTGTTTCAGCTGTGGTTTCGGCAAATCGTCGAAGTTGATCCAATGTTTTCGGCGCACCGTATTATCGTAGACACGATACTTTTCATCCATGGTAACGATTGACTCGATCCAGGAAAGCGTGCGACGACGGGTGAGCAGGGAATGCGCATTTCAACACGCTTCTTCCTGCCGCGAGAGCTGAGAGCGTGCGGAAGGACCAGAGGCAACTTTGTCACTTCACCTGACGCACGAAGAACATCGGGTACCGTGGATTCAGGAGCATCTGAGGAGACCGCAAGCTCGCGCACTGTAACGATAGATCGTTCCTCACAAATGGCAAGTTTGAAGCTGCTTCTTTCGCGTCGGTGGACGTCCTGAACGACTACAGTCTTCAAGGCATTTCTCTCCTTCGTCGAACTTGGCGTACCATCTGAAACACGTCGCTCGAAAAGGTGCTTGATCCTCCATTTCTTCCAGCAAGAGCTGATGGGCCTCAACCGCGGATTCGCCGGAACGGTAGTGTAGAATTAGAGCTACCCTACACAGCATTTTTTCTCATCCATCTCTGACACGTTCGTGAAAGATGAAAGCTGTATGGACCATAAGTCCTTGGTGGCGTATATGTACGGGTCTTGAAACACTAAATTCCAAAGGTTTGTCCTCTCACGAGTTTAAATTCCAAAGATACTAACGGTTGAACCTCACCACGGCATTTGTCTGATTACTTTCCGGACAACCTATTATATGTTGAGAACAACATGAGTTTGTGGGACCTTTCCCTCCAAAAAAGAGCTAGAATTTTGGCCCCACGCTTTTTAAACACCATAGTAAGCAATAAATTAGTTGACAGAACAACTACTCACCTCTATACATGAGACTTCGACTGAGATTGCTTTTCTATTGACTGCGGACCTAACTGCCTAGTTGTACAGAAGTGTATTTTTTGCCTAGGATAGACATTAAAAGGCAAACCATTTTCCTGGTACAATATGGAATTATACGTTGTTTTTCTTCGTATCCGAAAACGTATCTTGACATCTTTTGCCTTCACAAATCGATGGTTTCATGTGACCCCGAAAAAAGATACTGGGTGGCCAAGTGCAATACAGGGTTTTGCACGATTTGAAGACTAGATAAAAACGTCTGGTCATAAACGCAGGGACGTGAAAGAGCTTCGGCACGTCATGTGTTGAAGAATTCACTGGAAACTAGATGAAATACTCACCAGCACGAAATGGTTCAAAGAACCGGCGAACAATGATTTTGCTGTTGCGATTCGCGCTCACATTACGTTTTGTTCATGATTTACTCGAGATTAACTCATTCAACAAACAATCAATTTAGCTTCTAGCAGTATAAAATGCTCAGAAGAGTTCATTGTTTAAACACTTACTGCTTGGAAGACAGAGGGCTGTGCTTTAAGGAAAACCATCTTCAACGTTGGAACAATTTGTTGCTCTAATTGCACTGAACAAGTTCACCGCTTTACTAGAAACTTCTCAGAGAAGATGATCGCAGCTAATACGTATTAGGAATGATTCATTGGAGAGAATTTGAAACGGTAGCGTCGCTACTTCGTGAAGGCGTATTAAGAATTTATTTACTGGAAGGAATACTGAGCGGTGACGGCGCTACTATGATGGAACGTCGGAATCATTCTGGAGGACACTGGATTTCAGATGAAATTTCTTTCAATACAGCTTCTGGAGTAGGGAGAAAAAGTGTCCAAATGACTCAAGCGTATGCACACCAAAAAGTGCGCACCTTCTCATCCGATATTTGGTCTTCACCGGGAAAAAACGAATGCTCTCTACAGCCGGTCCCTGGAGCCCATTCTGCATTCACCGAATTAAGTGCAGTGGTTGAAACGACAGCCAAACATTTATTCCTTTATTTTCCTATTATTTTCTCTTCTTTACTTCAATTTTGTAAAGAGAGCTTGAACTTCTGACAACAGCATACAAGCAGTTGCACTGCACTCATCAACAAGATATGAACTTATTTATTTATTTGAGCAGAATGAATTTCCATGCTTCAGTAAGTCGTTACGTCCTTCTTCGTCATAAGTAGGATAGACTGCAGCTTTTCTCTCAGAGGTTTTTTCAATTAATGCTCACCATCATGGTTTTGACCGCCTCTTAGATTGTTTCCACTTATACTGTCTCTATCCACTGATTGTGTACGTTCATCTGCTCATCTCTTCTCATTTTCGTACAGTTTCATGGCCCCAATCCATTTCCTCTTTCTCGTGTTGGAGGTCTGGTAGCACAGTATCGTTTTCTACATAGCATTGGTTTGGCTAAGGAGATGTGTCACACCCTAAAATTTCTTGCATAATTCTTCGCTAAGCGATCTTCATCAACGATCACCAAAGAATTTGAATCGACTGATGATATCCACACTTAAAATGTGGTATGTTGGGTTGATGACACAGGATCCGTACCCGTATTGGTCCTCAAGTTGGGCGACTTTCTGGACTTCATTTTTAGAAGCGGTTCATCTTTTCGAAGAGCCGACTCTTGTAAAGAAGTTCGCGCGGACTCTCGCTTTTGCTCCATGTTCCTAGGCCATAGATGAACTTCTCATTCCTTCTCCGCTTTCAATCTTACTGCTAGCACTGAAATCACCCACAACAATTGCGAAGTTTCTCGCTTCATGTGGACATTCGCAGCACTCTTAGTGAAATTGTGGAGTAAGGGCATTCGTGATTGATAAAGGCATTCCGCATTTGGGAAGTTCGTCCATATCCTTGACTGCCCAAGAGTTCTGGCCGTTGTGGTGACGTCCATATAGAAAACTCTTTTTAAAATGACAATGAATAAACAAGACCTTGCCAACCTTCTGCTCATTAATTTGTCGGGCTTGAAGGATGGACTCGTGGTCAAATCCTGGTAGCTGCGAGTTTACATTCTCTTCTTCTTCTTTCCTCTTCTTCCGATGACAAGGAAGCCCAATACTCTCGGGTGATGAGGCATATGTCGCATTTCTGAAGAAGCAAAAGGAGGTTTGTGTTGATTCATCGATTGTCTGTTTTTGAAGAGTTGATTTCAAGGTGCCCTGAATCGATTAGGTCATCCGTTCAATTTGAGTGGAACGGATGCCACCGAATATGTTCCATCCCTTTCTTTCAACAAAATTTTGAAAGTTTGAAAAACAGTTGCGACTCCAAAATATTTATTCAAAAGACTCGAAAGACCCCTCAAAAGTCTCGAAAGTCTTGAAAATATTTTTGCAATATTTCGGCGTATAACGCCTTCTTCAGGCCCTGCCAGAGACGAATGGAAAATTTTGAAAGTCGGTGGAAGTGAACTGGATTCCATTATCGGGTACCTCTGGAAGATAAGAATCTCGCAGGAGAGATTTGCACTTTCCTCGGCATCCCAGTGGTGGTAGAAGTTTGAGTACTAGAGAACGCATATGTGAACACCAGGTAGGATATTCTTCCAAGTGAGATGGTACATGGGACAGCATAGTAATGAGTACATGGCTCCATGTGCATGAAGGCGAGGTCAGCAACGAAGTGTGTTTCTGATGGGTAACACGGCAGTGCTAGCGAGCACTGAGAAATCTCTCCCACATTTTCATTGCTCGTCGTACAGAACATTAGGTTGTTATTGGAAGCTCCTTCGGTTTTCGACTTCTAACTACAAATACCACATCTCGGCTCCTACAAAGTTTTATCAATCGAGATTAAAGCCATAAGAATCTATGCATTTTTTTCAACGAGCAAAAATTCTTCTTATTCCGGTCGCTCAGAAAACTGGAGACCTAGAGGCGATGAGCTCCCTACAGTACGCTTCAGCATCGCCATGTGTTGTTAAGGGTATGCGCTGAAGAAGGCTGTTCAGATGTTTAAACAAAAGGTAATTTTTGAAGCAAGACTAGGTGAGTGAGGTGTATGCGGCAGAAAAAGCGCAGTCCCACCTATTCAGTTGCTCTAAGGTTGTCTTTGCGGCATGGGTCCACGTGTTGTTTCAAAAGAGGGTAGATTATTCACTCCGAGGTAGTGCTAGGCTCATTACCTGCAGTGGCGATGCAACTCACCGAGTTCGAGACAGTCCTTTGCAGACGTTATAGTTTCGCTAAGATCCATGATGCTATGATTGATTAGATCAGCCGCAGACCAGCGTACCGCCACAACGCGACGAGGCTGACCACTAAGAGCATGACCTTCGTCCAACTATAGTTCAAATCGTCGTCGATTGTTTAACTGAATCCGCTTTTTATTATATGTCACAAAATGTCAGTCACAAAATGGATCGTTTCGTCCGAAGAATATGATTGTGCAAAGAAAATAGTGCGGATCCACCGTTTATCGAATTTGTTTTAGAAAGTTTTAAAAAGTTCAATTTTTCCTAGGGTACAGAAGCGTTACGACGGTTGGATTTTGATAGAGTGAGAAGCGCTCCAAATAAGGTATGAACAGAAAATTAATAAGCTATTCAGAAAGGGAAAAATGTAAAAGGTAACGTAAAATAGGGACAAAAAATAGCAAAAACCTCCCGCACTGTTGGATCCGTCTGAGCGCAGTGAGTCCAATCATTATCAAAACATTGGTGATGGGTAATTAATCAATTTTTTTTCGAAAGATTACAAAAATACCTTTCTTCATATTTGAGCAAGATTCGTATTGTTTAGCTCTGCATTCAAATGTGCGATGGTTACTAGCCCATGTTCCGCATCATTTTCCATTGCATTTTCTTGAAACTATATGACATTTTAAAAGATTACCCAGTATTTCCTGGAGTCTTGGAACTTACTTTATCAAAATCAACTGGTAAGAAAAAAAAAGGAAAAGGAAGGTGAAAGACCTCTTCAGCTGTCTTCAGATCACTGTCGCGATTCAGGAAATGTGCAAATGTTGTGAGGGAAAATCCCATCCATTCAAAAAAGTGCCCAAACATAATACTGGGAATGAGTACAATCAAAGGCCCCGTGAAAAGGATGGTGGATGGCAACATTGCACGAGAACTGAAGAAACCGTAGGCATCTAGATTCCCTCCTCTTTCCTGATCCTTCAACTTTTCTTCCTCGAAATTGGGAAGCTCTCAATAGATGGTACGTTTCGATGTGTTGTATCTACAGCGTGAGAACATGATACCTCATTTGTGCAGAGTAACTTGAGATTAATGGGCGATTACATACTTGAGTCAGCGACTTCCTAAAGAACTGTTAGGCAAAAATGAAAAATCTGAAAGCGTCGCCGTCAAGCTACCAGCAGTAGTGATGGTGAGTATTTTTCTTGTTGTGTACAATAGCATACATTTCAACTGATTTCGATTATCTTCCGTCCTTCTTCATACTCTTTCATCGAGTGAATATCCTTTTAAATTCAGTATTCTGGGCAACTTCGAATACAGCTGTCTTTTTATAGAAGAATCAAGAGTGTTTCTTAAGAGCTTGATGCGATTTTCGCTATCCATTTCAGACTAAAATAAGAGAGGAAATCCGAAAGATTGTTTGCAAGGAAAAGCTGGTAACCAGCTTATCAAAATCCAACAATTAACACCTCACACTTTTTGATGGTTGAACCCGCCGCACTGTGACAATCCAGCGCTGTATATTTTTTTTCGTTTTATCTACTTTGAAGGAAGTTGTAGGGGTGCGACGGTTTGAGTAATTATTCCGTCATCCTTCAATCCTCAGCATGAGTAATGTCTTTGGCGGTAAGCGGTTCACGTAGTCACTGAAAATGGTGTCATCATCTCGAGCAATATTGGCTAGTGATGCTGCTGTACTCGATATCAAAGTCATACGAGCAGCGTCAGTTTTCTGCGTTGCTGACGACTTGTGAGGTGGATCGGGACCCATAACTCGTAATCGAACACAGCCAGGAGCAGCCTATGGTTGGTGAACAATATGAAGTGGCCCGTGGAGGTAACGATGACGTTTGCGGCGGCAGAGATGAGTGTTAGTCCTTCCTCCTCTATCTGGAAATAGTTCTCCCCTGCTGCAGTAAGGGGCAGCTCGCACGATGTATGAGCAGCTCCGGAGAAAAATGACTGCACCGATCTCGCATTCTCAGGTGTCAGCCACAAAGATTGTGTGTAATTTAGAGACTATAGTGTGATTCTCTTCGATATCCTCAACTACACAGCGACTTTATCTTCCGTAATTCGGTAGTGGTAGGCCTGTGGTTCCCCCAAAGATGTCAGGGGTCTTCTGTAGACATGGGATAACGAATTGCATCCAGGTTGAACGAGGGACTATGGTGACGTCGAGGTGTGTGTCTAACGGGAGGCCGGTGGGTTGTCCATTAATAAATGTGATTCTCCAGATATCTCTGGACATCTCCAGCGCTGCCGATGAATTTTTGACACCGAATGCTCGATGACGACCACCCTTTGCGTCGTTGTAGTGCACTCCTTGGCTCCTGAGTCGTACTGATAACGTGTCGGTTCATCGGCCGTTCTCTTTTCCAATGTTGCTGTTAACGGATTGGCCACGGATGGACACGGTGATGAATGAAATGAGCTTTTAATGGGAGCGTAAGCATCATGTCTTCTTTTTTCAAAAGTTCAGACGTCTGGAGGTGCAGGAGCTTCAGCAGTTCGTCCTTCAGCAATTTCTAGGCGTGTTATGTAGCCAAATTGTCTACGGTAGTGTTTCTGGCCTCATCCAATTTGTGGAAAAAGCATAGGCGAAGTCGTCCAATACAAGAGCCTGCTGCAAAGCGATTATCAAAGCTAAACATTCTGAAGCTCCTTGCTTGATATTCTTGGTGCTAGATACAGGGCGTTCATCAAGCTTACGAAATTGGGGATTTTTCGTTTGATTTAGTATGAGTTTATGACAAAGCCATTCCCTCACAGTGGGTTCCACAGACGCTCCAGTACTGGTTTTGCCTGATTGTGAGGTTGAAGCAGTCCGCTTGATCTGGCTCGCAGCCAAATCTCTCAATTCTTGTCTAGTCTCAGTCGCAGATGTACTACTGCCGTGCGACTGCAGTGGTTGACATTTCTTCAATAATACGAGGAGGAGCTTCTGCTGATCGGACCTCAGGAGGCGAGACGAATAATAGCAGTGCACAAGGTATCACGTTAACGCGACTACTTCGGGGTGGAACATTATTTAGCAGAATGGTCTCTTAACGCACATCAGGGCGCACGAAATCTGGCGAAGAAAGAAAATTCTGTTCAAGAAAACGGCCGAACACGACCGCCGTCCATACAGTGCTGAAAAGTGAGGACATGAGTCATACATAAAACTCTTTTGAGGGCTTCTCTTTTGCGAGCTTTGATTCAATCAGATTATCGACAGGGGAACATGTTTCACGTACTGGTCATTGCAAACACGAAGTTGCATTCGAACGTGCTCATCTTCACAGACTTTAATAGTTTCATTTCCTCAAATAGTGAAGCAATGTCACTGATGTGTCAAAAATGTAACAGACTAGCTAATCGCGTGATCAGCTCTATTAATGCCATGTGGGTGAGAAGGCCTGTATATATACAAGTGTCCTAGAACTGGCATAGAAATAATGACATTGCAA
This sequence comes from Trichostrongylus colubriformis, assembly GCA_963978905.1. Classification (NCBI taxonomy): domain Eukaryota; kingdom Metazoa; phylum Nematoda; class Chromadorea; order Rhabditida; family Trichostrongylidae; genus Trichostrongylus; species Trichostrongylus colubriformis. The sequence goes on along the minus strand of OZ022258.1, from coordinate 17,854,299 downwards.
TCCATATCGAATATACATACATGTACATATAGCAGCCAACTCGAGTATCGTAGTGCTTGTTCCAGTATTTAGCTTTATGGAAAAACTCGATGACAGCGAATGTCTTGGCGTTCACATTACATCGCACGGAAGTAAATGTACTCAATCCTAGAGGAAACCCTTGATATCAAAGCACTGACATCAATAACGTTCGGATTCAGGCTAAGACAAAGGATTCGACTTCGTGTGACGAGAATGGATTACCACTGACCGTAGCGCAATATCCTTTGGAGTCACCCAACGATATGCAAAAAGGATTTTTGGAGCTCGTTCGCTCAAAATGCCCTCGAACGAAAACAAGACCGACCCGTTCTTCTGTTGTTTCCTTTCATTAGATATGTGAAATCTGTCATTATGCAAATCGGACCGATTTGTGGCTTTTTGGAGTAAATACCATGTAAGAAGTACGGTTGTGAGAATATGTGCAAAATACAATTACTGAGGTACTTTCACAACCTTCAATTGCAACTTCTCACTCGTGGTAAAAGATCTTCACCTTGATTTTGAAACTACCCATATGCAGGAATAAGGATGTTGATGCCAAACAATGAGCTGAAGCGATAAATGGATTCAGCCTATCAGTATACAAGAGCTACTTTGACTGAACGGTGCTCACCTCTCAGTTTCGTAGATCAGCTGCTGATGCTGGAGATCGAGCGAAGTTGTCAGAGATGACCAATTTCCCTGCTGGGTCACGAAACTCCTGTATGAGAGGGACCTGTCAAGATGAAAGGAGCGTGTAGGAAATCAGCTACTGATTACCGCGCAAAATTCTCAGTTTCGGCTCAAGTACGATCAAACGGTCAGGAAGCGAGGCAGAGGTACTAGCAGTATCGCCGCCCCTAACAAGCGAAGGACCCAGCTTAGTGGCCGTTTGCAATGCGATACATATGATCCGACGTATTTTTGGATATTCGAACGCTGATCTCGAATCCGCCTTCCAAATTTGTAGAACGATTCTCTGTGCAGAATTACAAGGCCTTCTCCGTCGAAGTGCGTGTTTGAGTTCAATTTTGGGTGGTCCCGCAGTAATTTATTAGGAATAGCACGCAGAATAGCACAAGCAAATAAAATATACCATACGAAAAAGTGAGCTCTAAGTCAACAATTATTTTCTTGTTGTCGGCTCAAGTACACCACAAGAAAGTGGACTGTCAGCAGCTCTTTGGAAGAGAGGTAGGTGTCACGCTCTATAAGCTAAAGACGAGGGTTGGAATCTTTGAGTAGTCTCGCTTTGCATTTTGTTGGACTCCTCCTACTGACTACAGATGACACTTCTATTTTGATATTACCGTAATTGGTGTTACCTTTGGCATAAGAAACGGTCGGATGATAAGCACATTTCGCAACTATCACGTCCAATTGACATTATCAATTTAAACCAGGTTAACTTCAACACTTTATAAGTAAATGTGGTACATCAGTACAAAATGATTGAAACAAAAACTTTTCGCAATGGGTACAACGTATTAAACAGACTTGGTCAGAGCCTGTCGCTCCACAAACACACACAAAATGTGACCGCAAATGAAATTGTGCAGGCGTCTCAAAATCCCACGGATGGGCGCTTTGATAATTAGAAGCATAGCATGAGTATTGAGCATACCATGAGCATACCAGAAGTCTCTTAAACCTATCGGCACAGAATTGAAAGTACACAGGTCAAAGGATGCGGAGGAGGAATCACGAGCATGTACTGGAATGTTCCTGCTGTGTGCAATTACAAGAGCCGTCACTTGTTTAAACATTGCCCGGAATGATAAGGAAAAATGGCTGTATGGAGCATGCAGCAATTGGAAAAGTATTTAACATTTTCGAACGAGGTGGATCATTTTTGGTCGTGGGAAAATACTATCTATTTTGAGACTATCGATCGGACATGATATTTGCGAAAAGTGCTCATCTTAACATTTGACCATGTCTTATGCCAAACGGAGCATTAAAATGAGATTCTGTCAAAATAGAAGTGTCTCCTGTAGCCAGTAGAAGGAGTTCAACAAAATGCAAAAGCAAGGCGTGCACGAAGACTAGAACCCTTGCCTTCAGTTTCTGGAGCGTGACACCCCCTAGGCTGTTATCAGACTACTTTCCTGTGGTGTACTTGAGCTGACGTTCGTCAAAAAAGGATCTTGCAATTCTGCTCAGAGAATCGTTTCGCAAATTTGGAAAGCAGATTCAAAATCATCGTCCGAAGATACGTCGGATCATGTGTATCGCATTACAATCGGGCACCTCAACCACGGGTTTTTGACTTGAAAGTGAAATTGTGAAAAGTGAAATTGCGAAGCTACTATGATGGGCTGAGCTAAAATCAGAAATTGTGAACTAGTTGCAGAAGCTTCTGTTGTAAGGGGAATCGACTAGAACTGTGGTTTCCAAATGTGCTCCTGGCACAACGAACAGAATGAATCAATGTGTGAAAGTGAGAGCAGACACCGTTGCTCAAGGAACTTGGGCTAGCACAAATAAGAGCAGATCCAGAATCTTAAATTCGTTCCATAATGGACAGACATGTAGAGGACAAGAACATCTGACCTAACAGCAGTAATAAAGGTAGTATTGGATTACGTCCATGGAAGCGCTCATTCTCTTACTTGCCCACAAGGAACTATATGCAATTACTGCGACGTATCGATGCTGACAGAAGATGTTTTGAGCCGAATGTCGAAATTCCCATGTCACTTGGGGCGTACGGCTGCAAAAGGAAAAAAAACTGCATAAAGCTATGAACTATTATATTATTCCGTATAGGCAGCGTTCATAGTATTAGCATCAGATACGTATTGATTTCCATGCCACGAAGAGGATTGGAGAAATTAGGAGCGGGAAGTGCCTTCAGCTCCAGTAATTCCACGATTTCAGAAACTCCACGATTCTGCATTTCAGCAAATTTCAGATTTTCCCGATCGATACGTATCTATTCTTCTTTCCACAATTCCGCAAATTTCGCAGTCATCCCATCCGACACCTACTCAATGCTTTTCCGCAAATTCTTCAATTCTGCAATTCCGCAAATTCCAGAACTATGAACGCTTCCTAAAGAGAAGCTACCATTCATTTCACATTACTGCGAATGCCGTAGAAAGTAGAAATCGGATGTGTAGTAAAATTTTTGATTTTTTGAAGATTAAGGAAAGTGACCCAGAAGCTGAGGAATGGGAAGTCTTGAGACTTCAAGGTTTTCATGAGTTTGTAGACGGTTTTCGTTTGAAGTTCATCTCCAATCAATCTGGTAAAATGAAAATTTGAAATTATATTTAGAACACAAACATGGTGAAGCACCTCTCCAAGGAAGGTCCACCAGGGCATGGTGAGCTTTTTCAAAACGGTTTCTGCATTGCTGGCAATTCGGCATTTTATAGTGTTACATACACGAAACAAACGGTCTCAAATTTGGTTCTGGAGAGCGGGGAGGGGGGAAGGGGCGAAAAATGAGTGGCAAGGGAGCAAAATAAGCTATTTTGACCAGTCTGTTGCAGTGCTTTCCAACCGTGGCGTTCACTATATGCATGGTAAAAGACTCTCCCTCAACTCTTACATCAAAATCAATGCTATATGGGTCCAAAATGTGGAGTCACCGATGGTAATTGGTAAATGGGTCATCGAAAATACATAGGGCAGGGAAGAGATTAGTTCGTCGCAGCTGGTGTATGGCTGAATGGCTTGCAGGGTTCACTCTCGTTGCAATGGGTGGAGGTTTATGGTTCACATCCACTTGACGGACCAGCTTTTCCATTTTTTTGGATTTTCACTGTGAAGCGCTGAAGTATTAGGTGTGTGCAGGATAAATGACCGAAACATAACTGGCCATAACTTCGCTCAGACACAACTTTATTTGTTGAAATAAAAACCGTTCGAATCTACGGAATATTGCCAACGATCTGGTAAAGAAAGTATGATGTCATGATAAAAGTCTGGATTGCGGATTAATGAAGTGAAGAATGGCACATCCACCCTGCATAGTATTGGTAAATTTTTTCTGATGCAGGTTTGCATCGAGAACCCGGAAAAAGGAGTGATCCGTTGGGGATAGGTCTGAGGATTGAGGGGCGTGAGGGAGAGTCTCGATGCCTAACTGCATCAGTTTATGCTGGGTGCGCAATACAACGCAAAACCCCACATTTCACAAGTCACCCAGCAGAAACTGATGCAGTTAGACACCGAGGCTCTCCCTCACCCCCTTATTCCTCAGACTTATCCCTTACGAATTACCACTTTTTCCGGGTTCTCGATGCAAACCTGCGTCAGAAAAAATTCGCCGATACTATGCAGGGTAAAAATGTCACTTCATCAATTTTCGCAATTCAGAATTTCATCATGATTGCATATTTTCTTTACCAGATCGCTGGCAAGGTTATGCAGATTTGAATGGTTTTGATTTCGACAAATAAAGTTGTGTCTGTGCGAAGTTAAGGCCCTTTGAAAAAAGTGGTCCATTTTGGCCATTTATTCTGCACAGACCTCATATTTGTACAATGCAAAATGAAAGCAGTTTCCATTGCTAGTACATCAAACCGATCCCATTCACAATTCCCCATCACCAAAAGGCGCTTTCAACTTCTAATGAAGCTTTGAATAGGGACCCTACAGATCGATGGACTTTCGAACGCTGATTACAGTACTCTGATAATGATTGCACGGATTGTATGTGCCAACACTGCCGAACATACAGCAACGAAGACTGGAGAAGTGCAAAAATTTATCCACAGTGGGGATCGAACAATCATATCATATCATATAAATCATTCATATATCTATCATATCACTTCTAAAACTAATTGGCCAGATGTGAGGGCCGGTTTTTCGTATAAGCCTCTGTGAGATAAACCATTTCACAAAAGCTAACTATGTGCTAATGGGTCCCCCTTTTTAACAGCTTCACCAAAGCGAAAAAGATTGCGTAGGTGCTGAGATGCCTGAAAAAATTTAAAATATCGTCTTCATGCGCACCATTTACGCCAGGAACGGCTCGAAAACTCATGTAGCCGGAACATACACCAACAGGACCGCCCATCTGCGAAAGACTTACTCGATGCCCACGCTCTCATGCAAAACCATCAATTGACGCATACTGGCCCCCGATATAAAAAATGAATAAAACAGAGAAAAGAATGCTCAGTCATCGAAAAGTGATGCCTTATTATTTTGTATATTAGATATAACTGTTTTATCAGATTTTCGTCACATGGTTTGGCTGTATTACGTAACTGGCTGGCATCAGTCTAGTTCACTGATCGGTTTCTAGCTTCCTTCTTGGCCTCCAAGTTGATCCGTATGGCACCCAAGAGCAAACTTGGAAATAGCTTCAAAATCACATAGTTGTAGCAATGTAAGTCGTGCCCCAAAATAATTGGCGTGGGAAAAGCATCATTTCCTCCACTCAAATTGAAAAGTTCCTTCTGGTCTGTGCGCTGGTGGTGACCGGCTGCTCTTTTTATTGATCCTCGGTCTTCCACCTACCCCACATTCTCTAACGGGCCCTTACTTCCCACCTGACTGTTATGGCCAAATTCGACTTGGTATCCCTGGTATTCTGCCTATTTACTCGTCGACTCAGTACACTCGTCAGCCTATTTGTCGGATTTCTGAAAAGAGCATCATTGGGGGGGGGGGGGTTGCAACCCCTGCGAACTATTGCCACAGATCGAGATGTACTTTTTTGGTTTCTTTTTGCATAATTTGGTTCGGATTTTTTTGTACCGATGATTTTTGCATGATAATGGAGAATTCTCTATCTGACAATACTGTGAGGAGCGGCCTGCGAGACGGTCCTGTATTGATCCTTCTCCATCAGCGCCGCCGGACAATTTTCATCAAGATGTCACCCTACTTATGCAAGATCGATCCTTCCGCCGCACTTGCGTTCTGTTTGGGCCATACTTCTTGATAACCGCAAGCTTCATCCTGTTCTTGCTCGTAACAGAGAATTAATTAAAGAAGCCTCTCCTCTTAGGGTTTATGCCATGCTTGGAGCTAAAACTGAGAAATTTTCTTTCAATTTTGTTTCTTCGCCCTCACCATTTTTTCAATCTACCAATGCCGTGAACAAGTCCTATGTGTCTCTCGATGATGTCGAGTAGAAACGCTCCGTTGTTTTGACCGATGTGCCAGAATGCTCCGCCGCCTTACCGAGTGGATGTCAATTTGGTGATATTGATTTTGTCAGGCGTATTTTGGATTACATCGATAATGAATGTTCCTCCCTAAGAATTTATATGATGGATCGTTTTGTCTTCGTTTGCAAGACTTGTTTAAATTCTCCTCCACCATCTTCCTATTGTGTAGGCCAGGTATTGCGCCGCGCACCTCACTTCAGACAGTTCTCTGTTTTCAGAATATTCATCAGGCTCTGCCTCACGCGGGAGGAAAGGGAGTGGGCCTGTGCTTAACGAATTGCACGACGCACTTTATCAGCTAAATCCAAGCAAGTTCAAATCACTGGTACTCCTAATTCTTCTCCTGCTCTAGCTGACATATCTGATGCCAGTACTCATAATATTACTCCCTGGTGAACTCTGTCAACTGCTCAAACCCGAAATTGCTCCCCAGAATCTCAAGCGTCGTCTGAGGTGTTTCTACTGTAATATTCGATCGATTCATAGGAATAAGTATGCGCTTTCTTATCAGATTAAATCCAACAACTGGTTTGCATGGCATGACCCTTAGTATAGTATAGTATAGTATTTAGTATTATGCTGCATTAAAATGTTTGGTTATGCCAATTAATAAGTTTGATCTAGATCACGATCACTCCAGGGATCGATGATGATCAGGCGGGAACGGGCGGCAACGGAGGTGACTCAGCATATAAGTAGATGGCCGTGGCCTCATCGATCTCTTGTCTATTTTTGAATGTTTATTTTGTTGTTCAACATTTTTTGCACGTTTAATTACCCAAGTTTGTTGTTCGATAAAGAAGCAGTGCATCTGAAGGAATTCGAAGAACTTAGGTCCGACATAGGCTTTTGAATAAATTTCAAAATTATTTGCTCCTTTTTTTCTTCTTTATAAGTCACTGAAACTTCCAACCCAGCGAGGATTATTTCAAGTGAGTTTCGTTTGCTCGAGTAATTGGTTGAACTCAGTTTTTTGAAAAAGAGGAATACCTTCAAAAGTACTGTTGCTCAAGTTGCTAGTCAAGTTGAAGTGGTCGCCTATCGAACACATTTTGAACGCAAGTCTTGTCAAGATTGGGACATTCGTGTTATGAATGTCGAGCATTGTCAGAGAAGCCGTCATATTAGAACAAATGGAAATACCACTGTTATTCGGAAATCCACAAGAGGACTGTGGTGATATGACGCTGACACATTTAGCTACTGGCATATTCAAGTGACTCTTGAGATCATTGTATTTAAGGGCCGAACCGCGTTTTAGAAGCAATGCAATTTTTAGCTGAAGTAGAATTCGCGCACCCCAAAAAACGATTACTCAACGCTGAATATTCCGTCCTTCTGCCATTTACTGTTGTCGAACAGAAATTCTGGAGCAATGTAGCAATTTTGTTTTTTGTATTTTTATTAAAATTTGTAAATTTCAGTCCCACCCCAATTCAGCTGTTCATGTTATTTATGAATCCTGTCGAAAAACAACCTATGTAGGGGACTTCCTTGAGTCTTTCGAGTTGTAATGCTTTCCGTGAATCACTGTCAGACTGAAGCGCAGTGCAGCTAGTGTTTGCTGGGAGAAGAAAGCTTCCATGAAAATGGTGGCTTCACCCCTCAATGTTTTCAGCTCTTTTTCTACTCTTTGTTGTTGTTTCTTTGTTTAATAATCGGAGAAATAAGTCACAAAAGGACGATATACTGTTACACTCGTCATGTCAAAAAATCCATCGCGTTTTACTTTTGCAATTGTACAACTTTATGGTCTCCTTTCTACCTACACATTTGTCTGCTTGCTTATTTCCATTGTCCGCCGTTCGGCCTTTCGGGAAAATCAATCACCCAAAGGAATCGTCACCGAAAATTTGGGTTCTTTTCCTATTCGGGTTCTGTTACTCATGTTATATAATATTTGCTTACTAAGGGACAAACGCAAAATTTCACGCGCATGTTCAAGAATCTAATCAATAATAATAGAGCTCCCCAAAGATGCAGTGGGTGGGCGTCCAGGTAAGTTTGCACTCTAAGGGAGCAAAGAGGCGACCGTCACAGTATTGCGGTGGGAATCCAGAGAAGTTGATCTTCTTCCATTTCTCCGATTCTTGCTTCTGATTGAACGAATCCTTTGTTTTTTTTCTTTTTGTTCACGTACCGCATCTAGTAGAGTGTTTTTGAGACGAAATGGAGTCATGGAATTTCCGTTCCTTTGATCAACACCTTCATCAATCTGTCTGGTAATTTTTCGTGGAATTCTAGAATTTATTTATTTATACATTTATTCATTCATTCATATACGCACGGAGGTGCTCCATAAGTCCAGAGAAGCGAAATCACACGCATAAAAACGGATTTTTCAATATTCTCACAAAAATGTGAGGGCGATCAATTGCAGTCTGGGACCCTTGCTTTTCGCTCGTAGCCAGGTGTATTTATGCCAGCACGTATGCGAATTGTGGCGAAAAACTGTGGTTGTCAAAACGTAATGAATCAATTTTTTTCTCGCCAGGCATGGCATTTAAACACTATGCATACATACTGGCATGATGGTCAGCTAATCCTCAATTTTTTAGAGGTTTCTTATTTTTGTTTAGAAGACCACTGACTACTTTCGCATTCCGCAGCGCCAGTGTGGTCATGAGCAGGGTCAAGCCTCCGTTCAGGAATCCTCAACGGGCAGGGTCGTATTTGGTCCGCGAGGGGGGGGGGGCGGGGTCGTAATCGTTGAGGTAGGCAGTGATCAACAGAGTTTCTCAGGCTTAGGGTCTAAAGGGTAAGGGGAGAACTGATAAAACTGACTAACTGGGCTCGAACCCAAAACTAGTTTAACTTAATCATCATGGAAAGCTCATGCATGGCGCGGTCCACAACGAAGTCGGCCAGTGCCAATAACCCTTTCGTTGGTCCGCTGACACCGAAACCACTTACAGAGACACCTCCGAAATCCACCGATCAACCGTGGAAGCGATATCTATCAACGGGTACCACCGTAGATCGACACTCCAGAAACAATGGGATGAAAATGAAGTATTAACTGATATGGACTTCTTTCATATCTTACTACGATTGCAAGTACGTAATCTAGTGTTAGCGGAATGTGAATGAAATCCTCATGCATGGCGCATCCCACAGAGAAGCTCCGATGCTTCTCGCCATCCCACTAGGCCTTTGAGAGCGAAGGATGCATACTAGAAAAATTTCAGTGACAATGAATCAATTTTTCGGAAGAAACTTGTGAAAATATGGCAAATTCACAAAAAAATTTTCTCAATTGGCTTTCCTGAATTTTTCTTACTTCGTTGTGGAGATATGGCATAGCTAAGGTAGTCGTTCGAAAGCGGCAATCTCGCAGACCCCGAGCATCTAAAAACGCACTCATATGGTGAAACACTTCAGTTTTTTTAAAATTTTCCTCATCTAATCCTCATCTGGCTTCCCTCAAAATAACTTCCTTCGTTTTGAAGATATGGCATAGTTTAGGTAGTTATTCGAAAGCGGCAACCTCGCAGGCCCCGCTTCCATTCGAACTCATATGGTTGAGTTTGAAGGAAGTTATGACCATTTGAAGTGAAACACTTTGAAATGTTCCTCATCTAATCCTCAACTGGGAACCCATATGGAGAACTAAGCAAACATTGGGGAAAGCAAGCGGTCAGTAATAGGTCTGAGGGAGTTATTAGGGAAACGGTTCACAGCTGTTTGAGAGATGTGCTCTAGGTAAAATTCAGAGCATTTCAAAAATGTCAGGTTTTAGCATGGGGAAGATAACGCGCTCCATCGTGACGCCGCGTCTCACGTCTTCTGAAACGAAATAAAAAGCCAATGTTGTCCGCTTCAGATCGAATTTTTATTCACTACTCTACTCTCCTATTTTTATTTACTACTCTACTCCTCGCCGATTACTGTCCTTTAATGTATATTTCGCTGAAGCGCGCGTCCGGTCCCAATACAGTGCCTGATAGCTGCAGAGATACACTTGTACCCATTTGTATTTGGTTTGTTGCGTTGGCGTAGTGATCAATTCATTCTCTCTTTTTTGCCTTATGTATTTTGTGGCCCTTTTTCAATACCCTTTAATCTCTCCGACCCTCTTACAGGTGGGGTGAAGTCGTACAGACGTGGTAGTTCAGCAACTTGTTTATGATATTGCTTTAAAAGTTCATGCTCACTGAGTCCGTGTAGTTTTCTTAGGTTTTTATTTGGCCCTACAACTATATTCATGATGTTTTTTGCATTGTGTTGGTAGGTGAAAACTTTTTAACGGAAAGTAGTTCGAGGCCGAAAGGGTTCGCTCTGTTGTGTTTTACCCAGCTAACGTGAAATCGTGAACGCGAATAAATCTTATGGGTGCGCTCAGTTTTTAGAATGATCATTTGCTCTCACTTTATCGATGTACTATAATGTGCTAAGAATGTATATCGAATATCGAGAAAATCAAACTTCCGTGTAATTCTTAATGCTTTTGGCGCAGCTATGGCTTGATCAAAGGGTCGTACGGATCAAAGCTTCTTGACGTTCTGTTTTTAGAATTTCTCAACATTTAGTGCAATATGTTAATTGCGAGAACGGGTAGGATAGCTGCGCGCGAATTCGGTCGTGCTTGACGTGGTTGTTTCGCGGGTGATACTTTCGAAGAACTGGTACCTGTCAGTAGGTTTGCTATGCTGTCGTTCTTATGCTATTGTATTCGTGCGCTTTTGTTGTCATTGATTGTCGGAGTCATTTCATCAAGTTTAGAGAGTGGGTCATATTCTAATATTCGATACTGGGTATCTTTCTCATCTATCCCTTGCATTTTCGAATAAGAAATGATCTTGATCATGTTTTCATTTTAGTAAATGTCTGCTGATATAAACTCACGGCCATCAATGGCTGGGAACGCCAACAGTATGGGTAAAGCTAAACCCAGTCAGTTGTTGAGTGTTGAGTTGTTGAATTTCTTTTTATCTTTCATTTCCTGTTGAAAGCCATAAGGATCGGCTTCACTGTGTCACTCGAGGGTTTATTTCTCAGAGTCGATATGTATTTGTGTTTTGTGTGTAAAGAGGAATACTGTGTAGATTCGTGTTTTAAAATTTAATTTGATCATGTTATGATTTGTTCGGTAAGAAACTTAGGACAATAGTGCTGTTATGTCCTTCATTTTAACTTTTTTTTTATTTCAAACTTTTTTTCAGGTTTCCAGGGAAAACAAGTTTTCAAATTTGGTCTTTCATAAACACTATATCACTTAGACGACAAAGTTCATGAATATCGCTTTCAAGAAAATTATGTGAATGGGATGTCTATAACCTCTTTAGACGCTAATGAGAAACGTTTTCAGTACCTCCTCTACTATTTCGGGTATCGCCACAGCGTTCCTTCCACTTTATTGAAGAAATAATAAATTTGCTCTTCCTTGTCATATTAGTGTCTTTTGTTAGGTCTTATTGCGTACTTTGTTGCCTGTTACCTAATCCTCTGCTTTAGTATTGAGGATTCGGGGCTACTGTAGTTATGGAGCCTGTCGTTGATTTTTCAATCACCGCATATGAATTTTGTTAATATCCTATTCATTTTTATATACTGTGATCTCCTATACTTTCATGTGTGTCACTATCATTTGATTATGGAGTGAAACATTTTGTTCTCCACCTTTCGATCGAAAAAAAGTACTTTTGGGGTGGGAAGGAGGGAGGGAGGACGTTTTTTTCACCACGCGAAGCTGTTTTTTTGAGAGAAACTATGTTAACATTAAAAAAACCTCTATTGATATGCAACATATTGTAGCAAATTGAAAAATAACAATAACAGACGTAAAAGAGGGGGGGGTCGTATTGAGACCCCTTTTTGGGGGGTCGTATTTTTTGAAAATTTGCCTCATGTGGACGCTTGAGCCTGGTCATGAGTCTTCCCATTGTACTCAGTACAGGGCCACAAAATCTTTGACTGTGTGTCGAGGCTGAGTCACTTTTCTTGCGACTCAGGCTGGCATACGGGTTGCTGTAGCGGCAAATGAAGTGAGCCTGTACAGCGTACAATGTTGTCGCTGAAATATAGGTGAAATGTTCGCCTCAGACTGACTCAGACTCGAACCAGCACTTGCTTTTCTGACATTCCTTCTACGTTCTGCCCGTGGTTGAAGACAGTGTTAGGTGTAATGTGGATGACAGGGAATCCGAAAAGGAGGCATGCACTGAAAAACTACGGGTCTGAAAGGCCTATGTATGGCGGATTTCCCCGCTAAAGGCGCTCCCTTGAGCTGCGGCGGAGGCGGCCTCATCAGGGCAAGCCGCCTTGGTTAGGGCAGCCTCCCACCTGACGACGAGCTTCCCCTGTTTGGCTGGGGTGGGAGGAGCCAAAACGAGCGGCACGGCTGTAGCGATCGGGGCACGATCATGATTTCTAATCAGCTGATTATCTTTTTAGTGGTTTTGATTTTGGTATTCACCCGTTGAATTTGTGAGTTCTTCTTTTCTATCCTTTTCTTTTTCATTAATTCTCATTTGATGTCTTCACTCGCCTATAGTTAACGATGAGATGCCTTTTAAGTTTTTGTGATGTTTCCTCGCTGTTTTTGCTCATTTATTACTTGGCTACATGCCACTGGCAGAGACGTCCCGGCTACCCGCCTCTTGACGGAACGGTCGTCCTCGTCGAAATCAATCGTGTGAAGATGGTCCTAGTTATCGGCTCTTTGGCCATTTTTTCCGTTTTCTTCACCACCGTGTTGCTAAATACCTCGACTTTCATATTCACTACTTCTTTTACTTTTCGTCCGAATTTCCCCTAATGCTTCCTTTAAGCTAATTATCATATGCCCAATACTTTATTTCACCTCAACAAAATGCTACCCTGGACACTAATCCACATATGGTCGATTGAATTCGAATGCGCATTATTATGTCTGCGTCATCACTACTTTGATATTCTGAGATGCTGCTCGTCGATGAATTATTCATCTACACTCCCATCAACAATCATTATGCAGGGATGATGCAAATGAAGGTGATTCTAGAATTTCGTGCGCTCTTCCCTATAATATGATAGCCCGTTACTACCTTTCTCATGATGTGACGTCTGTTGAGTCGGCGATCAACGTACAACGTCACCATAGGAGCTAGAGTTTTTGGTGTTGCCCTGACTTTATAGCCGCGTATTCTTCTAGCCTTTAGAATCGTAGCAGCATCAGAAAGCGATTTGGCTTATGCAATAACCTTCTCCAAGTCAGTGCCTTTTTTCCAAAGGGATGAGAAGCTTCCCCGACATCTAAGAGAGATCATTGATCCCTGGTGTGATTCACAACTTATTCTGATTGGAACGCCTCTACTTGTCACTTAGAGCACACGCAGGTGTCGAGAAAAATGACTGCTTAAGTACAACCCCCTTCGACGGGGATCCAAATGCGATCCCCTCTACATAACCCCTCTACAGTATCAGCACTATTGCCGATTGCATAATATTACTAATCATTGCTAACCACTGCGGGGAGGTAACGCTCATCCCGTCCTCAATATATTTTCGTGGAATTCACGATTCCCGGTGTACCCCCTTGTTATACATCAGTTTCTCCTCGAGGCGCGCAATTAGCCATGTGAATCTCTTGACTGGTGCTTGAGTCTTTTGACACACTCTCCAGCGATTCATTTGGTAGCTGTTGTTCTGAAAACTGTTTTTCTTGTGTAGACGGCAAGTTCCATACGGTAGTGCACTAATTAAGAGCTAACCATAAATCAGAACAATGCAGTAATAAGTTTTCTTGTCTCTAGTAATTTCTTTCGACAGCCTTCCGTGTGTTGTTATTCTTGGAACAATGATTTGAGCTTCGATGTGTGTATTGCACCAAAAAAAGTTAAAATGGTATACAGCCTCTGCACAGTTCGTTATAGATAAATAAAAAGGGTCAAGCAATGCGTTGAGCAGAGTTCTCAAAACCAACGATCTCAAACGCGGAACACAAATTGGATACGAGTACGAATGAAGACGTCTGAAGAGCAGGAAGGCAAATTTCCCAGAAAGGAGAGCTGATTGATAAAAGACGGTAGAAAAGAAGGGAGGTTGTAGCCGTGGGTAGATGCGTACCGTCTTATATGCACGTGTCGGATTGGATAATCACAGAAGAAGAAAGCCTTCATGCCTCTGGATACGATACAACTACGAAACACTAATAAGAAATACGATAACATAGTTAATTACATTGTATATCGCTTGTTATTGATGTAGCAAAACATATTTGGGTATAAAAATCCAATACTCTTTTCGTGAAACCTCAGCATCTATTCCAACTTTAATTTTCTCTAATCTGGTCGAAAGGTCAGGCCGTTAATGAAGTGTTCCACCTAACATCCTCGCTAGCATATCAGAGAAGATTGAAATCAAAAGGATGAATTTTAGAATAGGGTGAAAAATAAAAATTAAAAATATAATTGGAATCAATCGTGATCATGATTTCCATGGCCTCGCCGTTCGCGTTTTGGCAGAGGCGACACTCGTGAAGGAGCTATTAAAGTCCTTTTTGAAAAACGTCAACTTTAACGCAGGTAGAGTGATTGGAGTAATTAGGAACCATCAAACTGTACTCGGCACGCTCCCCACGAACCCCTTAGAAGTTTCTGGAGCCTTCCCAGAATGTGTGGCGGAAATGTCGCAAAAATTAATCTACAACATACAATATATAACATGATAACATTAACTTCACATCGTCCAGTTATTGGAAAACCTGTGTAAACCAAACACCATTGATAAGGATTCCACAATCGCGCCTACAAGTTGTACGCTTGAACGCACAATGTAGCCATCAAGAAGGTTGTTTTGCAGTATGGTAGCAGAAATGTAGCGGCGGAAAGCATAGTGAATGCTGAGCATATGCTATAAACAAGAGGACATGCGGAATTCTATACTCCAACATGCTAGCGTAACAAACATTTGAACTACCGTTCTAGCCTTTTCACCTATTCCTCATATTTGTCTTACCAGGGAAAATGAGTGAAGCCGCCCTCTTCACGATGCTCTCCTATCCGCCTTTGCTTTCACCCGTGAATAATGTACTGCCCGCTCACCTACTCAGCTTTTACACCCTGCCCCCTCCCCGTCTCTGATTTCCAAAATTTTTTTGGGAAGAACTACGCATTCCTCACGAAGAAATATGACACTCATAACACTGTTTCACATAGATGGCCTCGCCGTTAATGGATCCGTGTGACTAATCTGACCCCTCGGCCTATTTTCCTCCCCACTCAACAAGAAAAGCACCTTTCACAGAATCCACGTGCCTCACATGAATGAGAGTATAAACTCATATGGCGTGGTGCTGAATCATAGCTATGTGGTCTGGTAAGATGACGCGAGTTCTAATACATCTGAAGCGCCACACCTAAACTTTTGCCAAACTTGAGGTTTTGAATCCACGTTTGTGGCACCGTATCGGATTGGACAGGGACAACTTAAAAAAATGAGAAATTCGAACTTCAGTTACTCTAACAAACAGAGGGGATGTTCAAAGCTGAGTTAATAGGCGGTAAGAAAACAAGTCAATAAAACGCTATCCGTCCACAAGAAAACTATATGAACGCTGAAAAGTAAATAGCCACTAAGATGAGGCGATTGTTTCTCAGAAGAGACTCGAAAGACTATCTTAAAAGCGCCCCCGGTGGATGCTTACTTTGTTTCGTTAGTGTGGTTATTCAGAGTCGGTTGGTAATAAATCCTGTGAAAAAGAAGTTTTCAAAAAACACAGAACTACTCCTCACAGAATTGGCGATGCTCTTAGAATCAAACTGAACTGGTCAGTCAATTAGCTACCGTTCTCCCCATCTTATAAAGAGGCATGATCTAAACTAGCCAGCGCACTTTGAGGAATGGGTTTTAATGAAGTTAGGATATCAAAACTCGTTATAGGAAAGTCATACGCAGTGCAAGTGGTCTGATTTGTTTTCAGAATATCTACTATTTTCCCAGAGATACACAGCACAAATTATTACTCTATTTTGCACCAGTTTAGCGCATATTTGCACCTTTTCAGTATGGACTTTCAAGGTTTTTCTGAAATATACCCTTCATGATATTTACTGGAATACTGTCTGACGGTAATTTCGACATTGAATCAAAAATACCTTCCGTGATTTATCATTCTCGTAAACCTCTTACCTTATTTGTGTGATCCATATATCATGCGAGCGGAGGTCCTATGAAAAAACCGGTTCCGGAGTGTGTAACCGTCTAAGTGCAACGCACATCCACATTAGACAGTGGTGTACTCACCCTATGAGTCATCACAACTGCAATTTAGGGAGGCTTTCAGGCTTCACACTGTTTCTTGTTTAGACCGAAAAGAGGTGCAACCGCCCTCTGTAAACGGAAAAAATGGTTTACACTAGCACACATTGCTCTCTTTTGGCAGCATTGCCGCCGGCTGTAGTGGCGGTAAGGGCTTTTTCGTGTTTTGCTGTCCATCTTCATCTTGCCCACAGTCCAACACTCAGCATGACTTCAATGCACCTCGATGTCTCTTGACTCTCACCTCCTTCATATGTGACCTTTTTGACCTATTCTTTTTAAAATTCCAATTTTTTCATAACTTGGAGATTCTGTCTTGCATACCTTCATGGTTTTTCTCATTGTCACACTATCATGATTTCCAGTTTCACATATGTCCACTAAGACTTCGATGGTTGTTTGAAAGTGATCCCGAAATTACGACGCCTATCCTACTCTGAAGAGTACCAGCAGGTCAGTGCCGTTGCAGCTTTTCTAGTGTAAACCTTTCTGATGCAAATAAATCGTGCACAGTATTGCCATTTTACCATTTGTCGTACACCCTCATGAGGCATGCTCTCGTGCTTGTTGTCACAAATTGCCACCGGTAGTAGGTTGTGGTTTAATTTCCCAGGTTTGAGATATTCCTTGAAGTCTATCACCAGTCACTGAATGTACCACTATGTCAGCAAAGGGTTTCTCCCTCAGTGATGAGAGAGAAATTCCGTTCTGTATCGATCCTGATGATCCAGGTTACATCAAGGATTTGCACTAGAGTGGAACGACGAAAGCGAGTTCAAGAATTTCTCAAATCAAAGAGCTTGCGAAGAATTAGGAGGTGATTCGTCAAGGCTATGGTAATACTCGCAATGATTCGCAACGTCTGTAAAGGTCATCTGCGCTAAAAATACTCAAAGAAGTGATCGCTATGTCACCGCGGCGCGGTTATGGTACTACTGCGGTGACGATAGCCGGTCTAAGAAACAACCATAGTTACTCAGGAAGCTGAGAAAGATGCTGAGGAACAAATTGGCTCGTCCCTATCCTCTAGTGGACTTACTTCAATGTTCCATAGGAGTTTACCATTATATCACGCTGCGCCTATCAGGAGAAGATAGCCATATCTTTGTTAATTCTTTTGAACTACCGTATCATGAGGTAACCGCAGGAAGCCTTGTAAAGGTCAAATCAAGAGGCGGCATCGTTGACGGCGGGACCACAAAGTTAGGGAATGAATAAGGATGACTTTATTTCAAAACTCCGCAATACACTGTGTCGCGTAGATATACGATGAATCTTGCTTATAAATACTGCTGTGGTGTCTGCGGTAGCCACCATGAGAAGTGACCTTCTTCCCCTTTGCCAAGAGGTGATGGCTATCGGTTCGTTGCACATCACGGCAGCTATAGCTCACTCAACGACAAAGCAGGCGTAGAAGCATTAACCAAGAGTCTTGGAAACTTAAACATACTGGCTGCACGAGCAGGTGTTGACCTTTCATACCTGATGGAAAGATGATTGAAATAGGATTCAAGCATGAGGGTAAAGGTGAACGTACTTGCTTTCCGTCAATGGAACATCTAGATGGACCTGTAAGCAGCGTGCAGCCGAACTTGAATGGGAGGCATGGATGCGAGTCTTGGATCACGCAGGTTCGCAAACCGGCCATATTTACCGGAGACGTTTTTTGCTACGACAATTTACTTCCATTCAGCCGCCTGTGAACACCAATAAGGCAACCATTCCTTCATCTTCCGCTATTACGGGCTCATGGATACGCGATGCAGTTTGCTCACCATTGAATGGAGTACCAGACAAGATCAATGTACCATTGCAGCATAGTCAGTGTCGAGTGATTCACAAGAATACAAGAATAAACAGCGGATCTTCAAGGAAAGTGGAGAGCTCGGCAGAACAACAGCTGCCCCACGAAGCCAAACTCTCGTGAAAGAAGTGAAGAATTAATAAGGCTAAGGGCAAACTTTGAGGACAGCAATGGTCGATCGGCTAAAACATTGATAATAGGAACAGCAAGCAAAAGAATCATCGATCGGCAGCACCATCGTACTGCTCAAGTATATCGTCAGTTTTATCAATTGAATCCATTTACCAGCGAAACCGACGAGGACATAAGAAAATATATGCAAGAGATGAATCAGAAATCGCCGAGATTGCAACCTCTGACCCTAGCTGCTCAACAGTAGTCACAAATAACGTGTAAAATGTACGTTCGCATTCGCATCTTTCTTCTTCGTTTGTAAGAGTTCATATCCATTATAAATTGCTATGGAGCTCTACAAAGTGACTTCAAACGTCAGCGGCAATTCAGCTTCCCACTAACCGGAAAGTCAGGGTTAACGAAAGGTTCAGGACCAACGGTTCGATAGCTGCTGTATGTTTGTCTGAGTCGTAACTCCCTAGAAAGTCACAACATTTGGCCGTAATTTCTATTCCGTCCGCTGTGGGTCAGAGACACCAGAAGGGGTCATTTTGACAGTTTGTGGAATTCAAAAGCAGGGCTGTTCAGTAGTGTAACAGTAGAGAAAGATCGAAATAATAAAACAGCGGAAAATCGACTTCCCTCCTCTTTAGCTCCTGTATGCGTCACTAGCCGGTGGGATAGATTGCAGCCGGGCGAAAAGCTAAGGCAGCCGGCTGCGAAGGTAGTTCCGTTTTTGCCGGCAACCTCTACCGCCGCTCGACCCCCGGCCGATTAAAGGCAACACGGCTCGCTGTGCTGCGGGGTCGTGATAATACACGAAACCGTGCTTTTTCATTGCGAGTTTCGTCATACATCACCTCTTCTGAAATGAATTGTTCGCTTATAGAACAGACGTATTTTCAATCCTTACTTTCTCCTTACTTCGTACCTCACACGGCGCCTTCAGGATGCGCGACATCCCATTATTTTCTTCGGGCTAATACTCACGAGATGCGGTGTGCACGAGATAGGATACTGCGAAATTGGAGATTAGCCATATTGAGCCCTATTCTCGTAAAATCTAGCCTCATTTACATTTGAAGATAATTTTCTATTTCAGATTCCTCGTTTTTTGACTGCCAGGTTTCTGACTTCTTTTCTGAATAAATGCTATTTGACTCAAAGATTTGGTTTGTATAATGCGTGCGCCACATTCAGATGGAACTCTAAGAAGTGTTACCGAACTTCTTATTATCGCCAGTTTACTCTGTGAGTTTGAAGCTCCATTTTTCTCTCGGATTTTTGTATTTTGTTATTATAAAAAGCGTGGGGACACTTCACCATTCCCGTAGCGTTCTATATGTCTCAAGGAAATTCCAATGAAGATGGCTCCGGTATTAAAATTTTCCATTGGATTCACATATTCGCATATTAATTGCGTTAGCCTTCTTCAAACCACCCATTGAAATAGATAAGGAGAGCTTCAAAATCTAAGCGTTGTCGCATCGTATCTGACAGACAGCCTAGTTGGGACCGATTGCCCCTTTGTCGACTGATGCAGCACTTTTCAAAAGGTCAATAGATTTCATCTACGAGATGAAGGGAGAGGTGAGTGCCATAATTTTTCAGACTTAAAGCATTTAGCAGGCCTATCAGAAGACATGAAGGTCTCTTTCTCTATGATAGGATGTGCTTAGCTAAAGTATTGAAATAAGATCAAAATCGCGTTGTACTTACTTAGGCAAGAGCCCAGAGATGGGGGAGGAATGTTTCACACTCTTTCGACATCATGCTGAATTCCGAAGTAACTCCTTCAGTGAATGTTATGAGCTTACTTGAAAATTTGCTAAGGGCACTTGAAGGGACTAATACAAAGGCCAACCTCCCCGGGCAAGCCTTATCGATTCTCGTTGAATTTTTTGACTCTGTGTGACCGCGACCGGTGAATAGGAAGAAGGTAAGAGGGGGAGGAGGGCCGTCAGTGCTGCATGATTGTTTGGAATAGTTAAAGAAGCTGTACCAAAATGGATAACTACACTCAAAAGAAAATCTTAAGAACACTCCTATATAGCGCTTCTTTTGATTCTCACTCATTGTTGTACTTATCAGGTTATCAAGCCTTCTGCCTTTTTCGATAGTCCACGAATAACGTATGTCTATGTATGGACGATTGTTTCCTTCGATACGTGTAGATCGTAGCAAAAAGATCTTGCGGAGAACCACTCTAGAAAAAACCTGCCGCTACAGTAGATAACGAAAGAAATGCGCTTTTAAAGTACACACGCGGATCAAATTGGAATCAGGCATGCCATGCTGAAATAAAGGGAACTGAAGAAAATATGCGCATTCGGAGCCAGGAGAACTTTTTGAGCCAGCGGATGCTTCGATTGGAATCTCACCCTGGTGAGCAATCGCGCAACATTAAGATGGGTGAAATGATTTGTGGAACTCTCTCAGAACTCTGGCATAACACTGCTGTTGTAATGAGTGATGATGGATTTCACCTCGCTACAGAATCCCTGTCTGCATAACCACGTGCCGCTTGAGAGTTTGCGATGGTCTCTTCGTAAAGATGATAAAGATGGTGAATGAATGATTTTTATTTCCAGATGGGTACATATTATTGAAGCTTAGCTTCTGTTCGGAAATGCTGGATATTGATAAAGATCCAACCATCAACCAAATTGTATTCCGGAACGTCACAATAACGTATACATATCTCCTATTGCCAAATGTTTCAAAATGCAATGGGCTGTACGTAAGTCAATCTACTTATCTATCTAAAATGTAGAAATAGACTCAAAAAAAGAAACATCCCCAATATTCAGCGTTGTCATCTCGAGCACAGAGAACGATTACTTAGTTTGGGTGTGTGGCATTAGGTCGAATTTTCATTTTGCAGCGTCGCACTGGCGGCGCCATCAGCATGGGTTGCTGCAGCCGTTTGCGATTCCGCGCAGAACGCAATGAGCTGATAGTGGGGAGCCCTCTCAAGAAATAGTGATTTCCGCATGATCGCCGTGACTGTTCGTGCCAGTCTACATGTTTGTTAATGTTAATGTTTATGTGTTATATTTTTGTGCATGCATGGGAAAATGGTGGATTTGCGTTTCTGTGGAAATGGAGAACTGTGGGATCCGCGGTTTTTTGGCTGTGAAATTACTTAAAGGCAGCTTTAGGGAAAATTCGGACGAAAAGTAAAAGAAGTAGTGAATATGAAAGCCGAGATGCCTAGTAACAGGACAGGGGAGAAAAAACGTATGGAAATGGGCAAATACCCGAGAAATGGGGCCCCTACCCACCGATGGTTCTAGGCGCGGACGACCTTTCCGTCAAGAAGCGGGTAGTCCTCACAGGTTTTCCATTGGCATTACCAAGACGTTAACATGAAGGGATGTTCGGAAATGCGACAGCATCTATTTTCATGCGGTGAGCTTCAAGCTAAAAGTGAGAAAGCGTGTCGCGATACTGCCAATCCTGCCGATCTCCTTGACCAACCTCACCGTGACGAACCACTAATCACGTCGCCAGGAGGCGGGCTGCCCTAACCAAGGCGGCTTGCCCTGATGAGGGCGCCTCCGCCACTGCTCAAGGGGGCGCCTTTTGCGGGGCATTTCGCCATGCATAGGGCTTTCCCGTAGTTTTTCACTAAATAACTCCTTTTGAGATTTCTTATCACCCACATTATCCCTAACGCTGTCTTTAACTGAGTTTTCCATAATCTCACTTGAGTTTTTATAAGTGACCGGGTTTAAAACTGAACACTCAGCACAAATATACACAATATCACTCAGTTACCAACTGAATCTGTGGCACTGATAAAATTCTCAGCATTTGTGAGATGGCGGTGCGAGCTGCATCAGGAAGGTCAGTCAAGAGCGTCATTTTATATACTGCGAAACAAAAATGTTCGTCACGTATAGCTTCAAAGTTCAAGCCATCATATTGAGTTGCAATATAAGCCGTATTGTCTCTAACACAATGCGTTCTCTCATATCGGAATAGGATTATGTTTAACGCGCTTCTCTATGAGCTTTGAGAACATGGTCGTTACAGAAAGAATGAGATTGTTGCGATGGTCCTGAGTACTCCAGAACGTGTCATGATCCGCCAAGCAATACGTAAATCGTGGGCTTCACCTTCGGAGTCGGAGTCAATAGCGGTACTCATTTTTCATCATACAAACCGATGTTGGCCATCTTCTGCTAATAAGTCATCGTGGTCATTCAGGATAAGATGAACATGGCCATTTCAAGAGGTGATCCCAAATCTACCCTCCAAATCTGCAAAACGATTCGTGGAGCAAAGTCACAAAGCCCTGCGGCATACGGCGCAAGGCCTTGTGCGAGCTGCGAAATAGCACCGTCAAAGCAGTAGGGCCGCAGGTAGTGGCCGCACTAGCAAGATATGGTTCGAATTATGGACTTATGCACTTCTTTTACTTTTTTTTTGAAATACCTTCCAAACTCTTGCAAAATGAGCCCCCATGTTCTCCATTGTTGGGATCTTGGCATGATGTATCAACCTTTTCCTTTTTATGCCAATATGATATTGACACTGACGAGATTGGCACTGGAATCTTCATTGGCCTAACGTTTCGACCATCTTGCTTTCTTAAGAGGCTTAGAAATAGCCCGATGCTTTTTGATTTTGATTTAAAGAGCAAGAGTCTCCTCCCTTTTAGCATTTCCGGCGTCGTTTCGAGATCGTTTTCTGACTAGCAAGATAGGGCAACGATCTCACTCAGTGTTCCATCAGCTGTGCAAGTCGCTTTCACTGTATATCACACTGTGATACAAAAGGGGAGAAGTCATTGCTAATCGAGAGGCACTCGTTTTGGTAAATCATTTGTGGTCTTCTAGTGGAAATACAGAATGATTCCAATACATTCCTTGACAAGTGGCATAAAAAGAAAAATAGTGGACTCAGCTTGCAAAGTGCTTTTGTGCTTTCATAGCGGTACAAGATCTCACTAGGGTAGAATTATGAAGCCTTTGTGAGCATTCATGATAAAAAATCATTGGATCTATAAAAAATCATTTGGACAAAATGGACTCACCCACAGCCACCTAATCTTGGATTTTGATGGTGGCGAGGATATGAAGTATCAGTCAACAAGCCAATTTGACTGGAAAGTTCCATTCACGCTCAAAGTCATTCACAAAGTACGAATCACATTCGCAATGTACGCGATATGTCGGCGCATAGTTCACTTCTTTCCATTATCACAATCGAAGGTCGGATGACTGTGGGTAGAGTGCGGAAATTTTTTTGTTTCAGTCGTTTCTTATCTGTCTTTCATAGTTGCTTAAAGGGCTTCACAGTTTCACATCTACACTTCTAATGAAAGAGGGAAGTGATCGATTTGGTATCATGTTCTTAAAGGTTACGATGGTTTCGAGCCAAGAAGACATCTTGCAGTGTTTATTAAGCTTCAGTGAGGGCCTCTGGTATCCATAGAAGCGTAGCATTTTGCAAGCGTGGCAGGCACTTCAAGAAAGAACAAAACAAGCGCATGCATCAAGAATTTGAACCCTGTCCTGCTCGCTGAACCCACTGCTACTGCCTCATCGGAGCACAAAGAGTGCTATCATGCAACTCGCATAACATTTTACTCCACGGGCCTCCGTAACTTCTCTCCTACAATTATTTGGCAGATGATCACCGTTCGATTGTGCACAAGGCCATATACTATATTTGATTTTGAATAGCCAGGATGACAAAGGAGCCTTCGCTTTTGGGTTGTAGATCTGCTTTCCTCACAGAAAGATCATAATTTTCGATTGCTGGCAACGTAAAGGGACTGGTCAACCGTGTTGTTTCACCCATTACTGGTTTCAGAATACTAGAAGGAGTAGGATCATCATCATCATCATTCCAGAATGGATTTGTGACTGTTTACTTTCTGCTAAGTGCTCCAAAGTCCGACAGGGAAATGGAAGCAGTGTTGGCAGAGCAGAAAAGCTATCACGACCTGATAGTAACTGACATGGAGGAAACATATGAAAATTTGGTCTATAAGGTAAAGCCAAATCAAAATCATTTTGTTGCCGTGGCAAAGGAACAGTCCATTTCGGAGCGCTTGGCAGGACGTAGCCTACGGACTTGGGTGATCGGCGAGAGTGAGAGTACGTGGCGAGGAGGAGAGTGTATGGCGGGGTGAGAGAGTTTCACGCACGTCCATCAAGTCCGTGGGCCACGCCCTGCCCGGCGCTCCAAAATCGACTGTGTATCCTTGCAACGTTCATCTTCAGGTCAGCGCAATGATGAGTTTCTTCTTGAAATACTGCAAGAAGGCTGATTTCCTGATGAAGGTTGACGACGACGTTGCGATTCATCTCAATCGCATGATCACGCACTGGAAAAAGACGAGACACAACGACAATGATATTTACTGTCGTCTATGGTCAGGTCTACCGCCGATACGCGATCCATATAGCAAATGGTATCGTGGATTTGAACTGGTCTTGCCCGACTTTGTGATATTATCCTTTAGGTACATCCCATATGAGATCTGGCCGAAAAAGGTGTATCCGAGCTATTGTGATGGACCAATTTATTTAATAGGAAGAAGTGCTATACAAAGCATTTTCGGCATAGCACTCCACTGCTATGATCCCTTTCCTCTTGAGGTAAATTTTAGTCAAGGTTTATTAGATGATACATCACTCCTGTGCACGATTGTAACTGATGGCACTTTCCATATTTCACTCAGTGGTTTATTTCCGTCCACGTGGAAGGCAGGGTGACTCATTAAAGTAGACTGGACGAGATGGAAGCTAAAGGCATAAAAAAATCGTTAAAACCCTCATGTGGGAAGGGAGATTGCGATTACGAATCATAATGACTATCATATGATTCATTATAACGAAATAAGGTAGAAATTTTGAAACAGTAGGACGTCTTCCACGTTCGTTGCTGGGAATAGTGCATTCAGTGGCCACAATGGTAGAGGAGCTTCCTGGATACATCCTCCCGAGAAGAGTTTGACAGCGAAAACACCTACCAGCGACATCCCACCGATGACGGTCTAGAATAACCTCTTCCAGTTAAAGTGGGTCACTGAATGTCCTTCCCCGTGACGTCCAAGACTGATCGAACACCAGCTTCCTTTTGATTCTGGCCGCACATTAATTGCGGGATTAACGGCAAGGCGGAAATCCTCATTGCAGCTGTACGACGATTTTGCTTGTTTTTTTGCAAACTCGCTAGGAGGCATTCATCTCCTCAGACACACGACATCCCATATCTGAGTGGGGCATCATGGAATGTGCCTTTCAGTTTCTCTAGTTTGGATTGAGCACGCGTCACTTCGTCATTCCAACAGCAGTAGTGATCTTGGGGACCGGGAACAAAACTGCGCATCAAACGTGCAACCGTTGTTTATTGTTTGAGATAAAAGCATTTAGGATGTGTTCTTCACTGGTATACTAGCATCCGCAATCGGTATTCTCAGGATCGACTGGCAATTCAAAATTCAAAGTGTGGACGAGGTGAGAGTAAGCTCTTTGAGAAGTGCCTTTCAATGATATTATGAATCAGCCTGTCTGCACTTGATGTCTGTTCTGAGTTCGCCAGAAAGTGGCTACAGCTGCATTCTCACATATATGGCATCGCTGGTGGAAGTAGGGTACGCCACACTATTTAGCCACATTCTCAGAAAGGCATTGCTTGTTTATACGTTGAGCTTTCTGGAACTCCAGTGAGAATATTGTGGGTCGGGCTGCTTCTCGGTGGAAATCATCCGAATTGAGTCCGAGATTTATTTATTTATTTATTTATTTATTTGTAACGCTGCTTAAGGCAGACGTAGGAAATATACAAAGAGCAACATCAAATGATCACATTACACCTCATTTTAACATAGCTCAGCAATTCCTTCTTAACACGGCTTTTAAAAAGTGAAAAAGCAGGGAAGACAGGTGCCACTTTAGATTTGAGATTGATATATGTAGTACCAGCACGACACATAAAGATATATCGCTTCAAGTTGGTTCGTGGTGTAGCATATGAAATTTTAACCGAGCCACCTCTAGTTATTGAGTTGGCCCTAACATGAAATTTTGAGGCATCAACCCTGGAAATGCCTGATAATATCTTAAAGACCATACAGACATCATATACTTTTCTACGGGAATATAAGCTGTATAACTTCAAATGGCGATTCCTGCTGCTTGGATTAGGTAGATTAGAATAGGAAGCCAATCTTGACTCAATGACCAACTTTCTCGTGAAATTATCTTGAATTCTCTCAAGTAATCGGATATCTTTTTTCTTATGAGGACAAAATACAGATGTTCCACTCTCTGCAATAGTTCTGACGTAAGTAAGGTATAATCAGCGAGATGAAGTATTAAAGGTGTGCGTATGTTTTGACGATATCATTCAGTTAATTCCGCTGATTGGTTTAGACTCGAATGTCGCCGGGTCGCCCATCCGGGGTATAGTGATCCTTCTGCACTGCTCTCCGGACAACTCGCCCATCGAGCCGCCCCACTATTCCCTTTCGAGCACCTCAGAGCGCCAAGGCTACGCTCTCCTCACAGTTCAGTCGTTGTTTTAAAGACTACTCCCACGAGAATATGGGAAGATTTGAGGATCGCTCGCGAATGCTGTTCCTTGCCTTCTTCCTCATCGCTGAAAGTCATTCGAACTGAGTCCGAGCTGAGGTATTATCTAAGGGGTGGGCATGTTTTGAGTTGGTTCTGACCATTGGTTGTGACCCCAATATCGTCGGATTTGTGAAATTTTGAAGCTTCGCCGAAGGCCTGACAGCAGCACTTCCTCCAGGCTGTTCGAATGCTAGACTGTCGACTATTCAGTTTCAAGCAACCTGAAGCACAGTGATATAATGTTAATACCTCTTTCTTTTTAGTGTTGCAAGACTGTGTTGCCAGTGCTTTTATCACACCCTGTACACCCGTCTATTTTCAGCGAACATGGGAGCGACGTATTTATTGTGATCGTCTACACAATCCTGTAACCTTCGCGATTTCGTCATTTAAAACAGCTACCAGTTTAAAGTCAGCCTTTCGAGAGTTAGAATCTTTCACGTGTTATAATTGTTCTGTGGACAGCTTTGTTGATAACAGATGTCGTGAGAATAAAACTTAGGTTTTGAGCGAAAAATCATTCATCTACAGATACATTTGACACCACAAAGAATGATGAGCTTCTATAAAATTCAAAAAGAAAATAAATCTGCTCACTAGTGTACAAACATGAAATACCACATATTAATGTTCAGTACTTGACAAATATTCAGCCGCTCCGTTTAACTGCAGCAGGTAACACTGTGTGGTAGTAGGTAGCAGCTACCTGGAAAAAGTTCCGACAGCGAAGGTGTCATGAGAAATACCCTCCTTATTGATCATGATTACAGAAGAGAAATCAAGAGCATGGGACGGAAGTGGTGTAGTGACAGGTGGCTCGCACTCCCACTCTCAAGGTACGGGATCGAGCCTCGCTAAATCCGCCCAGTACAACCAAGCCTTTCATCCCTCCAGGTGCATTGGTACCAGACTCGTCATGGAGGATATAAAAGCACTGACTGTACATTGGTTGGCCACCCGCAAGTCATTGTATAGGCCACATCACATTCACCCGCCACCACGATTCTGAATGGAAAATGTGCGGCGCATCCCAAGGAGGGATTTACTAATCCACAAAAGTTTATCCTTTGTCCTTTTATCGCAAGCACAACGACTATCAGCATCAGAAAAGTATAGCAACAGATTTTTTTAGCTTAACTTACGAGTCAAGTTTTCAAGGAGCACTTTGATATTATATGGTATATCGATATCGTGCAATGATCGTTGGTTCACTTTTCTAATCAAAAGCAGCCGAATCGATAATTTGGGAGTTCAGCGATAACCCACTATGTTGATTGCGAATGGAAGCCGAAGTGCCATGCGTCCGTGTGTAGTACGAACTTGAGTGAAAGCGCGCTAGAAGCCCTTCAAGAAGCCTCATGCTTGTGAGCAGGTTTCCCATGGACGGGCTCCTCAAACGAGCGCCATCTAACTGCGTACCTCCGCGAAGCCACGTGTAACCTCAAAATCACTGACGCAGTGGGAAGGACGGAGGAACACGCCCGCAGCGACAATTGCAGGACACAGCGTGGATGCCATTTCTCAGACTGCTGCTGAGCTCTAATGACTTTGCTGTACTGCCGTACTTCAAAATGACTTTACTTTCATTTTCAGTGAGCGTTCGAGAGCTCTTGTTGCGAAGCATATCGTCCGCAGATAGCGGCTAATAAGGCAGCACGAGAGAGGAAACACCCTCGTCGCACTTTTTTGGTGAAGACTCATTTGTGCATGCATGTCACAAAGACTGCATCAGACTCTCAGCGTTCATGTACGGGGGTTCAAATTTTTGGGCCAGTGGCTATGTACATATGGAAGCATGTCAGAGAGTAACTTCGCACCATACCTAATCGAGCTCAAGAAAGTTGGCGTCTGGATTTATGGCAAGATGGTCATGCATTTCCTGACGGTGGGACAGTGGTACGTACGTTGCTTTGTGATGTTTTCTAAAACATATCAAATATAGTAACTTTTCCATTGGCATCATTCTGTGCAAGAAATATGCATATTCACTTGTGATGTCCATGTTTATACGAGTGTTTCGGGTGCTTCTCTATCCAAAAATCGTCTTGGACTTCATCCTGGAATGAAGTAATTGACTGTACAGCCTGAAACATTTACATGAAAAGCCTATGGGGAGATGTTCATAATTATGGGCAGCGAAATCGCTATGGTCATCGAGTAACGTACAGGGAGTTTTCCCGTACGAGGATGGACATGAACCCTCGTTGCTTTCTTTGACTCAGCATCACTGGAGCAGTTTTAGTAACCGGAAGAATTACCTCCCATGACCAAAGTACTTAAATGTCTTTTTAACGCCTCCACTCCACAACGCTTTATTTCGATCAGTGTGCCTTATTGCCAAAGTTTCTAGGACCACACCTCGAAAAAATTGTTGCAATCGTTATGCGACATCGACCGTATTTCGGTGGTTCTCGGCGCTTATATGAATTTCAAAGAACCGGAAGTCGGAATTGGACGAATGTGTATCGAGGGAGTGTGAACAAATCACGCAGTTAATCTGGTTTCTACTAATGCTCACGAATATGGGGAGCAACAAAGGGACCGAGCATCACCGTGAAGTAAGACCATCTCCGTCTTTCCATCTTTTTCTCCATGGCAAATGTTTCCCAGTTAAATCATCCATTTTCGATCAGGCTCGGTGCTGTTGCGTTAATATAGTTGAAGGCAGCGGAAATGGGGCAATGGAGAAAAGCGGAATTGGGGACGCTCCTCTACTTGAAGAAAAGGCTAGCTAAGAAAGCGGTTACCTGTGACAAAGCTCGGGTTGGAAATGCGCAAGTGAGCCTTTATCACGATCTCATCGCCCTCCATTTCAAGATGCTTCACTGGCCAAGTTGCTGCAAAGGTGAAGCAACGTTCGTTGCTGGCTGTCATGACCCCTCACTATCTGCATCTACCCCTCACCAGCCAGAGGTGTAGAAGGGGAGAAAGAGCGGGAATTAGAATAGGGACCAATCTCTCTTGTTTCAGCCCGATTCGTCCAGTTCTTTCCTGTTATTGCACTATTTAGCTCCACACCTTCATGTTTCACGATCGGCCGAAATTATCTCTTCGGGTGTGTTCGACCAGCACTTAGCTGCTGATATGGTCAATACGTGGTTCGAACATCATAATCCAGAATATACCAGAATAGACTCAGATGGGTCGGTCACTTCTACTTTGCTATATCTCGTCTATTATGTAGCTCTAACCGCTGGAAAAAACTTGGGTTAAATCGGTGAGTCCAAGGAATCTGTGAACGATGCTTTATTAACGCATTGCTTATGGTAATATACAGGGGGTGCCAAAAAAAAGTAATTTTGCCCACGGCTCACATCTGCCAATTTTACAAAACGTAGGGAAACGAAAGAGATAAAGGTATTGGGGCAAAACATTCCCGAAATGTTCCTCTAAAAGCAGGAACAAGCTGTGGCTCCTCACGTTCATGTTCATAAAAATATGGAGGTTTCATTCGGCGCAGTCGGGCTTCGGAGCACCTACATTTAAAAATTCGCTAAAAACAGTGGAGCCAAGCTCCGTGGTAGGTCTTTTGTGGGAAGCTTCCTGAGGGTTGGCCCTTCGGTTCTTGGAAGTCACAGAGCCCTTGCTGCTTGGACAAGGCTGCTATGATCCAAAGTATCATTTTCATGCCTCAAATCCGCCTACGGAGGGGCTTCAGTGGTAGGGGAACGTTTTGGCTCTTGGTAACGAAGGGCGCTGGGAACCCGGGAAAAACGCAGTGTTAAAGAACACCATCCGGTATGAATCCCCTTAGGTACCCAGATTGAACGGACGTCAGCAAGGTTGTGAAAGAGGGCGAAGAAATTTCGGATTTTGCCCAGTTGAGGTGATACATCTTGTTCAGTCTTTCCTTGCTCCCGTTCCTGCTCGTGCAGGAGGCTGCCACGGAGTATAGTGATAGAGTTAGGTCTGTTCTTGATTCTGGGGATGAGAATACCTCAATAGAATTTACTGTAGTTTGGCTAAATGGGGTCGAAAGTGGAGGAGACAAAATTACTTTTTTTTGGCACCCCCTGTACTCCTAACGATTGTTTCGCTATAGGCTAAGTATGCCACATGGTGTTCGTGAATGAATCCTATGTTCGTCATTTTACTGCCAGTGAAGAGAAGAGTGCAGATAAGGAAATCATCAGATGAAACCCACACGGCCTTTGAAGTCCGAGGTCATCAATTATAACAAAGAAAAGAAGTTAGTCGAGTTAGCGTTTTGAATTCCATACTAGATCATATCATTTTTTTGCGGTGTGTCACTTCACTGTGAGAAAAACCATTGTATTCTGTTTTATCGATATAAATGCGATACTCCATCGCAATACCACTGCTCACTTCCACTTATTAGGGTGTACACAAAGTTCGTCGGCCATTCGTTTTTTTTTTCAGGGCTGGTAAAGATAACTCACCGATTCGAACTTACCGGTCCATGATATAATCTCCATGCATACCCACCACCTTTCGCCAGCGATCGGGTAAGAGGCAACTCGATCATCCCAAAAGCCGGCCGGCCGCGACTCGACCCAGTCCTCGATCACGTCCTCGGGGTCGCCCTCGTTCTTCAGCTGTTTTCCGTCCAAGGAATTTTGCTTGGACCGAAAGATGTGGTAATCGCATGGCCTGATGTCCGGGCTATATTGTGGATGCGTGACCGTCTTGATGCCCAGCTTGTCCAGGACGGGCTGAATCTCTCGCTTTGTGGGGCGCGTTGTCCCAGAGCAACCACGGATTTGCAAGTTTCTGGGACAAGGCGGCACCTTTCAGCTTGAGAGGGTCTCTGCCGTCACTGTGGCATTGTTGGTTGGGATGCTGTAGTGGACGACGCCACTGATTTTATCACTTATAAGTGATTTTTATCTTCGAAGCCATAGTTTCCATTGATGAAGCAAATCCACCATTTTGACATCAAGTTCTCAGAAGGGGTGTTATCACCAAATTGCTGACGCATCCTGGTCGTGGCCTGACGTCTGGAGATGCCCAGGTTGTAGTAGTGGTGGTGACTATCACTCATCTTCACTGCTTTATTGTGGGAAGAGCAGGAAAGGAAATTGAGAGCTAGTCAGCTCAGAAGATAGCCCATCGCGAGTACTTTCTATTGGGAAATCATTATGCAAAATCACAACGCGTTACGTAACGCGACGCTGTTTACAAATGGCCAACGAACTTTATGGACACCCTATTATCTCAACCGTTCCCCATCTCTACCCATTGAAATTCCTATTTTCATATTCGTGAAGCCAAATCTTCTTTGAGCCACTCATACGAATAATGCGACACTTAAAAGAATCGTCCACGGAAAATCATCTTCTTCCAGTACTCACATACATAGTACAGTACTCATGCTATATTTGCTTATTAGGGTTTTCATGCAAAGTTTCACTACCACGTGCAAGAATTCAGTTGAGCCAGAGCTCCCCAAAGTGAAGGCCAACGGGGTGGGGCTTTCGGGTGGGTGTCAACGGTAGAGTGCTGAGGAGCAAAAAGGCGATAGTCACATGATCAGGGAGGCAGAGTGCGAAGCAAATCAACATTGAAAAGGATAATGTTAACTGCGGTCTGGCCACTGACGGCTGTTTTTCTGGAAGTGTGGTGAGAATTGGAACGAGTTGCTCTTCATACGGTTTTTCGATTTCAGCTCTGAAACAAAGGCAAAGTCTCGGTTTCTTTCTTGTTCCTGTTCATGTATTGTATCTACCGGACTGATCTCAAGAAGAATTGGAATCATGGAACTTCCTTCAACGATTCCTTTGAGATATAGTGGAGACGCTGTGTGGGTGGAATGGCAGTGCCCTATGGAGCTGACGAGGGAAGAGGCAACTACTAACCCGAGAAAGTGAAGCAGCTCATTACTGAGAACCGCACAGCATTCACTGCCACCTCAACCCCACGCCAGACGTGCTAATGCCTCGCGCCAAATCAAGCTAAACAGGTGCTCATTCTACCTTAGCAGCAGCCACTTGTCTGAAATGGATGTGAGTGGCATTGTGTATCCTGAGGATTCCAAAACCATAGTCCGTTGATCGTTTGGCACTCCATGGCTCAGGATGAGTGATGAACGTGTCAGTATTTTCACGGCATCCCTAAATAAGACAGACGTATTTCAAGATACATAAGCTAGTAACTGAATCGGTAATCTTATGCTTAAGTCTTATATTGAATCATTCTGAAGGACGTCGCTGTTCTTGGCACAGCTTTTGCATTGCTAAGTGCAAAGTAGAAACACTGTTATATGGGACGGTTACAAGGCTCTCAAAACTTACAGCGGATCCTGTAACGATATGCACTGGAGCGTGAGGGTTCCTATAAGGTGCAGCGGTTCCGTTGTGTACCTGAATTGCTCGAGATTATTGCTTCAAAAATCCAAAACAAACAACCTAAAAATTAGGTTGGCACCAAGCACGATGATGCCACTCGACGTTCTTGAAGACACCAGCCGTTCCAAAGTAGAAAACGAAAATAAGAAGAGCAACTGATTCGAATCCCTCTCGAGCAAAATTTGAGCAGCCATCAGTAAACAGTGCGCATTTCAGTTTTTCGCGCCTAAAGTTGATACGCGTCTCTGATCACGTGGCTGCTGCCGCCTTACTCCTCAGCTCTTAAGTTTCCACACCTACTCGGACATTTCACCCCTTTGCCTGCCACTTCGCAAAGCTCCTTCCCACACCCTATTGCATTCTTGTATTTCGCGTGAATTTTTGCATGTGACCCCTTAAAGGCACATTCCAGGACTATTGGGATATCACATCTCCTGTCGTGGATGGATAGTCCGACCAACCCACGTAGGCTGTACCTTTACCGAGGCGTGGATGTCAGTTCCTGGAGCGTGCAGAGCCAAAGAATCTAGCGCAACAGCTCGGCCCTGCCCGCCCCAGCCGGGGGTGTGGTGCAAGTATTCCGGTGCCGAGTGTGGGGTCAGGTTACTCAGTAGTGGGCTTATTTCACGAGGCGATTGGTTTACTGCCAACTTCAAGACCTTAGCTAGTAGCTGGTCTACCTATGGCAAAGATAAGAGTCGAAGAGTAAAGGCAGACCCCTGGCTGGGGTGGGCGGGGCCGAGCTGTTGACTAGATTCTTTGGCTCTGCACGCTCCAGGAACTGACACCCACGCCTGGGTAAAGGTACAGCCTACGTGGCCTGGGTCGACTATCCATCCACGGCAGGAGATGTGATATCCTGATAATCTTGGAATGTGCCTTCAATAGTAATATAATATGAATATATATAATAACAGAAGAATTAAAATTCCCATGAACGATCCCTCGACGCCCAACACGCGATATCCAGATTGGTCGCTTACCCTCCTAAGCAAGCAGACCCCTAGGCCGGTGCTCAAGCTGCGCATTTATCCCAGGTATGTCTTCAAAAGGAAAAAGTCGGTTCGATTCCGATACTGGCAAAGACAGCGTAGCGCCGTTGGTGATAGATGCAAACAGACTGTTCGAAGAGTCGGCTCATAAACATTCTGAACGCATCTTGAAGTTGCTGCACGGACAGTATCATTTTTCGTCTCTACCCCTGCGAAAGGCTCACTCACCAACAATTTTAATAAGCTCAGACTTAGGACATTAATACCATTGGCAGATGATTCACATTTGTCCTAACTCCGTGTGTACATATTCTAGCCGGCCAGACAGAGACGCCAGGGATCTTTCATCGGGTGTGTACCCTTATGTCAGGATTTTCGCAGCGCGGCATGTCGCAAGCGAAGCAATGCGGACGAGCTAAAGGCGCCATGTTGGTGGGTCCCGAAGCGATTACAAGTCAACTGCGTATCGCGCCCCTGACATTAACGTGTTAATCGTTCCAAGACCCAACTACCGTGACGAGCATAGCTCGCACACACTGCGTCGCACGCCGCTCGTAGTCATGCGAAAATCCTGACATAATGGTACACCCCTGTGTCAACGAGTAGTGCGCAACCAAGGGAACTGCACTAATCGGAAAGCTATATACCAATACTGGTTTGCCATGGTTAAAGTTGTATTGCTAAATTGCATTCACTTCAGTATTTCGAGCAAACACAATTACTGAATGCATTCCGCAGAAATATCAAGAATAACGTAATAAAACTTGAAAATCGCATTCAATTAAGAGAAAATGGATTTATCGAAGTGAATGTAAGGGTAAGCTGGTGTATGCTGTCGAGAGTAAACCATTTTTGTGACTTGCCGCACTTTTTGACTTCAATTAAAGACACCAGAAGGGGGTAATTTTGGCTTACGGTAGAACAGACGTAGTGTGGACGAGTCAAGTGGCCGCCATTGCACAAACTCGCAAATTTGACGCCTTGGCATGGTGCCAAAAGAAGATGTTTCTATTATAATTTTGTTTTTTCCTTTACTTTTTACTATGTTCTCTCTTATATTGTTTCCAGATCTACTTACATGAATGCTAATGTAGTTGGGAATGACCACTCCACTGCGCTGGGAGTCAGGTGCTACAACTAACGTTGGCCCATGGCCCGTCTCCTACAGCGGACAACTCGGAATGGATGCGCTGATGCGAATGGGATGCAAATACACACCGCAGCGTCGCGCTTTTGAGTCCGGGTTTTTTCGCCTATTATCGCTCCTAACCTTGAGTGTTCGTTACAAAATGCTCATTTCTTTGCACCTTCCTCTTGTTTCGGACCCCCCTCCGGTTCCTTTAAAGGCAGCTTTAGGGGAAATTCAGACGAAAAGTAAAAGAAGCAGTGGATATGAAAGCTGAGATGCCTGGTTACAGGACAGTGGAGAAAATACGGATGGAAATGGCCAAAAACCCGAGAAATAGGACCCCTTCCCACCGTTGGTTCTAGGCGCGGACGACCTTTCCGTCAAGAGACGGGTAGTCCGCATAGGTTTTCCATTGGCATTACAAAGACGTAAACATGAAGGGATGTTCGGAAATGCGACAGCATCTATTTTCATGTGGTGAGCTCCAAGTGTGAAAGCGCTCTGCGATACTTTCAATCCTGCCGATCTTCTTGACCAACCTTACCGTGACCAACCACTAATCACGTCGCCTGGAGGCGGGCTGTCCCAAACAAAGGCGGCTTGTCCTAACGAGGCCGCCTCCGCCACAGCTCAAGGGGCGCTTTCCGCGGGGGATTTCGCCATGCATAGGCCTTTCAGACCCGTAGTTTTTCATAAAATGACTCATCTTGGGATTTCTTATCACCCACATTACCCCCCCCCCCCTTACACTGTCTTTAAGGCAGGTGGATTTATACCGCATATGAAGTATGCCTTTACTTTTGAACTGTTGAATTCTGTAGAAATATGCGTCAGGACTGTGTAACCAGATCATGTCGAAGAGATATCGGTCGCCTGCTCTCTCCTCTAGCGCGCCGGCAATTTACAACGAGGCTATCTACTCACTTGATGATGGACTACCGACACGATTTGCATATTGGGATGTCCTAGATGGGCACTCGTGGAAATGACACTCACAGTTCGGTTGTATACAGGCCACATGCGCTCATATGTGTGCTCATGGGCCCAGATTTCCACATCTACACCGTATTCGTAGAATAGCTTCTCGAGACCATATGCATGCGTTTTCGGCAGACCAGTTCGTATCTGAAAGGCGAAATCTCGGCTATAAATCAATGCAGGGCTACAACCGCTCTTATCAGCTACAATTTTAAATACCTACAATGGATTCGTATTTCGTACAGTCGTCTCCATCAAAGTCCGAACAATACATCGGCCGATGACCAAATGTCAATATCCACGGCACATTGGCTCGGTTGTCGTTCGCTTTCTTCAAATGAAATCCTGATTGGTAGGTATATTGCTGTTAGTAGTGGTTTTCCTACAGATTCCATTTTGAGTGGATATTGGTAGGGGCTCCTATCGAGTCCGTATTGTCCTGCTCAAACAGAGGACAAAAGGCGACGTTTGAATGTCACATTTCGGACAAACATGCAAGCAGCGATTTCGTCGTTCCATGTGATTTATGTGATGGAAGGACCAGATATCGCACATGTTTCCAACACCAGTTCTTTGGTAGGAATTCTCCAATGAAATGCACGCAGACGTGAGGGATACCAGGTACCTAGCATCTTAAAGGCACAGTTCACGATAATTTTCGTGTCTGATCGTGCTCCATAAAGACTCTGGGGAGCTAAAGAACACAAGTGTGAAGAAAAAACGGAGAAATTTTTCGAAAACCTTGAAAATGAAGTGTTTCTGACTTCTGGATTCGACGAGTTTGCAGCTTAAAAGCAAGTAATATTTGGACAAGTTTCTACGTGATAGAATTCGATAAGGTTGTTTTTACAATGGGAGTATTTCCTATCATTTCTTATCGCAGTCGATATCATGCTTCTCATACACGTGAAAGCCACCGCTTACCAGCTGGTTGAATCGAAGATGGGTGTGGGCCATCTTGAGACGGTGGCCGTCATCTTATTCACAGGTTTCCTACGCGTTGAGCACCCATCCTCGCGCCGTGGTGATGGCACACGCTTTGCCCTTATGAAAGGGGCTATCTACTCGCTGATGGAACCAAGGTATTCATATTATCGTGAATTGTGCCTTTAAGTTTGCTGGATTGGCGGAATTGCTATATCGTATTTTTTTCATTATATAGAATAGCAAGATATCAAACATTTCCACCATTGTTGTTGATAATCTCTTGCCAACTTCAGGACACTTTTGGATCCCACCCTCCCACAATGGCACAACGAGAAGACGTCGGTGCGTCGGTGAGATCTTGAAGTTTCCTAGTCCAGGTGACGAGCTGGAAGGAGCAACACCGTTGGTCAAATGGAGCTGCACGATTACAGAGCGGCAATTGTCCACTTTGAGGCATGATTTCCTGCTAGCCTTCCTCTGAAGGTGAAACCATCCATAGCCATGGCTGGAAATAGATTTTGCCAGAGAAATCCACCTTATAATGGCTGATTGGTTCAGTTACGCACCCCCCCCCCCCCACTTGTGGTATTGCCGATAGTAGTAGCTCCCTCATGCAGCTTTCTGGCTGCATGAGGGAGCTACTACTATCGGTAATACCACAAGTGCGTTCTGCAGCCCTCCCGCTCAGTTTGTGTACATCTTAAGAAGTAGACGGTTTAGGCATAATTTCGTCCCAAAAATGTTGTATCCAGCTTTGAAGCATTGATAATAGTGGGCAACAGGCGCTAATTAGCCTCTTCAGCCTTCATATCCGAGTCGGAATGGAAGAGGTAAAAAGTAAAAGGTGGCGCAACGATGTACTGACGACCGGGAGCGAAACTAATTTCCATTCTTCAAACAGGGGAAAGAAGGTTGAGTGAGCGCAACTAAAAGGATGAGAGCTAATATGCATATGTTGAAGGTACGATAGCCTCTCCGACTAATCTAGTATTAGCCTCTGATTTACTGTTGACGATCTCAGTAAAAGGAAAAGAGACTAGCGGGCCTCCATATTTCCGCTTGGGAATTTTGAATGGGGGATGAATTCTCCTTCAAGATTGTTTCAAACCAACATTTTATCCTTTGTTATTTAAAGTTTGAGGGCATGAACTTGCCTGTACTACTTACCGAGAGGTCTTCGATCAGCCAGTTCCACTGGTTCAGAATTTGACTCCATCCGTATTCAGTGGAAAAGTAGAATTCTGTGGAGAAAATGACGAAATGGGCGCTGCCCAGATCAAAGCTTAACAGATTATAGAAAAATAAAGGCTGAGCAAACAAAAAGTTTGGCGAAGGAGCATCCTTTTGAATTCCATGCGCCATATGTATAAGTTGCGATAAAAGTATTGACCGCTTCACAAAGTCTTACCACTCAGACTAGAAAGGATGTATCCACATGATTTTTGTTCAGTATGGAAAGTTAATAAATATTTCGTTGCGTAGCCTTAGAACTGATAGGATCGGCTCTGACCCATACACATTTGGTGAGGAAGAGCGTATCCCGTCGGATGCAGGTGAGCGTTGTGCAAATCGTCCAAAGCTTTCGCCAAAACAGACTTCAGCGATCCGGAAAAATGGAGATTGCAGGAATCGCCCTCTAAGAATTTGCAGAAGGAATACTGAACTAGTTAGGATTCATGCTTTTGATGGTCACTGCTGCGAGGTGAAGTCGTGGAGGCTGTGCTGAGACCACTGTTGCTGTAGTCAGCCTTGTGAATCGAGACTGTTCCCCACTGCAAGCCATCCGATTTGAGTCAGCTAAAGTGTTATCTAAAGGTGTACGTGTCTCTTGACGACATTGTTGATTTACTTGTGCTGATTAGTTTTGGCTCCTATATCGCCGGATTTGTGGAACTTCGGCATTACGCTGCACCGTTGCTTACAACAAAGCCCCCCCCCCCCCCTAGATTCTTTGAGACTGAGGCCATTTGATTGTTCTGTTTCGTGATGAATACAGTGTAGCACAAAGCTTGCGCTACACCTCACAATTCACTCGCTGCTTTTGAGACCACTCCTACGAGATCGTGGGACGATTTGTGCGGCAATCACCTGCGACCCATGGCCAATGCTTTTTCTCATCCTCTTCGTCACTTGCCCAAGACAAAGGCGGCCTCATCGAATTCTGTTGGCATATCGATAGAAATCATGCTGATCCATCCTTTTTTCCTAGTATGGTGAAACCTTGTCAGGATATCGATGCTTTTGCCGCACTCTGTGCAGGCAGGAAAATTTTGGGAACAGCTTTGCAAAGAACGAACCTATAGAAATGATTATGTTCTGATTTAGGCATAGTAAAACGGCTAGCATAATGTGAGAAGTTGTATCCTGCCTAGAATCAAACAAGTTCTGCAAAGTTACACAAAATTACGTTTACACAATTGGTGGACCTCATGGTTACCGACGGCTGTCATATACGGTACATAGGCTGCAATCGGTTCGATCTGCCGTAGAAACTGATCTCCAACTCGACCGTCATCAGTATCCAGGTTATAAGCGAAGTCTCCTTAAAAGTGGTAGAGTAAAAAAGAGCGGAGCTCCAGACATAATCAAAGAAAGTTCTAACCATAATCTGAAAAAATTTGATTCAAAGAAGAGAATTTGAAGCAAAATTTGCTAAGTGATCAATCTGCAAAAATCATACTTAGGGGAAACCACTAGCGATCTGAAGAGCGAAAGGGATGGAAGGTGACGATCGTCGAATGAGTGTACATTTATGTACTCTAAAACGTCTTCACTCACTTATGATTCCACAACTAAAGTCATGACGTTCTCCAAGGGACATAGGGGCATTCAGGGATTGGGGCCCAGACTCATTTGGTTCACGTAAACAGGCTCAACCGTCAAACAACACCCCCATCCTCGAGGTTTCCTCCGTTTTTAGTCATACCCAACGGTTCTGTCTCCTCGGGACTGGGCTATAGATGGTGCCAGGAGTTACTCCAATGTCGATTTGAATAGTGCAAAAAAGTTGCGAAGTATGGCAGGAGCTTGATGGACCTCGAGTGGAAGCACGATTACATATATGTATGTAGGTCTTTACTGGGGCCCATCGAGCACTTTCCCTTCGAGTGAGTATTGTATCAACATACCGATCACGAAATGCACGCGTATTCAACTGGATGGGGTGACAATGCGATCAGAAGTTGGCATTTTCTTGCAACTTATTCTCTATCCTGGTTACCAAACGGCCTCGACGCATCGTTACATGCCTTGGGTCGCCTTCGAACGAGCCGTTCGCCTTGCAAAGAACATCGCCATAGACCGCACTGGGGTTCCACGTGCAAAGTGTCGTAATCGCTGGTCAATCCTAAAGATGTCCTGCGAGCCTAATCCCGAAGCTTTTCTTGGATCTCGCTCTCGTCTAGGACAATTTTTATCTTAACTTCCGTCCTCCACGCTAGAACTGTCCGTTTCCGTCGCCGCTGTCACCACGCAGTTGCCTGTCCTGGCAGCTGTCACCATAGTCAATGTGGTAGATGCATTCTAAGCAGGAGGGATCCTCTCAAGTAGGACGTGATCGTGGCGGCGATGGCTTGCGGTCACGTGCCAATGGTCGAAAGGGCTAAGGGATTCCAAGTCGACTAGATTAGACAGAGCGTCCACCCTTACGCGTTGAGGGAGGGACATGATTTTTTTTTGTTAATTAAAGCCACGTCCACATCAGACTTATACATATTGGCGTAAAAAAGCTTGGCTTTTCCTGGTTTATTTTTATAAAAAGTAACACGTTGATCGTGCAAGTGATTCTCAGACCTTTCATGCTTTATGGATCCACTCATTTTGTGATGCATATTCCTCACTGTGATGTTCACTTGTTAACAGTGCACCGCAAGTACGAAGCAGTGGTAACGCAATTAACGTAGGTGTCAAATTGAGTAAGATATTGCAAGTACTGATAGGCCGGGCTACACCACGCGAGACGTTCGTGCCTAGGCATTAAGAGTTCTGCATGGCAGAAATGCCCCTACGTTAACCCCATTCGGCAGTCTTACATGAGGCCACTGGCTCACACTAGTCGACGCAGTGTGCCCCGGCGGTGAGCCCATTCGCGTCTTTGAAAGAAGTGAAATTAGAAAGCTGGCTACGATTCTAGCAATTTTTTGAGAGCATAGGCTATGTGCTACAAGAAATCTCCACGGCTGTGTGAAAACGAAACTTTTTCCATGGTTCCATATTGAAGTTCGCCCATTAAGATTACTTTCTTTTTCATCACTTACCTACGTGCATAACCATGTCGATATCACCGTCTTGTGCCATTCGTTGTAGTTTTCCCAAAGATCGTGCATTTTGATTACCCAAGTCTCCAAATACGGCAATCTCATAACCACCATCTTCCCGAGGAGTCAACGCCGTGAACCTGTAGATAGCGCTCCATCCATGTTCACTTCCCACACGATATTCTGCAATGGACGATATAAGAAACTCAAAATATCTGAATTCTATAATATTTGTGCTGTTAGAATAAAATAAGTCGAATAAAAACTCAAAAAACTGAATTCTATAATATTTGTGCTGTTGAATAAAATAAGTCGTAACAGCTATTTTGACCCACGGTATGTTTTTCCGGGCGCTAGCCCTGAAATAGTGGCCCGATGAATATATCGTCTCGTCGATGACTTCGGATTGTCAACGAATTCACTACAGTGACCCTCAATCACCTGAAATAGATTTTCGACGTTTTCTTCTCCGATGTCTCCAGTGGGGAAGGTTGTAAACTCTCTTCGAAACCCGAAATAATACACGAATGGGTAGTGTAAGTGGAGTGGCACCGTGGCATGCGCCGTTGGGACTCAAATCCCTTATCACCTTAACCAACCGAGCTTTTTTACTTCTGAGCGGCTAAGTTTCTATCAGCACCGAATGCACATCCGTGCACTACTACCTCGAACCAAAGTCGGATTAGTGGAGCTTCCCAGATTCAACAACGCAAGCGATTCTTTAAATATGTATATTGGTGGAAACCAGCTGTTGCGCGAGGCAAATAGGCGAGAGCCTCATAATTACTTGCTCACATAAGTACAAGTACCTTCCAATAATTGCTTTATCTTTCTACGGAAGTGGTGTTGAGAAATGTTGAGCTCTCAATAATGATACCCCTTAACTTATTCGTTGATTCCGTAAGCGAAAAGTGAGGCATGCATGGGTTGACATAGCTTGATCGCAAAAGAGGACATTTATTAGATGATAAACATTTTAGAAAAATTTCAGTGATTTTCATGCTGAGCGATCTTGTTCATAAGTGCGTCCTCGTATTGGCTCATTGGCTCAAAGCGCTCCATTCGAATCATTTCCCACAAATTTTTAAAAACTTCCTTCTCGTTCTTCTAGCAGTTAGATGGTACCGCATTGTGTGTAAGG
The DNA here is from genome assembly GCA_963978905.1 of Trichostrongylus colubriformis. Classification (NCBI taxonomy): domain Eukaryota; kingdom Metazoa; phylum Nematoda; class Chromadorea; order Rhabditida; family Trichostrongylidae; genus Trichostrongylus; species Trichostrongylus colubriformis. Next base: position 17,811,665 of record OZ022258.1, on the reverse strand, counting down.
GCAGAAGCTGTGAAATGATCCCTTCATTCCCCCCGCCTTTACAACTTTTCGGAATCGTGTAGCAATAGTGCTATATCAATCTGAGCAGATGGTTTTATGAAGCAGTTCGAATGGTAATAACCCTGAAGATTTTCCATTTAGAGTGGGAGGGGTGTATATGTAGACTTATGTCGAATTTTTGCTTTGCGACGTTGCACTTTCGGCGTCATCAGCACAACTTGCCGCGGTCGGTTGGAATTTCGCTCAGGAAACAATAACATTTGCGCCCTAAAATGACAAAATAGTAAGATAAAAAGTAAAAGAAACGATAGCAAATTCCAACTCGTAGAACCTCGGCATCTTAGATCTTCTTCTGTTGTGCCAACGAGGTTGTTGGGTGTAATATTTAGGGCCTTTGAGGAAGACAATCTCGTCGAAATGTCAGGCCATCAATAAATATGTATTCCACCCAACAACCTCGTTGGCACAGCAATGGAAGATCTAATACAAGAAACAATAGCATTAAGTGATAATAATTCTAATTGAAAAAATAATAAATTTTGCCGTAAAACTACAAAGGGAGCGTTGCAATGCACGCCATCACACGCGAAGAGATGCTCGCGCGGCCGCGCGAAAATTTGACATAGGCCTACATACCCGGGTGCGAGAGTGTGGTCCTGACAGTTTTTACAACGTGTTGCATAGCGTCACTTTGTGAGAGAGTGGTTTGCTCTCGTTACTTACTGTTGTTGGTCTTTTTTGCAGCTTCTTCAACTCATTAAAACTGAGTTCAAGCAGCAGCAGCTCCTCCTTCTGATCCCTTTGAGCGCAAAGCATTGGTTAAAGACTTCGCATCGTCTGTTTTGACAGCGGTTTTTGATTTTCCACATGGTTTACCTCGCCCAAACCACTACGAGAGTTGAGATGAGATGCAGCAGATCTTCACAAGCTCCAACAGGAGTTGATGACCTCTGCAGATCTTATTTACAAGATGAAAGACGAAAGAGTGGAATGCGGAAAATTGAAAATTTCGAATGCCTCATTACTAGTGTATTACAAAAAATTAATAAATTATTATTAATGTGAGCAAACTGTTATACAGGGAGTGCCAAAAAAAGTAATTTTGTCTCCTCCACTTTCAACCCCACTTTAGTCGAACTTCAGCAGACTCTGATGAGGTATTTTTGTCTCCAGATTCAAGAGCATACTTCGCTCTATCACTATACTCCACAACAGCCTTCTGCATGGGCAGGAACGGTAGCGAGGAAGAAGTGAACAAGGTGTGTCACCTCAACTGGGCAAAATCCCAAGTTTCGTCGCTCTCGTTCACAACCTTACTAATGTCCGTTCACTCTGGGTACTGAGGGGAATCATATTGGGTGGTGTTCTTGAACACTCCGTTTTTCCCGGGTTTCCAGGGCCCTTCGTTACCAAGAACCAGAACGTGTCGTTACCACTGAAACCCATCCGGAGGCAGGTTTGAGGCATAAAAAATGATACTTCGGATCATAGCAGCACTGTCCGAGCAGCAAGGGCTCTGTGACTTCTACGAAGCGAAGGACCAATCCTTAGGAAGCTTCCCACAAAGACTTACCACGGAACCCGCTCCGCTGTTATGAGCGGAGCTTGATACCGAAGTGCTCTAAAGCCCGACTGCGCCGAATGAAGGCTCCATTTTGATGAAAGTGAAAGTGGTGAGTCTCAGGTTGCTTCTGGTTTCAGAGGAACATTTCGGGAACGTTTTGTCCCAATACTCTTATCCCTTTCGTTACCCTGTGTTTTGTATACCTGGCGGATGTGAGCTGTGAGCAAAATTACTTTTTTTGGCACCCCCTGTATATTGTATGAATAACGGTCAGATGTCGAGTGTAGCAGCCGTCAGCAAAACACACTACAGTTCAGACTCTTATGAAACAATGTCAATGCCCGAAATAGCACTCAATTTTGAACAACTAGGGATCATGAGACCGGAGGTGAGGGCCGATTCGTCGAATTTTCGCTTCGCGGCACCCGTGGCACCGTCAGTGTGCGTCGTTTGAAATTCCACTCAAAACGCAATTTGCTGGTACCGTGAAGGATCTTCAAAGGATGCAGTTTGGATGCTTAGGAGGTTTGCCTATGTTTTTACTGTTTTCAGAAGAGAAAGCTGCGAACGAGACGTACTCGCCGAGGGCGATCTCGCGAAAATTCGACAATTGACCCTTACCCCGAGGTCAGAGAAGGCCTTGTTGAAAAGCAAACTCCATCTCCTTTCACCTCAGGCTTTGCGATATGGTTAATTCGCATGGGTTTCGAACCACATGGGTCGAAAAACCTTCGCAGATGGAAGGGGGTAATACTTTTGTTTTCAGGCAGTGGTGAGTTTACCTTTAAAAATTTCTCCCAAATTCCTCGCCCTATTGAGTAATTTGTGGACTAGTGAGGCGATCTCTAGAGGTCGTCAGTCAATAGTCCTCAGTCCACAGTACCAGGAGCAATGCTGTGATTATCTCAAGAGCGCTGAGCTACGGGTAAAGCTTTAAGCTTGGGCGCGTTTAGACGACCTTTTTGTGGAGGCATCATTAGTAAAGGTAGTCATGGGAAGGTCGACCGGGATAGTTTCTCAAAAAATCTTCCGTGACTCCAATCTTGATCATGACATGCAGCACCTTTGGTACCAAGAATAGTGTGATCACTACATCAGTTAGGGCCATTAATGTCGAACACTGCGTAGGAGCTTCTAGATAAAACCGGTCCTGATCGAGGTGCACAGCTTTCATCACAAATCCTCTTTCCTGATAATAGTTGAATTCCATTATGCTTTTTCAGTCCTATTTTAGTGTAGAGCACTGACAACAAAGACGGACAGACTGCGAATTTGTTACCTTCTCCATTTTCTTATCAGTGATTAGTCCATAATTTACCAACGATTTCCCCGGATCATCGAACGTTAACCAAGTGACTACCATTTCTGTTGGTGAATCTGAATACACAAACTTTTCACGAAGCCTGCTCTCGAACACTTTCGAGTTTCGATATGAAACTTGCCTCTCGAAATGAAAATATAAAATGAGAAAATGACCTCCCATGGAGAGATGAATCTGTTCAGGTTGTCCATAGTCCGGTCCATAATTAGGATCTGCCGTTTTCCATTTAGGGACGCGATTTGGTGAGAGGTATTTTCGCGCTGTGATCGACAAGAAGATGGCGAAGAACCATAGAAGCATCACCTTGAAATCATAATATCAAGAGCATGCATTTTTTCCATGCTTTTCGGAAATATTGGAATAATATCAAATAATTATTATGGGTGCATAAGTTTTGCGTTCTTTCAGCATGCGAGTACTGCAGATTTTGCAGACATTCAGGGAGTGTCAAAAAAGTAATTTTGCTCACCGCTCACATCCGCCACGTATACAAAACAAGGAAATGAAATAGATAAAAGTGTTGGGGCAAAATATTCCTGAAATGCTACTGTAGAAACAGGATCAAGCTGAGATCATACTTTCACCTTCCAAAATACGGAGCCTTCAGTCGGCGCAACTGGACTTCAGGGCACATACGGTATCAAGGTCCGCTTAAAACAGTGGAGCCAGGTTCCGTGGTAGGTCTTTTGTGGGAAGCTTCCTAAGGATCGGCTCTTCGGATCATGGAAGTTACACAGCTCTTGCTGCGCGGAGGAAGCTGCTAAATCCGAAGTGTCATTTTCCTGTCTCAAACCTTCCTCCAGGGAGGTTTCAGTGGTGACGGCACATTCTGGTTCTTGGAAATCGAGAACGCTGGTAATGAGTACCCGGAGTGAACGGACCTTAACAAGGTTGTGAACGAAGGCGACGAAGTCTCCGATTTTGGGTGTTGAGGTGACACATCATGTTCACTCGGAATAATCTTCCGATCTGTTCGTGCAAAAAGCTGTTACGCAGTTTAGTGATAGTATGAAGTGTGCTCTTGTATTTGGGGATGGAAATACCTTGTCAGATTTGTCTTAAGTTCGATTAAAGTAGGGTTGAAAAAGGAGGAGAGAAAATACTTATTTTGGCACCCCTTTATATAGGCAGTATAGCAATTATCGTCTTCCACTTTAGGTCCAGCTCCTTACTTCCACTGACTAGGCATGACTTCTGCCTAAAAGTTCACAAGCTACGATTCAGGTTATGCATACGCATTTCATTCGGAACGTCCAAGTATAAGAAGACACGTAGAATGTAGCGAAACTTCGGAGTTCAACCCCTTCTTATTTCCCACCTTATCTTTGTAGCAAACGCTTTCCTTTTCTTGGTAGTCTTAGCACGTTAGAAGCAAATCTGCTTTTCGGAAAATGGTGGAAGCAAGTTTCATCTAGTTTCTTGAGGTGTTGGCACAAACAGAAAAAATAACCCAACTCCCATCTCCAAGCATCATGTCCTGCAGATCTCCTGCCGTTGGAGGACATGGAGGACAGCATAAGAGGATTTCATAGCTCTCACACTATTGGCATGTCTGATTTACAAAGTTGGTAAGGTACCCCAACTGCTTACAACTTCTCGAAGCCAAAGCTCGAAGGTCATTTAAAAATCTGTTAATTGTCATATGAGTGGAATAAGAGTTCTCGTACTTATACCATGGTCACTTTCGAATTCGATTTCAAAACTTCGGGGATACTCTTCTGTCCGGTGGGCGTCCTACCGGTGGGTATGAAGATGCGCATCTCGTGATCTAGAACCAAAGGAGCAGCGGGACATTGTACAATGATAGATGGCTAATAGTGAGTGCAGCATAAATAATGCAGCCGATTCCCTATTTACGGATCTTGAAGACATTATAAATTAGAGTCTAGCAATGGGGAATCATCGGCGCAAGAGATCAGGAAGTGTCGCAAGACTTATGCAACATACGCATATTCAATCAATACATACATATGCGATGAAAGTGAAAAAAACCAAATTAGTCGCAAGCTGAATCGATCGCCAGTGGCTGATAAAGTTCTACAAATAGGAAAAGAGAGTCCAACAAAATAATGGGCAGTCTGTTCCACCTATTTTTCGGATGGAATTCGTTGGTCCCTGGGGCTTTCCAATGTAAGCTAACCTATTGCACTATGGAGAGCAATACAAGGAACTACACAATGTTACCACGAAAAAGTCAAACACAGCGACGTTCACTTTAGTAACCCGCAGTGGTCCAGATGTTAAGATAACGCTCGCATGACCATTGAAGAACATATTCTCTGATCAGAGGAGTAGTATACTTGATAAGAAAGCCGATAGAGTGATTTGCTAACAAATATTTCAGAGCTGTCACGACCGTCAGAATCCAGACCAATGATTGCACCATGATTTCATGGTAGCTCTTTCAAACGATTGTCGCACTAAATATACATATTCGAAAGTACTGATGAGAAGTGAACATGGGCGGAGAGACAAAAGAAAATCGGCTTCCATCACTATGAGTAGGAATTTACTTGTACTCAGAATAATCGAATCAATGTACCATAATTATACCAAAATCTATTTTTGGAATCCTCCTCAACGCGCTTATGCAAGGAAAGAACTTCAACCTATGCCTAAAAAAGTCGATAGTTTGTGTCTTGTTTCTTGTGATTGTTTAAATTATTTAATGTTGTGCGGTAGACAAACAGGTCATTAGTGCTTAACTTCTGTGTTTATCTATTAGCGTAGGGAATGAAGCTGCCTCTGATCAAGGTCATGGAAGAAGTAAGTTCATGTATTTCCACGAAAGAGAAATAAGAGATTCGAGGAGCATGAAATTGGCAGAGACACGAGGAGAAACAAAATAGTGAGATCATTCTTGGCAAAATTCGATCGCCCATAAAGCATGCAATTCGCGAGAAAAAGTAATTCACACTATGAACAGAGTAAAGCAAATTACACTCTTTCGTGTGCGGAGGAAGGCTGTCATTTCGATATTTTTTCTAAGCGTGGTGCAGGATGTCTAAAATGCCTTAAAATACCTTCCGTCAGTAAGGCTGGCTCCATGCATTGCACCGGCAGGGCATGGCTGCGTTCACAGGCAGCGAGGCAAAGTGGCCTTGGGAAGGTGGGGTGTGTTTCGTTATGTCAGGACGCCGCGCGGCACAAAGCTGCGAGCGACGTTTTCGCACGAGTTCATTGCCCTCGGTGGGAATCGCGTGTAATTGCACCGGAAGGGCGGCGACCGTATCGACGCCTACTTTTATTCATTTCGGCGTGATATTGAGCTTGCTCTTGAATTGTTTATATTTCGATAGTCGGGATACGTATGAATTAGTTCATCTTGCATGTTTCCAATTTACTTTAAGTTGATAATAGTGTTTTGCATGCAGTCATTCCATTTTCTATGCTGTGTTACCTTTTATATCCATCATGTTTGCTGTCCTGCAACAAATGCCGCACTAAAGTTAAATTAATTGTATTATTGTACTGTTCTGCTACTATTGTATTGTTTAAATTGTATTAAGTTGTATCAGAGTGCGCTTCTTGTCACGGAGGGAGGGAGGGGGGAGGGGGGGGGGGTGGAAGACGCACTTTTTACCGACGTCAACTGAAGCTCCTTCCCCCTCTAGTCTTTGGCTACAACTCATATCCCCTTCTCCTTCATGAAAAAGCATCTGCCTAATAATTTGTCTCATCCGCTCCAGCCTGAGCCTAGGGAGGGAAAGAAGGTTGACGTGGGTGAAAATTTTGCGTCTCCCACCCGACTTTATTTGACCCTATACTACTTCTAATGTGAACACTGAAACACCAAAATGAGCTAAATTTGTACATATTCAAATGAAAACAATACAAAAACAAGTCCAATATAGCGGCAAAGTGAATAAGAATAGGCGTCGATACGGTCGCCTCCCTTTTGGTGCAACGCGATTCCCATCGAGGGCAGACTACTCGCGCGCCAATGTCGCGCGGAGAACGTCGCGATGCGGCGTCTTGACATGAGGGTACACACCAGGGGAGGTGCAGTGACGAGCAGGCAATGAGGCAGGGTGGCAGGGCGGAGAAGCAGAGGCACACAGCCACGCCTTGCTGCCGTCACCGCATAGTATAACACGGTATAACGATGGAAACGGCCACCCGCCTTCTAGCAAAGACGGAATGTGCCTTCAAAGGTTTCAGTAGTGTACTACCGTTTCTACCTCCCTGTCTTCTTCAGGGGCCTGGAGACGGCTCGAAGCTTTCGATTCGTTAATTACTGGAACAAGCGCCCTGATCCCGAGACGTCATTTCATCCGTGTTAAGCACACCAGACCGCCGAGAGCACCGGCTCCTTGGTAGCAGACTTTCTGCGATTTAAGTTCAGCCTACATTTCTTTAAAAGCAATGGGGCAGCGATGGAGTAGAGCATGTGCGGCAGTTGCTTCGCGATCACGGTTTCGATCGCAAATTTTGGCGGCACGCGGGGTTGTTGTAAGGCCCCGGTCATACTCACCACAGGCAGAGCGTGGCTGCGTTCACAGGCAGCGAGGGAGAGTGGCATGGGGGAGGTGCAGAGATGACGCAGGCAACGAGGCAAGGTGGCATAGGCGAGAACGCAGGTATACGCAGCCATCCCCTGTCGCCGGCATCGCAAAGCACGACCGCAGCCTAACGTAGGCTTTCTTGTCTTCAGTTCACGCTACTGTTGGCACACCGCTATAACGGCAGTACAAGGGTTGCAGTCTACCCCCAATGTCGCAAACAGCAACGATTTTTTGTGAAACCCCATATTAACCCCCATGTCGAGGCTCGCGGCGAGCCAGGTGTGGCCTGTCTGCACCGATGTAACAAGATACAAAATGCCATATTGGCATATAAAAGATCAGCCTCCATACCATTTGTGAAATTTTAAATCCCTCTTCGCTGCGACGCGAAATATGAATTTCCGATCAAACAGACAGACACTCACAAACACACACATACATACACACACCAACAGACACACTCAGCCGATTATATAAAGATTATAATGATTAAATATAGATTAAAAGACGACACATCGTGCCGAAATTCCACCAAGAAAGATCGTGCGAACTAATTTGTTGCACAGGGAAGAAAAAAATCATGAAAGTAAGAAATCGAGAGGGTTTCAGAATGCCTTTACTTCCTACTAATAGTCGCACCGTTCAGTGGAAATAAATAGACAATTAAAGGAACAGGAAATAAAAGGGGTGTAGTGAACAAGCTCAAAAAAGCCTCATTCTCGTTCTAGCTTTTTACAAAAATTTTTCATTTCTTGACGAGCAGTACACTGACGTCACATATTGCGTAGCACACATTTCGCTCAACGTGAGACTTCGGGACAGAATACCACTGTAAAAAAATGTGTTACAGAAAGTATTATTCAGCACGAATGTAGAACGGACTACCAAAGCACGTCGCCAACATTTCATTCAGTCATCACCATGAGTTTCAGGTACATGTATAGAAAAATCGTGTTCATTGTTAGGAGAAGACACTGCACGAAGCATGGACAAAACAGTTTGGTATCGTCTGTTTCCATCACTTATGAGCTTGGCTTAAGAAAACGTCCACTCTACAGTAGACACACTTGCCCAAAAAAAAAACAAGCGAAGAATAGAAATAAAAGGAAGATTTCTAAACATGAAGTTGAATAGGGTCCAAGGGATGCTTCGGCGATTGCGAAAGTGTTGTGAAGCATTAACAACGATAACGGCAAATGGTCACAGCTAATGGAGGTCAAGCGTCTTGTGTGCCAAAGCACGTGTTCACACTGGGGATGACGTTATCAGCACTATCGTTTTGATAGCGAGTTTAGAAGTGCTTATGAAATTGCCAGGATGAACAAAAGCAACCTTTTTCAGGATTCCATGCACTCGACCCTCCTTAATGATTTTGGGTTCCTTGATCTTCATTATGATTTTTTTTACTAATTAGAACAATTGTGGAGCAATTAACCAATTCCGTGGTGATATTTCGGTCTCGTCCGTGTTGGATCGGAACTTCGTGAACTGGGACGCTCCCTTGATTACATGTTATCCCACCATAGGAGACAATTATTTTGATTGCTAAAAACGAAAAACAGTTCAATTTCCAGAGGTGCTCCTGTACCGCTATCAGTCGCATGTCTGTAAAGCACGAAAGAAAAATTTCTTGAAATGCTTTCATTGGACATTGATAATGTGTACAACCATACTGTAATTGGTATCATTGTTGCTCACGAACTTCGGTAGTCGGTTTTATGAAGAAACGGATCATAGCATTCCCGGCACTTAAATTCTGTGAGCGGAGACCATGTTGCCCAAAATCCACGCCATCATGCCCTTTTTTGAGAGTAAATGAAGTTTATTGCCCACGTGCTGACCTTGTGAGGGGTTTGTTGCAAGTCTACCGGTGATTGTGTGGTGGCTGGTCACCCATGAGTGGGTTTACTTCACGAGACGATTGATTTACCACTAACTTCAACATCTTGGCTATGTATGTAACTGGTCTACTTTGTCGAAGATAAGGAGCGAAGAATGAAGGCAGATATTTCCGAAGTTAAATATATAATAAATAAAATGTTTGTTTCTTAAATGATTAGGTCAGGGCATCTTCCATCAAATCTTATTTCTAACCGGAGCATATACGATCCATTATGAAGGTGGAAACTAGTTACTGTCACAGTCCATAATATATTACAATGTTTTAGTCCTACAAGAACAATAATTTCGTCATTTCTAATGTGAATAACCCTTCACACAACGCTGGTGTTCAGACCAGGAACACTGGTCAGAACACTTGCACGCCACCCACCTTGTGAGTAGTTTTTTGACGTGGCCTAAAATCTCTCATTAATTTTTTTTTGTGCTGTCAAAAGTGTGCATCGCAACCATCTTCTCTTGATCTGGAAGTGCTGATTTGGGAGAAGGTTTTTTTCAGACTGTCCGAAAAACACAAGACAACCGGTTAGATCGTTCTAATAACTAATGTTCGGGAACCACTCCTCACCTCCCACAGTGATATGCAGTTTGAATCGATTGCCAATTACAATTTCTAAAATAATACTACACACATTGCGCCTAACCGTTATTGTGTTGCTGCTACAGATCTGTCTTTGCTTTAGTTGCCTTTGGAGATGATGGGTAAGACATATCGGCTGGCTGGACCGAAGGACGCCTGCTCAGTTTAAGTGAGCGTGACCAGGCCGGGCTCTCTCAGGGACAGTGCCTCTATCCGCCCTGACAAGTTTTAAACAACCTTATAGTTGGGGTTTTTCCAAAAGTTTGATCAGCGGACAATCTCTCGATCCACATGTAAGACCTCATCACCTGGCAACTGGCTCTGGCGTTTTCGCGCATACTACTTGAGTGGTAGCTTTGTATTTCCAAATGATTGAAATTGGAAAATTTTTGTGAACCAGCAGCACAACCCTTGTAGGTTATGGACTATAAAAAAGTATACGTCGTACCCGATGAAGTTGTTATGGCACCCGACTGGTACGAACGACACAAAAAATTTTGCTGAATATTAGTCTCCGGGTATTACTGTGTAACAGGAAACGATTACCTTCGGAGAGCATACGAGTGGAAAACATTGGTCGCAAGAACCGTTTGCCGCTTATTTGTATTGGCCACTTTAGTCACTTTACTAATAGTTAGTGTTTAGGTCGGTGCATGATTCCTGCGACACTTCCCAAATTTCTTGTGCTTTCACTGCTCTTGCACTTCATTAAGTATTGATTTGCATGATGAAATAGAGCGTGCTCCGATGATTCTCCTAAAAGTACACAAAGTGACCTCGTTACAGCAAGAATTGGTCCAAATTCATAAGCTCATCTTCAAAGACATACATAGATCCACAATTCACAGAAAGTGTCGTCAGGATCCTTAGTTGAGCTAATAGCTGTTTTTATTCATTCTGCACTCAACGTTGTTGCCATCTATCATTTTACAGCCTCCCGCCGCTCCATCGGTTCAGAATCGGAAGGTGCTTATGTTATTGTCGGGTGTGTGCAAATATGACAGCGAATCGCATGGGCGCCCGCGGCGAGCGGCGCGGCTAGTGCGAGTGCCAGTGGCAGGGCATGGCAGCCTTCAAGCGAGGCAGTGTGGCATGAGTGGAAGCGCAGACGTGACGCAGTCATGCTCGGCTGGCTCATAAGGGCAATCGATACGGCGAGTCGTACTGGTGGCGCCGCGAAGCGATTCGCTGTCAGATCTGCACACACCCGTTGTTGTCCACCCACCACAGCTACATGGACGTATACTGGACAGGATGATATCCCAGCGCTTGGAAAGCGAATTCGAAAGGCACCATGGGATTAGTAACAGCAACAGTTTCGACAACTTGCAGCGCTCTAAATGCTCATGCCTTCCAGAAACTGTAAGCAGTTTGGGTGACTTCAGTGAGTCAAAGAGGGGTTCAGAATCTTTCTTGTGTCACGAGACATTATGGTTCGAAATGAAAGCTATATACCCCATGTTAACCATAAGGAGGGATACCACTGACAAAGTATTAGGTTGGTGAAAAAGTCCTGGGACACTGAGAACTTTTCTTTCAAATTTTAAAAACTTTATTTCTTCGTCATTTCAAATCACAAAGTAATCACCTTCTGCCTCGATAACACTTTGCCATTTTTTGGGCAGATCACGAATACCTTTTCTCCAGAAGGAAGCTGGCTGTGAGTCGAAGAAGCGCGTCACCTCCGATTCAAGTTGAGCTTGATCATTAAATTCCTTATCTCTGAGATTTTGTTTGAGGGCCCTAAATAGGTGATAATCGGAAGGGGCAAGGTCGGGCGAATACGGAGGGTGAGGCAGTACTTCCCATCCAAGATCCTCCAACTTCTCCCGAGACATTCTTGCAACATGAGGGCGTGCGTTGTCATGAAGAAAGTAAACTTTGTTTCGTCCTAACCGCTTTTGTTGCATTGCCTCGCTCAACTTCTGCAGCTGATTAGACTAGATGCTTGCGGTTACTGTGGTACCACTTTCGAGAAATTCGTGGCAAAGCATTCCTTGTGAGTCCCACCAACAGCACAGCATCACCTTTTCTTGATGGGTGTCCGTCTTCGATTGAGTCGGAGCCGCTTCTCCTTAGGGAAACCACTGGACTCTCCTGCTATGATTCGCGTAGAAGACCCAGGATTCATCCCCTGTAACGACCCCTCCCAGAAAGTCCTTAATCCGGAATCGACTGAGGAGAGACTGAGCGATGCTTAACCTCGATGACCGATCTGAATCGCTCAGTTCGTGGGACACCCAAGTCGAAATAAGTCGAAATAAGTTCAGTGTTATCTACGATTGTGTGGCTATTGATCTGTAACGTCGATCGACCCACGGATCCTTTTTTCGAATTTTAACTTTTTTTTGAAATTGGTGTCCCAGGACTTTTTCACCAACCTAATAGTAAAGAATCGTTGCCACGTGTGGCAGTAACTGAACTTGAGGTCAAAGCTATTTGCTCCATATTTCCTCTGAAATCCCACAATCAGTGCTGTGCCCACCAATGCTACTGTGATGACCACTTTACGTAATATTATAGATAACTAAGGAAACTGGCTAGCAGTGTGTTTCACCTTATTCGAATGGCGACTCATTTGTTTAGCAACATGGTGATATTCCACCATGTTGTAGAGATAAGCAGTGAGAAACAAAGAGCTGAAGCCGTAAGATATGACGTTCCATTCTTTCTGCGCATTCTCTTACTTTTGTGTTCCAAGTGCCACTTAATCAGGGTCGTGAATGTCACATAATCAAAAAGTTCAATTACCTAGTCCAACTCAAACTCTTCTTCATGGGTTTCTCAAATCGTAGCTTGTGAACTAGGTAAATGGGAAAAGACAATTATGATTATACTGCCTATATAATATATACCAGTTGGCTGGCGCATACTACTACATATGCGCGTCATAGAGTAGGCGTCCATATGTAGGTCGATCGGAAATGATTTTTTTCTATGAAACTTACTCACGGGTTGCAACACGCTCAGCCCACTGAGGGCGGATTTCCGCTCATTCGAGAAGTCAGCCCAGCAATTTTCTATATTTAGGTTCGAATCACCTGAATATAGAAAATGGTGAAGCGCCGCTAACATGATTGGCTCTCAGGCGACCCTGAGTCTCCCAGCAAATGAAGAAGCTCCAAGCAAGGTCAAGCATGAGTCGAGGAATCCGCAAAAGAAGTCGTGTCATGGTTTGGAAGGAGGGGGAACGCATTTCACAAAAAAATTTCTCGACTCCAGACTGGACCCTAGACTCTGGCGCATCAGAGTGAAGCAAAACTATCCAGGTCGCCCGAAGTACACCAGGTCTTTCATCTGTCGGGAGAATTAGCGTGGTCTCACTAAAGTGAAGTGCTAGTTCAGCTTTAGTCTGGCTCACGAGCCGTCATGACTTGAATGGGACTCGACGGAGTAGTAAATTCTGGAGGTGGTGTTCTACCTCTACCACGTTATCTTCAGCCTGTCAGCTTCAAAATCTCGCCATCGTAGAGGCAGTGGTAAGGGAAAGCTAAACATTTGTCACACTTCAATTCCTGTTATAAATAAAAATTAGAATCACTCCCACCTTTCAATGCTGCTTTCAGAGCATTAGGGTTCAAGTAACTGACCGTGCACAATTCTGCGGAACACTCACTCAGTGCAATAATTTGTTTCTATTGTTTTTGATCCATCGTTCATTCAGTCCATAAATTATGTAGCAGCGATTGCACGTAGCAGCTGTCAGCGGGCTAGGATTTTCGATGATTTCTGATTGTTGGTCTGGCAGGTACTAAATATGTAAGTCTCATTAGAAAACCAGAAATTTGAACGCTGTTGACGGCAGCGTGCACTAAGTTTACCCAGATTCATTGAGATTTCGCATGATATGCCCTGTAGCTTTATAAAATCACAAAAAGGACAAAAAGTTGTGTTTGTTTGAGTAATAAATGCTAAAACAAGTAAACACTTAATCAAATTCCCTTCGAAAAACTTTCAAAATTGTTGTCAATGTGAAAATTACAGATTACTACTTTCAGCATTTGCTGCCTGTGAGATTGGGAGCGAATCCTTCAGCAATCACACATGGATTTTGACATGTACGCTTTCATCCGATAATCAAAGGGTTACTGCAGGCTGCAACTGTGTTTTTTGGCCACATTGGCCCCGCCCTTTTGTCCAAAGCTATTCGTGAGGTACTCGCATTGAAATTTCTTTTAAAATAATTTTTCACTTTTTTCTAGGTCAGTTGGTCTGCTATAATTTTCTGTAACTCATTTGACTGAGAGAAGAAGGATTCAATTTCTGTCTCGAAGATGTGTGCCATTAGGACAGAAAACTCGCGTCCAAGCATTGAAGCGCGACTAATGTGGTTAGGTCACTACATCCAAAATAAGGCAATAGGACACTGCTATCGCTATATTAGGTCTGTGCAGAATAAATGGCCAAAACGGAACACTTTTTTTAAAACGCCATAACTTCGCTCAGACACAACTTTATTTGTCGAAATAAAAACCATTCGGATCTACACAATCTTTCCAACGATCTGGTAAAGAAAGTATGCCATCATGATCAAATTTTGGATTGCAAAAATTAATAAAGTCAACGATGGCATTTTCAACCTGCATAGTTTCGGCGAATTTTTTTTTGACGCAGGTTTGCATCGAGAACCGGGAAAAAGTGGTAATCCGTCAGGAATAGGTCTGGGGAATAAGGGGGGTCAGGGAGCATCTCGATCAGTTTCTGCCGGGTGACTTGCGAACTGTGAGGTTTTGCGTTGTTTTGCGCACCCAGTAAAAAATGGTGCAGTCAGGCATCGAGCCTCTCCCTCACCTCGCTTATTCCCCAGACCAATCCCTGACGGATGACCACTTTTTCCGGGTTCTCGATGCAAACCTGCGGCAGAAAAATTATGCACGGTAAAAATGCCATTCTTGACTTTATTGATTCTAGCAATCCAGAATTTGATCATGATGACATATTTTCTTTCACAGATCGTTGGCGAAATCCTGTAGATTCGAATGGTTTTTATTTCAGCAAGTAAGCTTGTGTCTGAGCGAAGTTATGGCCAGTTATGTTTTGGCCATTTATTCTGCACAGACCTAATAGAACCGAATCTATACGGCGCCACTAGCTCGCACCTATCGCGTTGTTGCACTCTGGGCTCTAACGACGCGAATTCTGTCCTAATAGGATACGGCCTTAGTTCCGATTCCCTGAAAGCACATCGGCCAGAGTAAACAGGGGATAAAGTAACGGGATTCTTCCTGAAAGCACTTCATTGTCCCGAGCTCTTTGCCACTAACTGTTCCCCTGTGAAACCACAAGATACAATCTTCTTGAGGTCAGTGTGGTAACATTCAGAAACAAAAACAATGTTTGGGGACCATTAAAGCAGCATTCTGACATGGCTAAAATTGTGCGTCATGGTGTGGAGACAGCTGTCGCCGTTGCCACTAGCATACATAAGGCATCAATACTTTATACATGAAGCTAGTTTGATTAAGCCTTCTCCTACTTCGAATTCGATGAATAGTAGACATATTCGCCTGCGAAAACAAAGTAATCATTTGTCCGGTGGCGGGTCATCGGATATCTTTAAACAAGCAAAACTGCCCGTGCTGAAGTGTGATTTCAAGTAGAAGTAAAATCCTTGTGCATAGGTGAACCAGCAATAATAGTTTTAATTTTGTTATTCTGTGTGAATAGCATGAGAGGAGCCCATCTGAAGGCTCTAGAAGAGGTCATCAAGCGTATTGTTGAATATAAGAAGTAGAAGTACCGCATCGATGATGATATTTGGTTCTGATGGGACAGGCACGATGTACACCAACTGTGTGTGTACTTCAATGAAGATAGAAGAAATGCAGCCGTTAGAGCCTCAACTACGTCGTGCCTAACCGGTGTGGTCACTTTTTGCTCGATGCAATCATGCGCTCATTCCATCAACTCTGCCGAAAAGCGCTTGCGCAAGCTCGTACACCGAAAAGCGCTTGCGCAAGCTCGTACACTTTCCGCGACTCGTAACCTTCCAATTATCGTAGTATCTACAATTACTTATTATTATCTTAGATGATCTGCAGTTACTTGCTATTGTCTCAACATTAGACAGTTTTATGAGGTTGTGCAGGCTTCATGCCTACTACTTATTCGAAAAAATTGGTTTCGAAATTTCTGGTCTATCTAGCTTCATTGCTGAAGAGAAATATGTGCAGACACCATCGTTTCCAGTTCAAATTTAAGACATCTCTTAAATTCCCATGTAATTCAATATATGTACCAAGAAAATCGAAAGGTCCAGCAGCAAGTCGCCGTTGCTGGATCAGCCTTGAGGCAGCGTGATTGTCCTCAGATATGGAATGTGGGCACATGGCCACGATTGCGTCACAGCGGTCATCGTTCCAGGCGCGACAGTGCACGAAACATCGGCAGAAACGGAGAGGGCACCAAGCGACGTCAAGAGTACTGCGACTCAGGAGGCTGCGGTTGGTATAGTGAAGCCTGTGAAGAGGTGCCATGTATATATCGTATCGAGACAACACATCTCGTGCAGACGGTGCAGACGCGACGGCTGGCCAGCAGTGCCAGGCGCGAGGACGATGTACTGGTCAGTGGACCAACACCAAAACAATCCCGACCGCGCGCGCGTTCGGTTCCGACCACCCGACAGATCACCATCTTGGCTGGTGACAACCGACTACCTTACATTGCTAATCTATTATATTTTGCTTCTTCTGATTTAATTATACCCTTAATCGAAAGTTTTTGATGGACTCAAACAAAATAGTTTGTTCGTCTTCGAACCGTATGATTTTCTAGTCCGCCTGCTAAAATTCTATACATCTTCTAGTTATTCGAGTCGTTTTGGTTTCTTTTTATGCACCTTTCTCATTCGAAAGGTTACCACGATTCTTAGATTTGTTCGATTGAAGTGTTCTACAGTAAGCCTAGCGGCTACAACAAAAGGCTCATGATCTCTGACATACCGTCAATCATGGTTCTTTCCGTTAGAACGCAGATTGAACCTCTTTCCTTCCTTTCCCTGCTTTTATAACTTCGTTAGTGTGGCTAAAAAATGAGCAGCCAAAGGGGGTGTTCACTCAGAACCTCATCCACCTACCAATCATCACTACATTTTTTTTTCAAGAAATTTGAGGTCATGGCTCACTTCATGAAGAACAGATACCACGCGGTGCACAATTATTTCTGATATTTTATATCCGAATTTTTTTATTCTTAAACATGCAGATCAATTTCTGGCAGATTTTTTGAACTGGCTCCTGTTTTAAAGGTATATGTACTCTCTGATAATTAAACACTGGGCCCGAAGGAAACTGTTTGTCACCATGTTACTGTCATATTTCGAGGAGCACAAAATGCAACATAGCTTTAGCTTTAATGTTTTCATTTACACGATAGGCATTTCATCATCAAAAGTGGCCACCAATGTATGATTATTTGATTGATTATACAGTGTCCAAATTCAATTAAGCTTTTTACATTCACAGAGATACTCCTTAACGGAGACCTGTGAAGATGTGGTTTAGTTGGGGAACTAAGAGATACACTTTTCATCCACGATCCCTTAAAAACACCTCAGCTGGCAGTGAACAGCAGATAAAGAAACAGGATTCTCCTTGAAAACACTTCATTTTCCGAGCTCCCTGCCACTTACTGAGCCCGTATGAAACCACGAAATATAACTTTTTCGAGGTCTGCAAAGTGTTGTCATTTAAGGATGCTCGCAAGAAATTTTAGGCAACTTCATTGACGAGGCAACTGTAATTTCTTTGAAATTATTTAGAAAATTATGCGTTATGTTGTAGTGACAAGCGATGCCATTAGCTCTAACGCAGTGCACAAATCTAATTCTCCATGTATCCCTCTAGTTCAGTCAAGCTTTGTGTTACGCTGATATAATATTACTCGCCGGGGGAATAAAAGTAAAGAATTGTACATTTGCAGGCCTCCGGAAGTCACTGAATAACCAAAATTTAGTATTTAGTACCTCTATGATACTGTACCATAGTCATATGTGTGGCGCACTCGCACGTTAGGTGGAATGTTAGGTTGTGTTCATACCCAACCGAATGCAATTATTGGCGCATCGGCGCATCCGCGATTCGGGATTTTAGGCGATGCCACGTACCACCACGTCAGTTCATTTGCACTGTGGCAAATAGCCAAAATCGCGGATGCGCGATCCGCCAATTCTCTCAAATCGCGGATGCGCCAACACCCTCACTTTTTCAATCGATATGTATCTTATCCGTGACACAAATGCGTCAATTCTTTCAAATCGCGGATACGCAAATGCGCTCATTTTCCCGATCGATACGTATATTTAATTTTACGCCGATGCGCCATAAATCCATTCAGTTAGGTATGAACGCAGCCTTAGCCTTCCATTATTCCGAAATCATTCAGGGATGAAGGAAAACTGTTCCCAAACTGTAGCTACATTAAATATCATGTCACTTATCAATCACTAAGTGTTTAAAATGAATGTCCACCACATTGGAAGGAACCGCGCAAGCCCAGAGGAATGTGTAGCTCTATTTTTGTAGTTACTATCTTGGTCATTCCGAATGCGAAATTGGAATAGAATTTATTTTCTTCCCTCGAACCGGTTCCGGCGTATTTGTTTTGGGGCCCACTTTTGAAAGATGAAGCCTCAATGACACTTCACAAAAGGAGTACCCTTGCCGCAATAACTGCTCCGAAGAAGTGGTTAACCTTTTTCTGTTCGAATGACAGTAGTTTTGTTTCATAATACGCATACTTCCTATCTGCTTCAGATAGCGCTAATTGTACAGGAAGATCGCAAAAAAAGGATGCTGCTTCTAATTTCGACTCCTGACCTATATAAAAGTTATTTTCTTTGTCTTTAACTGCATGTTTCGTACTCTTTCTTCGATCACTGAGTAGAACTTGGGATGACCAAGTATTTTACAACCCAACGACATTAAGTACAAGAAAATCTAGTTATCTTCGTGAGTGTCACACTGAGTGAGGAAATGTATCGTGTAAAAATGGTAATCAGAATTAAGGTCTTCTGGAAGCTGTCCTCGAGCAGTTGGACCTCGGAAATAGGGTAACTACTTCAGGCTGACGCAACCGTCATAGGTCTTCCAGAGCAACAAATGCCGACGATAAACGATGACTTTTCTGAGTACTATGATCTTGTGGATATAACCTCCTTGTTGCTAAGTTAAGAGGATCCCAACAAGGTTCAGACCTGGGCCACACATCCGTATTACCCCGTTAACTACACTTTCGTATGTAACACTGTCCCTCCCCACTTTTTGTGCACTATAATCACGTTCTGATTTTATATTCGCTACTATGCTTGGAAACCGAACCCAGTGGGTGTTCTCGATCATGTATTTGCTTTTTTTTTCATTACCGATTTTCGCTATCCAGTGCTCAAGAAGGGGTCCTAAATTGTATATAAAGGGTCTTTTTAAAGAAATCAATGTTACAGAATCAGTAAAAACCATTGTGCCGACGACAATAACGTGTTAAACAGTACACCACCATAGAGAAACACCGCAACAGTTCGTTCTTCCACTGAATCATCACGTAACATTCGTATAGTCGCAGAATTTCGTGCAAAATGCCTCATCGATCGTGTTGTGATTAATGGTGAATGTCGTGCAGCGTTACAGTATGCCCAGGGCGGTACCGTTACGTGCGGGTGAATTCTCGAGAAAATCACCATCACCGTGTGCTTTGTCGTCAAATTACAAACACAACTCTATCTGATAGCTTGCGGTTGTAAGCAAAACGAAACTGCTTCAGTCGATCAATATACGAAAGTACATAAGGCAAAGATTCATCGATCAAATATGCACTGTTGTTCGACTTCCATTCAGCATCCTGAGTAGTAGTGTCGTTAGCTATGAATCAGGTTAATGATCCTTAAGCAGTATTGTAAGTATTTTGAGCTTGTGTGTGCCATTAGGATTGTACTTCCATCCCTCCGGGGTCGGTTAATTGGCGCGAGATTCGTCTGGAGGATAAAAGCAATGACTCGTACATCGGCTGGCCACAGCAAGTCATTGTATAGGCCACATCACATTCACCAGCCACCACGATACTGAATGCGCTGCCTATCCCAAGAACGGACTGATTACGCTAAAAACCTTATCCTCTATCCTTTATGCCATTAGGACAGAAAACTCGCTTTGCGGCGTTCGGTATGCGACACGATGGTGCTGTGCGCGCCGTATTGGATGGGTCCCTATGCCTCATTCTAGGTGAAATCGCTTCAGGAAAGGTTGGTAGGACATGGCATTGGTTGAAATCACTAGATACGGTACCGCGCGTCACACCTACAAAGCCGCCTTCGAGGCGGTACAGCTCTACAAGGGTAGCGGAATATGGGAAACATGACACTTCACGAAAGGAGTACTTCTGTGGCCACCGACAGCAGTTGAAACCTCTCAGAGATGCTCTATGCGTTCGACATCTACTCGGCGTAGTGGTAGAAAAAATTCCATACATTATCTGGATCATGCATGGCTCCCTTGCCGATATATAGTCAAGATTCAATCGTCAGACGAGTCTCCTTAAGACCAACACACTCGTGAGTAATGGGGGCTTAGGTGGCGGCTCGGCTTTCTATCCAAGAAGATATAGCGCGGTTTTCCGGCTGCGCTAGCCATTGATATAACAGAACGATGCAGTTTTCAAACAGATTTATGTGGACCCTTTCCAGTTTTCGTAAATTTTGCTCCTACTACTTCCACTTTTAGGCATAAATCTAGTTGCAAAGTGCCTGTGAAAATGAATGATGAGAGAAAGTGTAGGTCGCGATAATGAGCTTTTGGAATATGCATCTCATTCATTGTCGGAGCATACTGTTTTTGTGAGGCGGTCTCTTCAATCGGTTACTGAGACGGGCCACACTACGGCTATGACTTGCAATCTACAACCAACTATAAGAGCTGTTAGGCTACTTCGGTGGAGTTTCGCGTCAACTGATATTCGCCGCTCAGTTGCTTCGTACATTCGTTTTGATTGTAGCCGCAGCCATTGTCGGGCAGAGCGCAATTCAGTTTTTGCGCCTAATGTTGATTTGCTCATATTCTGCGTCTCTGACCACGTGACCGCTACCGCTTTGCTGTCAGAGCCCTTATGGCTCCTTCTTCATAAACACTCCCACCTTTTGAAGTTACTCTAAGGGGCTCTAAGTAAGCAAATACAGCATAATATATGGGTAACAGAAAAACTTGAACTTCCGTAGGCGATTTCTTTGATGTCAAGGATTTAGAGAAGGGCGAACGAATGTCCATGTACATAGGAATGGCCTAACTTGTCTTATATTGCTATATCTCTTTCCATCTACAGCGCCACTCCTTTCGAGAAGACTTTCGATCAAATCAGGTTTTTCCTAAAGTTAATGAAACCTAACTTCCTCAAATATCTTTTGAAAAATGAAGGACTAGGAACAAAAGCGTAAAAATTATCAACGTTGATAATACCGTCAGACGAAACGCATTCGACTTGTATGTAAAATCAGTCAGTCCGTCTTCGCTGAATTCGGCTTAACACTGCTTACGGTGACAAGCGTTGTCCTCGTTAAAGTTTACCTTCCCATCTTCTCAGGTTCGTCTCACCCAAAGTTGTCTCACAACGACGATGCAGAAGAAGCAGAGGTACTTTATGAGTTTGGGCCAAGTGTTCCTCGCGAGTTGCCAAAAAAGGAATAATTTCCCGCCTCACGCGGCTCACTTCCGCCAAGTATACAAAACAGAAGGTAATGAAAGAAATAAAAGAAGTAGGGCAAAATATCCTTGAAATGTTCTTCTAGAAGCAGTAACAAGCTGAGGCCTACCACTTCCACCGCCATTTAAATATGAAGCCATATGGAGCCTCAGTCAGCACAGTCGGGCTTTAAAGCGCTAGAGTCCGCCGCAAACAGCAAAGCCAGCTTCCGTGGTGGATCTCTCGCGGGAACCTTTCTAAGGACTGGTCATTCGGTTAATGGAAGTCACAGAGCGCTAGTTGCTCGGGCAACGCTGCTATGATCCGAAGTGTCATATTTCGTGCCTCAAACCCCCCTCTGAAGAGGTATCAATGGTTATAGTAGTTCTGGCTCTTGGAAATGAATTGGGAACCTGAAGAAAGCGGATTGCTCAAGAACACCACCCAATATTATTCTCCTCAGGTACCCAGAGAGAACGAACATTAGCAAGGTTGTGAACGAAGGTGTCGAAATCTCGGATTTTGTCGAGTTGAGGTGATCCATCATGCTAACTTGGAAAAAGTTCCCGATCCTGCCCGTGCAGGAGGCTGTTACGGAGTGTAGTGGTAGTGTGGTGTGTTTTTGAATTTGAAGATGGAATTGCCTCGTCAGAATCTGCTGAAGTTTGACTAAAATAGGGCTGAGGATGGAGAAAAGTTACTGTTTTTTGGCAGTCCCTGTATATATGTATGTATCTTCAGAAACTCAAGATGAGCCCCAGTAGAGCAGCGTGCACAGGATGGATATTCACTACCGTCTCCGTGTAAGGGAATTTACAACACAATTCCATTTTTTCAGTGAGACCGAGTAAGGCGTCATAGGCTGCTTCTCATACTGCTTTCAGTACTGTATCACCACTGTTGCCAGGCTTCCCATCCCTAACTGCTAATTGTTGGGTAGCTGGTCACGCACCCATCCGAGAAGGAAAAATGTTGTGTTCTTTAATGAGTTGTACAGCGCAGTTCGATCCTCTGCGATATGCTTGACCGATTTCAACTAAAATTCAGATTCGTGTTAATTCATTACGTTTTTGGCCTACAGCATCCGGTACCATTCCACCGTCTCGAAGTTAGTAAGGCTTGCTTGACTTGGGCGAATGAGGCGGGAGGTTTGCGCCCTACTCACTGCTCTTGCTCTACGTTTCTAAACCTGTATAACTGTCCGAAATAGGTGCCTTTTTTGCCTAATATAGAGAAGTGCTTGTATTGCTGTACTATATAACAGCATACCTAATATAACAGTGACATGTAGGCGGTATAGCAGAAATGACTGTGGCTCCAAAAATTGGGGTGAACTCCAGACTTTTTATTTTCTATATCAATGAATATAAATACCATGAACACGAAGTATGATATTTATGCGAAGTAACCAAAAATAAGCACAGTAAAATGTCCGACACATACTTAAGGATAAAAATTCAAATAAATCAATTTGAGGTGTCATGTCATTGTCAAACATTATGATTACTATCGGAATAAAGCAAGTGGTTGCTGTGTTATGAATGCGCTTTCCGCTTCCTTGCCCTTGGCGGTAGCTTTGCATCATTCTGTAGCTAACTCCTTCAAGTTTCTTCAACTTCTTCACCTCATAGATGTTGTTCTACGGGTAATTTTCATAGTCCTACCCAACAAAATTTTCTTTGTGCTTGGTTATTCCGGATTTATTGCCGTAGCTCATTCTGAATGTGATCAGGAGCTGTCCGACCCTCTATGGGAGATCATCTGTTTGCAAGCATAGGAGTCTGACGGAATGCGTTCTTCACAGAACCTGGACTACCATGGTAGTATCCAAGACCATCCATGGCAAGGGCACGAAACTGGCTTGAACTTCCGTGATTACCGCTAATTTGACTTCGTTTTTTGATGTGCCTTCAATTATGATGACAATAACGTGAAAGCTCTGTGATCTTTGATTCATCGCACTTAAACCTCCCTCCGGTCTCTTGCTCGGCTGAAATTAATCCTTCCTGTCCACATATACATCATTTTGGACATGCCAATCCACAATTCTTGTGAATTTTCTTTTACGAATTTTTAATTGGAACGCAACATTCAGACCTGCGACCTCATAGGTTCGTGTCGGCCTTTTTCAAGTACCTTCGTAGGAATCCTACAGAAGCAGCATATTGAACTGCTACGGAACGATCACCGGGCTTCCTTATCCTTGCGTACCTAAAACCTGCCTCCCCGCTGTTGTTTGACTCCAAGTGCTTATAAAGGAATAAATTCCGGTTCAATCTTCCATTAGTTGTTGTGCCTTACTGGAAGCCGTTGCCTACATGACCCCAAGGATGAGCTTCGTTTTTATCGTATCTTGTGTGTTTTTATCGTAATGTTTTGTTTCACGTCAAGATTACTGTAGCTGGGAACCACCCCATTAGCGGTGATCACAAACGAATTCCTGCTTGAGTTCATGAAATGACGAGCAGACGGCTTCACCCGAATCACGATCAATTCCGGTATCGCGTAACATGTTAAATTGCCCGAATTATCATTTCCCGCTTCCATATCGTGCTCATCCTCCCACACATCACGAACGCTTTCGAGTATGATCTAATCGCATCGGCTCTTCCTAATCATCTCACTAATCCATCACTATCTCTGAACCTCTATGTTCCTCGTACCCTATAAATCCTGTCACGATAGCGGAACTCTCCTGATTCCAGACGCTCCCATTTTCGATTCG
Organism: Trichostrongylus colubriformis; assembly: GCA_963978905.1. Taxonomy (NCBI): domain Eukaryota; kingdom Metazoa; phylum Nematoda; class Chromadorea; order Rhabditida; family Trichostrongylidae; genus Trichostrongylus; species Trichostrongylus colubriformis. Next base: position 17,787,404 of record OZ022258.1, on the reverse strand, counting down.
TACCAGCCACTTCGGGTCATTTGCATACATGCGTCCGTCGTGACATCTATAACACTAATGTGTCCATAGAGAGTACCGCGATGTCCATTGTCTTTTGACCACAGATGTTCACATAAATAATTGAATGAAGTCGGTTCCGCTAATTCGCTGGATTTATTCTCATTTCTCATGAGCCAGCACATCTATTTAATTCCGAACGAAAGTGGTGAAAGCACCGATTGAAAGAGAAAAGCTAAAAATGGGAGAGAAAATCAGAATTTCAAAAAGAGAAAAAGAAAAAGAAATCGAGTCAAAAGAGAAAAGGAATAAATTCTAATTGAAGGAATCGTGCACGGGAAAATGAGTTTTTCTGTTACCCATATAGTTATGTTGTATTTGCCTAATAACGGTCTCATGCAAAGTCTCACACGAAAATTTGAGAACCCTGCTGAAATACAGTTCTTCAAAGTAGCGGCCAAGCGGGCGGAGCCTCAGAGCAATTGCCCGCACCGCCGTTAGCCGCGGTCAGAGACGCATATTGGGAACAGAAGGATATGTTAATAGTCCCACTCTTCTTCTCCGACTGCCGCTAATGGCGGGCAAATGTTTTGGGGCTCCGCCCCCTCGGCCGCCAATTTGAGAAGATATATCTGGCCTGGTTCTCACTTTTACACGTGAAACTTTGCATGTGGCCCTTATTGAGCAATATAACACAAAGATAAGGAAAGCACCAGAACTCGTTTTTCCGTGCACGATTCCTTTGCAGACTCACAGTACGTTACAGATTTGAGCATCGGTCCTTAAAGAAGATAAATAGTCCGTGATGTTCTTCGTTTGAAATTTGTAAAGTAAGAACCGGATACCGGATATCAGAACCGGAGATCTGTATGACCCTCTCCTCAGTCCTAGAATGTAAAACGGATGAGGAACAGATCTGAGCTTCTGCTTTCTGTCGACATGCAACCTTTCACAGGATTACTGTACCTCATGGCGATTCAGTTTTACGTCAGGAGAAACATTTAGATTTGCCATTCATCGCAGGGTTCTAATTGCTTTCGGGTCGTCTGTTCCGCATATTTGGTGCTCCCCTCGTATGGGGTGTAAAAAGGGTGGGTACCAGTTCACATTCTCATCAATGGTCAAACGTTATTCGAGGGATCGTCGGCAGGAGGACACATTCGGGCTGTTGAAAAAGGGGTCTTATTTTCCAAGACCTGGCTTAAAAGAGAGGGAAGCTCAGAAACGTTGGGGAGTTCGTGAGGGCCACTGGGGTTAGCGGACTAATTTAGGTAGAGGGGTTCGCAATCAATCGGATTGAATTGATGCTGCTTCGAAACTCAGCTCTACCATCCCACTCAAACCATAATACGCCTATTTGTGCGATAAGTGCTCCCACGTTTTTGAGCGGGATTCAATCCATAGTAATCCCAAGGACCAGGATAAAATAAGTTACATAACTGCATCCAATACGTAGGTTAGAGTTTTTTCGACGATATTCTCACGCTACCCTTAAGCATGAATTCCTAAAATTCCACTATGCGTCATCATTTTCTCAACCTGTTTTCGTAATAAATATGTATCATAGAACCCTTTTTACACAAAGGATATGTATAGTTTAGCGATGAGTTATTCATGTTTCGAAACTTGAGTAATAGAAGGACGTAGGCGGACGGCATGAGTCATTCAAAAAAAGAGGCGTGGCATAACTATCGTTTCGTTGATTTAAAAGGCGGCATTTTCTAAGAGAGTCGAAGCCGTTTCTCCTGAATTCCTAACCCGTTACTATTGATTCCTCTTTATGTAAACATCTGATAGACTTTCTGATGTTTTCCTGATTGCCTCGTTTAGACCATAGTTCAAGCACCTGGACCCTTGTTGCCCTACTGTTTACCAGCCAGTGGTTGTTGTTGTTGGCAAAAGGGCTCCATGACCCTGATGCGGAAGTCGCTTTGGTAAACAAATAAAATCATATAAAATGCAATCTTCAATAACGGAGAAGTGTGCATTATTCTCACAGCCCCTGTGTTGTGTGTTCTCTGAGGTGTTGGCGTTGGAATTTGATGACGCCACTCCCTCACGTGGTGGTTCGCGGAATCGTGATTTCAGAGACTGCCATGGAAACATTGGAAAACATTGCTTGCTCATTGCTTCTTTCACGATCTTCTGAAGTAGTAGATAAGTGCTTCCCTTCAGTTTCCGATAAAGCCCCTACGGGCTCTCCAGTGCACTATTTTGCTATCTAGACGTCTGCTGATCTTCGATCTCCTCTTGAGCATTCTGTGGAAAACAAGCCGAACAACATGAGAGCGATCGTGTGATCACGTACGCCCGTTTTGCTTTCTCTAGACTCCATGCCTTGCTGTTTTGTTGCTTTTGCCCTTTGATTACCGATACAGGGAATGCCGTATTTTCGCTTAAATAATTAACGTATAATTATCGATCGTTGATCTGCTTGTTCAATAACAATAGAAAATCTAGCACAGTGTTGTGCGTGGGTGTAGAAAAATTTACGAGAAATACGATCCCCCCACCGAACTGACCTCGATATACGACCCACTCCCCTTTCCTGTGCCTGTATTTCTGTTATGATAAAACCCTCTTGATAGCTCCCAAAAAATGTCGTCAACCGTATAAAAATCGTATAAAAGGTGTTCGATGAGGAATACTCGAGGAATAAGTACTACTCCTTTTTTCACAACTCAAAATCAAACCCCCATTAGGGTTCCGAAATCTCCTAGATCAAAATTCCACACCTTGGGTCGAACCTGGTCTAGAATGCGATTCTGAGCCCTACCACACACGTAGCAAGAAGATCGACCTGTCAGCATATTTTTTTCATGAATAAAAAAATCAATATAAAATGGCCCATTCTAGCGCTCTGAGACTTTAGAGTTGCTACAGCGAATCCTAGTTCTCTGAATCTCTTCGATTTTTGATCCTCTGATCATATCTCTAGAAAATTCCGGCTTTCATCGTTCCGAAAGTTCCGGGCCAATGGAATGCGCCACGAAATCGTGTCAAGGTCCCGGATCATCATACGCTCGCCTTTGTCGTTGAATGTCACTTTCATTGGGGCGATTTTCGGGGACAGTGGCCTGAATTGTGTCGTGCGTTCACCTTCGATATACTATAAATTCAGGTCAATCGTTTCAGGAACTCGTTCAATCGCGCTAGTTTGACTCTTCCTTTCTACAAGGAACGCTGTGGATAGCAGCGCTTGAATAGCCCTCCCCTACCTCATTAAAGACACTTCACTTCCCTTGAGGTGTCTTCACCTTTAAAAATCTATCTCACTACTTCAGCTGACTCTAATCGGCCGATTTTTTACGAATTCCCCCTCCTCCCTTTCTACGCTTTGTTGTGACATCACCTATTGAAATTCCGGTCTCAAGGGTCCATAGAAGGACCGCTTTTTGATTTGGACTAAATTAAGCTATTTTCCTTTAATATGCAAGAGATCCCTTACACTACTCGTAGTACAAATCGTGCCTCTATTGAGGCAGCTGTCACAATAAAGTCGGGCTACTCGTACTTGTTTACAGGTGGTGATTCTGGCTAATCGGTTCCGTACGTCACAACCGGACATCTCGGACTGGTTTCTGAACAAGCAACCGTTTGCTGGATGGCTTAGTCAGCCTCCAGCTCTTGCGATATGACCTAAACCACCCTCTTGAACCTGATACCAGATACTTTGAGGGGAACCGATGCTAATATACGACAGAGCTCTCTCCGCGGTCCATACCTTTTGATCTGTACCTTCCCTCGTTTTTTGCTACTGTTCTGTTCGGGATGACCCTGTGTCCTTGTTTTCGTATCACAGTGGGGCTTTGGCATTTAAGGAACTGCAATCGGTCTGCCCTTCGCCGCTCTTCAGTCTACTAAAGTACCAGTTGGTGTCTGAAGCAGTCCGGGACGGTTTGTGGTGCATTCTGGGGCATGCCATCGACGACGTCGTTCACGTATGCCCTCGTTGTTTTCGACAACGTCCCCGTCGCCTGTCTACGCCGTCGCTAAAATAGCAGCCGTCGTGTGTTCCAGAAAACAAATCGGTCTGCATTGCGTTGGCATCAGCGTTAATTAAAAGCCGGCCCCAGTGCCACTCGTTCATTTTCTCTATGAGGCTTTATTAGGAGCAGTTTAAGAGGTCTTCTTCAGTATTTTCCAATCCAATAATAGCTCTCCTTTTTTCGTTCAATAGAGATGACTAGTTGTGAAATATTTTTAGTATCTCTTGACGTGCATAAGGGTTTCTGTGAATCGTCGTTGTGATCGTTGTTTAAGTGGAGGTAATCCACAATGTAGACCATTGCATATGTCGGAGCACTGTGTAAACAAGGCTATTTTGACGATCCCACACTCCACGCCACGGGAAAAATGTAGTTTCCGAAAGTTTTTCCACAAGACCCTTCACATTGTTTACGGCACAAGAGCTCCGGTTGTAGGTGGTCGGGAAATTGGAAACCGAGATGTTATAAAATTGTAGAAAAAGTCCTATCCTCCTATGGAAGGGATAGCTTGGTGTATACGTGGACAAAATCAAAAAACTCAACACTAAGCGTCCTTCAGCTTTTTGTTTTTGTAACAATGTTTTTTTGTTTTTTTTTTGCCTTCGTGCGCGGTTCTTCGGCAATGTTCCCCTGAGTTGTGACTGGTATGGCTAACGTGGTTTCAGGAAATTTGGTGCAGCACGGTATTCACCCGTTTCTTCATCCGAAAGTTGAAACCCGCTAGTCGATCATTCGAATCACTTTTAAGTCGTGTGTTCGAAAGTTTTTTAGCAAGCATCCTCGAGTACTGGGTCAGTGGGTGGAACTTTGGCAAGTAAAGTTTTCTTTCTTACCAATAGATCTAGGAACTGATAACGCTGTGATAACTGCCACAGTATACAGGGCGCTAGGCGAGACTTGTTTACCTCCTGAAATGTAATCTGAACTACAAGATTGCTGAAGTAAACAAATCCCTCGACATGTTGTTCCAACTCATGCCGCGCATTTAATCCACTTGGGAACATTTCATGCAGAATTTTAACAGAACTAAGTATTGCTTGTATTTCTTTGGTACAATTAAAAGGCCACATATCTCTTCGGTGACCTACGGACGTTGCACGTGGCTTATGACACTTTCAAGTCTTCGTTTCATGTTTTGCTTTATGCCTTCTCTTAATAAGAGCTCTCCCCTCTCCCTTTCTGCAACCCGCAGCTAAAATAGAGCTAAATAGAGTTGCGCTTAACGCAGCCACGTGGAGTTCATTGTGAAATCAATGGGAGAGTGTCGACTCCAATAATAAGAATAATAAGGGAAATGTGCGAGTTCTAGTCGATTTCACCTTTCTGATAATGCGCAACTAGTTCGTATGTAGATGTTACAGTGAGGCGGTATTTCATCTAATCATTAATGCTACTGTATCTCCTCGCAATCTAATATAGTTTTCTTTGCCATTAAATGGCTGGCTAGTTAGAACCACAATCACATGAGAACAAGACGTCTATATCAAGTTTTATACATCGTGTATCTTCGGAAGCTCGTATGATCGTATTTGAAATATGCGTAGTGGATCCTTTTTCGTTGTAATTTCAAATTTATTTATCTGTTTTGTTAAGAACAGGTCGATGACTGAAATAAAGTCGCGATGAGCATTCAGTAGGACTACCGTAAACCATTACAATTAACTTTTGGATATCCAAGTTCGACTTTTCATAAATTCTGATGGGGTATTCGCTTATGCGTTTGTTCTAAAAGCCGCAACTAAGTTAGTGATTCATTTTATTCGACTATGATTCCGGCTATGTCGCCTTCGTCGAAGCTCTCGAAGCCAATGTTGAAGATAGACAAAGGATAGAAGGCAAGACAAAATTACTATCCTGGTTGCGGTTTGAGAAACATATAAAGGAAGTTTTGGATATTCCCTTGTTGCAGGCAAATTTGGAAGTTCAAGTACAGGTAGCGGTAATTTAGTTGTATAACTCTCCAATCGTCAGCACCTCAGCTACTGTTCGATAAAGTCGATCCCGGGAGGAGGGCCACGTTGAGGAAGGGGGGCGTGGTAAAGAGAACACATTCTTTGAATCTCAGGTGGCTCGTTTCTCCTAGAAATCCTCCTAGGAGTTTTCATTTGCCCTCATTGCCCTTTCGCTATCTCAGTGTATCTAATTCCTTTGTAGAAGCTAAGAAGTTTGCTCTATATATATTACTGATGGGTCGTAGAATAATTTTTGCCTACTTTCTTCATTCTTACTTATATGCTTTAAGCCTGACCAAATTCAGACAGTATGGTATGAACCGATTCTACTACATTGTCAGGAGGGACGCTATCGATTTCGCGCTCGAAAAATTCTGAATACTTATTGTTTGTATCGAAGAATCGCCTCAGATCTTATTTCGGCCGGTCTTCCTAGTTGAAATTCTTCTTTCGCAATTAAATGGTGACAAAAACAAGTAGTAGTTCAAAGGGGCGGAGTCAGAGAAACTCACCATACTGCATGATATATATATATATATATATATATATATATATATGCAGCACCTGTGTGGGTCCTATTTTTCACAACTGCAACAGAAGAGACCTATGGTTTGAGATTTTTGACTCTTCCTAGGCTCGAGGGATTTTCTCTTTGTGATATGTGGTATAAGTATGTAAATATCAATTGCCATTTTCTTTTTTATGTCTACTGTGAGATGCAAGAATCTCATAAAAGTTACGTACTAGCCTGAGCTGAAAGTGACTCCGCACATCATTAACTGTCGAGCTCATAGCGCACGCTTATGCGAGAATTTTGACAAAAAGTAGGCCGATGAAGGTGCTATGGCGTCTTTACTCCTTTCATTACGATCTCGAAGATCATTATTCCTTTCATTACGGTTTCATCGCAAAAAAGCGGTAAAACGAGAGTAATAAATGCACATTAATTACCGGGAAAATCTCATTTAAGAATGGTTCCGGTGGTCGATATTGCGTTATTATATATTATGAAACAATTGGCTATTATGCACAGAGAAACCACTGTTCAAAGACATTTTGTTCAAATGGTCTCAGTCGCAGAACACATTGATGACGCCGCTCCTCCATTTACTATAGTATCCCGTCTGGTCGTCTCAAAGCAGTGAAGAGTAGTGATCGTGATTCTTCCATACCCTCTCTCCTAATATGTCCACGCCCATTCCCCCCCCCCCCCATGGCGCTGGCCTGCTCTTATCGTGGCTTTCCCAGTGACGACGCTAATGGTCCATAGTGTTGGCGTCTGTGCCTAAGTGTCAGCGCAGTCCCCGCTCAGCGTCGTGTGGTCCGTGTAATCTATTTGCATTTCGACGTATTGCTCACGACGAAACATCATCACCGCACAACTCCCAGTAACATACCGCAAACAGTCCAAAAAAAAGTCCGAATCCGTGCTGTCCAACTATAAATGGCAGGTGGCTACCGTATCTGACAGCTCCACAAGTTGAGAGAGTTTCGTTCTTTAGTTATGAAAGCTATATATAATAAAAAAATTCCCACAGAAATTACTTTCTGTCGTTGTGGGAAGTGAAATTCGTACAGAAGAACTATCTGATCTTCAGTGATAAGTCCTGCGAATAATATTCTGATTAGATAGGACAGCGAAGACAACGCAACCATTTGAATGACCAAATTCCGAGCTTACCATAGACAGTCGAAAAGCTGTTCTCACATTGTGTATTTATTTCTTTTTATACCGTACCAATTTATCGGCATCAGAAAGTATTTTCAACTTGAACTGATCTCGTTTCATTTTCTCGAAAGGATCATCCATGGGCTTCTAGATTTTCACGTATACTCAGATGTGACCAGAATCTTTTTGGACAATATCCTGATTGCTTTACATTATTGTATATTATTTTTGTAAATTTGCAAAAAATTTCTTGCACATCATCTTTACATACTATGTCGCGTACCGCGTATAATTTTCGGAATAATTTCTGGGAGCTTGTGATTTTGTCATTTTTTGAAAGAATTTTTCACTCATGCTCTCGTCACTTCTTCCGTGGTGTTTCACTAGCTCTTTTGTGACGGTATATATCTACGTGGAATTTGACTGTGATTATTGTCGAACAATTCATCACTTCCCAAAAGTGCAAACTTCGGTGCCACCTGTACTTTAATAATGAAATTGTAATAGCTAGTCAGACGGGGATTCTCGCCAACTTTTTGTGATTGATGTTTGTAACAATCTCGAGACGGTTCATAGGTACTAAAGAGTGCTTTCCATAGAGAATAGTCAACACACACCGTTAGCATCACATGCGTGCCAAAAACTAGTTTCCTGTCTGTCAGAGATCACAGATCTCCGCGGTGACTGGATGATTCCTGGTTTTCATGGGTCTCGTGTCTCTTCCATCTCCTGCTCCACTCGTGGAGCATTTGCCACTTGACGTCTAAACTATCGACTTTCGCTTCGCATACCAAACCATACCCTCCCTTCGCTTAGTAGAGGATGAGTCAGATGGTCTCTGATTTGGGTTCAGCTATTTATAGTCTCAGTTCCATGAGTCATAAGCATGCGGCTACTCCCTTCTACACATTTAACAGATGTTCCACTGCCAAAGCACCAATGGCGTGGCGTGTGTGCGTGTGAGTCATTGTTGGCACGAATTCTAATGTCTTAAGCAAAGTGCTTGGTTGGTTCACAGGAACCCATTTAGCTTTGTACTTTGTGAGTGCATTTGACTGAGAGAGTGGGAGAAAGAGTCGTCGGACTCTACCTCCTCCTCATAATGTATGCTCTATTTCTGAGCTTTGAGGAATCTGCGGGAGGCAGAATGCAGCGAAGGTGTGTGTGTGTGTATGTGCTTGTGGTGCACTATAGCGCGTCCCTCTCCAGCCATGTGCTCCGTCATTCTTTTTATGAATGGCCTCAATGAAGCTGGTCGTAGACCGGGGTGGAGCTAAACTTCCGTTTCTCCATCCGTAGCCGTAGGTCGTTCCTCAAGGCTTTGAAGCAGTGCCTATGAATAGGCTACCATCGCTATTCTCGAAATAGCATGTATGTACGATAGAAAACATCCAACGAAAAGTGCACAAGCACGCTGCTTCCTTCTCGCAGTCTATCTTGGGCGTTCTTTTTATGAAGTTCGGAACGTTTGCTGTCTTGTTGTCGATTCACAGTCCAGTTCCAAAACTGCTTCCACTCCGAGAGGTGTCTCCTGCTTTCTCCTCACTTTGCTACGAAACGATTGTGTTTAAAACAAATTTAAGAGATCACTTCCTTGTTACAATTGTTTTGTCTCGAGTTGTACTAGTAGTTTACTGTTTACCCATGTATGCCTATTCCATGCTTGTGTCCCTGTTCTAATGTGCCTTGCTCAATTCTATAGGGGTTCAAACGGGTTGCGTTTCCAGAGTGCTAGCCACTCCAGAGTGCGGACCTTGTCGATTCATTGCACACTTTTTCACCCCCTCTCACTCTCTCCTACTGGTTGGTCCATTCTCGATCTCTAAGCGACCACCCATCCTGCCAGCTCCTTATGCATTCCACGCCCCTCCGACGTCATCTAATGCACCACCGTTGCACAGCGTGGTTAGTTCGATTTCTTGGATGTCGTCCAAGTTGTATGTGTGTATGTGTGTGTGTCTGTGCAGCTCTATGCTGTTCCACTCCCTACGCACTGCAATTTATTCATGTCTTCGCGCACCAGCTTGCGCTCTCGTTCTCTGGCCGCCCCTCCTACTACGCTGGCGCTCTCTCGTTGTCAGCCACGCCGTCGTTCCCATTGCTCCATGCTTCTCGTCGGCTGTCAATATTCGTATAGCCAACCGGACGACGAAGCTGGTCAGTGTCCTGCTCGGAATCAATACTTGAAGTGACGCCAAAGCCACGCCTTTCGAGACCTACGTGATTAAATGGACGTCGTTGAAGCAGTCGACGGGACCGCAAAATAGAATGCGAACATACGACACAAGGAGATCGGTGTATTTGTCTCTGCCTTGTCGAGGACGCCGCCTTCACACCGTAATCGTCAGCTTCTTGTTGCTACTTCATCGCATTCCATCGCACTTTAGCTGTGATGATGTTTTGCCGACACTCACATGAAGACCGGTTGCGGCCTCCTAGTGGTGTAGGCGACCAGCAACCCATACATGTACGTATGCACAGCATCGTCATCGCATTGCACCAGACCGTGGCGTAAAACTCGTTCGAAATGAACTAGAACTCTTCACTCACTTTCCCATATCGTCTTCTAGTCTTCACTTCCTCCTCCACGAGCACACACCTATAGTCCTTGAGTTTGTGCGGCCCGCCTCACACATTCAAGCGATGGCCGTGTGGGATCGTTCCCACCCCCCCCACCCGCCCCATTTCGAATCAATTTACGCGTAGCCCGATGTTGCGAATTCGCACTATTCGCTCTCGGTGTGCAGCAGCAGCAGCAGCAGCAGGAGAATTGACGTTGGCGGCGCAGGACAGCCGCACTTTACGAACTACTCCCACTACGTGCACTTTTTGTACTGTGCCGCGTTGTCACTAGCCACATCATTTTTTTGCGATTGCTGTGTCGATGTTGCAACCACTGCATTTGTCGTTTCCTATTGGTGAATCTTCCGAAACATTGTAAAGCTTCGTAGTGAGTGGTCGGCTGGTCAGGGGCGTTGCTTGCGGGAATGTCGTTGCATCTTTGCTGAAATTGTGCAGCAACAGTTGGTTGGTCGTGCTGTCAGTTTCAGATCTCTTCTTAGTCTATCGCCGGTCAGTTGGCTCAATCCAAGTGTTCATTGTGACTCGTACACGGCGTACACATCTAGTCGTAGACGGTGGATGCGCTCCTCTACGCGCGGGGGATCCGGCTAGTCGTAGAACCAGTTCAAAGCTGTCGCTGGTGGCTCGTCGTCGATGTCGTTGCTAGTACCTCCGTATGCGCACGTTGTTGACGGTGTTTTTCATATGAGAGCTGCTGTGAGAGTGTATCGTCGTGCCTTGCTTACTTGTTGTCTGTTTGCTTGTTGTTTTGCTCGTACCCAACTGGTTGCTGTCGCCTGCCTCCTGCCTCACTGAGCTCTCCCGCCTCACTTCAGCCTTCCTCATTTCTAAGCATGCGCTACTATACTATTGCAGATGCTGTCGTACTAAAGCAGCTCGGCGCGTAGTCCTAAAAGTGCTGCTTTAGCTTATTCGGTCAACGAATTTCACGTCGAAAAGGGCTAAATGAGAACAACGCAGCTCGGGAATTAGCCATTTAGGCGTAGAGTTTGCACCGAGTACGGTCGCACGGATTACAAGCTCCCGAGCCCTTTACGAAGCTTCTCATTTTTCTCTTTTTTTCGTTCTTCTCCCTCGCTATTCACGATTAGAACGATGGAGTGAACTCGCAAATGAAGATGTTTCAGGAATGAGTTGACGACGTCAACCTCCCTTGACTGGGTCCCGGCCGCGCCTCCTTCTTCTTCACCGACATGGCGAACGAGTGCTTACCGATCAATAGTCACGGTTGGATCACCATCGAACAGCATTCTTTATTAAAGTGAGTAAGTTCAATCGCTTAAGCCACTTTAAATGCGAATTGTAACATCAAAAAGCCCCATAATTTATCTGAATGTTGTCGGGAGGTGAGAAGCCATTAATTTCTAATGATGCTTTCCTGGTTACAGTTTTCCTTTGAGCTTTTTGTCGACTTCCATAAATCGCTTCCTCTCTTCCTTTTTTTCATAGAATCCAGGATAAGAGTACGAAAAACGGCAAATCCAATGATAATCCGCCACGTTCCGAATTGCATTATCGCAGAATTTACTTGAAAAATGGATAACGTTAAACATATAAGTAAGAAACGTGATCATTTTGATACACGCCTTCCAACCGGGTCTTAACTTATATGGAAGCAGTGTGGAACCCTGCTATTCCATTAAACGTTGAAGGTGGGTAAATCTTGACGAAATCAACGAATGGATGCAACAGTTCAGACACCTGGGACCTGCGATGAATTCGACGCACTCAGCATGTAATCCTAGAGCTTTTTTCCACAAGAAAAAATTCAGGTGGTTTCGCTAACCAGGGCTGATATGATGCTGTGTACTCACCTGTCGCGATCTAGATGTGGACTGAACTGTAAACATATAAGGGCATGTCCATTTTAGCGTTAAAGATGAGGGTAGTCACAGACACGGTTAGGTGTTGGATAAAGATCCCTCAAAAGGGTTCTTGTTTTGGACAGGTTGGGGGAGGGGTCGTACTTGTGCAGAGCCGGTCTGGAATCGTTGGTAGACTACAGTTATGTATCAGACTTGGTGCGATGTGGAAAAGTGCTTTTCTCGTATGAACTATAATAAATTGGATCAGCACCATGTCGTAGGGTGACTATATCAGCCCCTAATCAAATGAATAGCAGTTTTGTTAACCAAGATAGACATCATTCACCGAATTCCTCTTCACAATATTTAACCCTGGTTCTAGATAGCAAGTTGGTTTCCTTTATTGTCGACCAGTAACTCATTACATTAGTTTCAGACTTTCGCCGGCGCTGCTCGATAACCTGCTACTCGCCAACGGTCTTTCGTATGGCCGCGAATTTCGGTTCGCGTGATGGTATCATCCATGAGATGTCCGTCCATCATTGCTGTACGTCAACTCGCTACCGTGCTTTCGTCGTACGCAGACCTCTCGGCAGTGGCTGCAGAAGACTACCGCGCTTTCGCCGTTTAGAACGGACACACCTCATATAACCTTGAGCCTCTTTTAATATACGTATATGCCTCTATAATATTACACTCAACCAATCACATTTATGCTCCATTATCATCGTCATTCATATGCTTCAGTTGTCCAATTCACCTCGTCCTTCGACTCCACCCCCTCGCCCGCCCCTCGACAGATTGTGGCCCCGCCCATTGGTAGTCCTCCTGGGTATCATCAGAAACTTCTACCAATACGGTTCCACGATTATCTAATAATCACTAATATACCGAATGTCTTTCATATGGCTGAGTGCTTCTAGTTTTGATGGATGTAAGCCCCGATGTGCTGTATAGGGTGTATTAGTGTATGTTTGTGTGCTGAGATAATCCGTCCACACCCAAATAGTAACAGCAAGCAGTGTGGGCGGATATCGCACCGACCGTCGCCGATCACCGACCCTTTCTTATAAGTTTTGCAATCCACGTTCTGGGCACAGATAACGCTGCCTTCCACTGTTCCGCGAAGACGGGTACCGCATACGACCAATGACCGCGTACAATTGCGTACCGTTTACCGGCTCATCAATACATGGCAATTACCGTGCACAATTTGTGTATGTAGAAGAGATGGTTGGGGGGCAACAAATAGCATTCAGTCACGCAATAGGTGCATGGTTGTTTTTTTTCAGTAGTTTTTTTCCGTTTTCATTACGTGCCGGCAAACCGTGCGCATCGCAACGCGTCCAGGTCAGGATTAGCGGGAGGCACCGTATTCACCAGCCTTGAGATGAGCCCCCTCCCACCGTCGTATGTAATTTGCATTATTGATTGTTTTTTTTATTCACTTTAAGAGTTAGTTCCATCGTCTAGCTGGCCTGTTCGTCACTGACCGTCTTTCTTTAGGTATTTGATTAGGTCATTTGGCAGCGGCCTCGATTGTGCTCGGGCCCACTGATTACGGTAATTCTACCGTATCATGATCAGATGGAGTACCGTATTACATCCAGCACTGCACTGCCATGTGTATTTATCCTCAATTGTATCCGAATTCAACCTCATGATAATTTTATAGAATGAATTTGCAAACCGAAGGTGCATTGTTACATGGAAATGTCATTCCTGCTATATGATACGGTATATGCAAGTCGTTATCGTTATCAATAGCAATTATTACAATTTCGAGTTTCCAACACAAGTATTAGGTCATTAAACTGTGGAAAGCTGGGGAATAGGGAACTATTATTATGGGTTTTTGGCCGCACGACAAATTCGCCTATGGAGTATCGCGTATAAATTTACGGAAGCAACGTATGAACTCAGGGATGAGCTACTGTGAAGTCACCACAGGTTGCCTGAACCATACCGCAGAACTGAAGCAAAATTGATTAATTGTGGAAATGTGCTGGATGAAATATGATAATAAATTTGATTCATTTGGCTTTGATCAGTTCCTTCTTGGGATGCGCAAGCATTCTACTATGCTAAATCGTAGTGCACTCGAATGCAATTAGACCTATACAGTGCTTGTGAAAATGAGCTTCATAAAGCCACCTGGTATGGTTACGAAACGACTTGAACTGCCTACTCTGCAACTTTACTCAGCACAGCTGAAGCGAAAACGGATGGAAGACAACAAATGGCTGAGCTGAAACCGAACTAGTGAGCGAAGTACCCCGTTGAGTGAATCATGTGGGGGCAGGTCAGGTTTGGCTCGAAAACTTCTCGACAATATGGATCGTACTTGATCCGCTGGGAGGCATCGTAATCTCGCACCACAGCATAAACACACGCGATTGGTTGAAAAAATGTTATATCTCGCACAGTGTCCACAATTCCAAGTAGTACCTAAACAGCATAACCTTACCTGATTGATTGTTAGTGGAAGTTGCAAGAATGGCGAATCTTGATCTGCCAACGTCAACTCTTTCCTCCTTGGTCCGCTAGTCCGCCGGGAACATGTACAGAAGTACCTCTCCCATTCACTGAATAAAGCGAGCTAGTTATCTATCGAGCACTAGGGGATGTAACTAATAGACTTAATCAGATAACTGATATGGGATATGGGCTACTTGCCTATGTTACGCACACATGCTGGTGCTTAACAAGCCACTACGAGGACAGAAAAACGTTTGTATTCACTGGATTGTGGAAATCCTGGCGCACCCCAAAACGAAATCAGCTCTTGTTACTCACCTATCCGTTGGTTCCCCGTAAGCGACGGATGTGAATTAGAAAGATTTCAGGCGTACTGGATAATTTTTTTAGTGAACGATGGGAAGATTTCGTCATTCCGACGCAAACAATTTCTTCGACAGGATTGGCCATCTGATTTCTGTCTTTCCAGACCTCTGACATGGTTCCAGTAGCCACTAATATGCGACTCCATGTATGACCTCTGACATCCAGTAGCCACTAGTATGCGACTCCAGTATGCGACAGTGCTCACGAAATCCGGCCTCACAAATTTGCATGTAAAGGATGTTATAACAGTTCAAAGTGAAGCATTTTGAGGTCACGTTGAATTTTCCTCGAGAAGATGTTCTCGATCTAATTCTTTTCTTCTTGTGGCACAGTTTTAGCGGTCATGGAGAGCGGCCGCCTCTTAAATCCTTCACACGAAGTCTGGTATTATGAAATTGCATTTGACAGAAGTTTTCACCGTTTGAAGAGAAGCACATAAAAATTCTGTCAATGTTTCCTCGGTTGAATTCGAATCTGACTATGCCATCATTAGAGAAACTAAGATGGCAATATGTAGATAGGGATGAGGGAGATATTACCATCAGGTCGGACCAACTGTTCCTACTTTTTTTACATCGAATATTTCGTCTTTGTTTTTTATCACTGAATTTCGCGACTTTTCAGATTGTTTCGGTTGCATTGCAGAGAAAATCGGCTCTCCCACCCGCATACAAGGCCCAAAGACACTTTTTATAAGACGCGCAATTCCAACCGTTTTTTTTCAAGTCACAGAAAAGTACGATTTTTTGGGTCATAGCGAAAGATGCCTCAGAATTCTAGGAAATACGTCACAGTTGATTAGGAACGTAACGAGTAGTTTTGGGAGGAATGATGTCAGTCGTACACAACGAAAGAAACGTAAGGTAGTCCTGCAAGTTTACGTCAATGAGACAATGGTCCAAATGATAAGCGCAGACTACTAAATTCTGCGACCGAGACCTTTACATAGCAGTACAACCTTTCAGCGAAAAACCGACCTAAATTCAACGGATACGCTCCTCTTCCTTCAACAGCAAGGTCACAGCGTCACCCGCGGAGACGTCGAAACTCCCACATCCAAAGATGAACCTTCCAAAAACTGTACAAAACAAGGTGCGGAAGTTCTGCTTTACTCCTTATAAATCTAAAATGAGCTTACTACGGTTCAGTGCTTCGTGGCACTCCGAACCATCTCTCAGAGGAGTGTGGTTCTAAGAAGAGAGGGATGTCAAAATCACCTCTCATCGGTTTTTAAATTTCAAATTTTGACTGAGGAAAGCAAGCTGCATTATAAATGTAAAAGAAGGCCTGCTGAATCTGATGGTTTTTGTTTCCTTACCATCAATTGTGTTTGAGCGGAGTTAAGATCTTTCAAAATTAGGCAGATACTTTTAAACCGACCTAATGCAAAAGCTGTTAACATTAATTTAAAATATTATGATTCAGGGAGGAAGGCCTCTTAAGAATGGCCAGATTTACTACAGGAACATAACACGTTTCACTGCTACTGCTGGGACACCGTCACGTGAACCGAACGGTTCGCAGCAGGTATTTGGTGAGGATGAAGTTTTTATTGCTATCATTTGTGAGGAAGGGGGAATTGTATGGAGGAGCCATTTTAGGAGGCATCGTAGGAAGAAAAGCTCAGTTCTTTGACTGCAATGTGTGACCACACTCAAAGGAACCGGAAGGGGTCCGAAACAAGAGGAAGATGCAAAGAAGTAAGCATTTTGTAACGAACACTCAAGGTTAGAAGCGATAATAGGCGAAAAAACCCGGACTCAAAAGCGCGACGCTGTGGTGTGTATTCGCATCCCATTCGCATCAACACAGGACTTTCCAAGTTGTCCGCTGAAGGAGACGGGCCATGGGCCAACGTTAGTTGTAGCAGCTGACTCCCAGCGCAGTGGAGTGGCCATTCCCAACTACATTAGCATCCATGTAAGTACATCCAGACACAACATATGAAAGAACAAAGTAAAAAGCAAAAGGAAAAACAAATTTATAGTAGAAACATCTCCTTTTGACAACATGACAAGGCGTCAAGTTGGCGAGTTTGTGCAATGGCGGCCACTTGAACTCGTCCACACTACGTCTGTTCTGCCGTAAGCCAAAATTACCCCCTTCCGGTGTCTTTAATCACACCCTTTGATATGCACCGTGTATGTCGCGGTATCCCAGAAGGTGAGCTGCTTCTAGGATAATTGGTGACAATACGGTCTCGAGACGAGAGCCTGTTATCCTTGATTCGGTGCTGTGGGGGCGTGGGGCTCATTCTGGCCTGTACTCGGCGCGCAAGCTGTCATCTGTCGTCACCCACTATCGCGTGATTCGTCCCACTGTCAGCGCTGGCCATCGGCAACCGCAGTTAGCAATTTTTTCAGAATTTGACCCAAGAGGCTCGCATTACCGATTTTTTCACAGTTTCTTCGAGTTCACTGTTTCTTTTGGTATCCAAACCGGGACAAGCCCTGGTTATCACTCTTATGCTTGAAAGCTGCACTCAGTCGAACGGTGGGTTCAGGTTCAGAGATCCACAGGAAAATCGCTTGCTCCAATCAACACCGGGAGCCAACAGTTTATGCCTACGGTAAGACGTACTGTAACACTTGCAATTCGTTAGGTTGCAGACATCGCACACACGACACCTTGTTAATAGTACGCCAATTGGCAAATCAACGGATTTTTTTTTATCACGAACACCTTTTTTACCCTCTCGCTCATTTTACTATTTCTCAACTTGGTTGCTGCTGTTTGTTGTTTCAGTTATCTCACGTGAATGAGTGAATGAATTACACTTTACAACGCTGAGAATGACATCTCCTACAGCGACCAAGCTGGAAAGGAGATGTTTCAGTTTGAAGAGATGCGCGAAAGATTCGAATACAGACCACAAGTCACGCTTTTTGATCCGGGTTTCCCTGCTGAGTATCTCTTCCAATCTCGAATGATCGTTTCAAAATGATCACTTCTTCCCATATTTCTCTGTCTCCTGACCCCTTACGGTTCTTTTAAGGTTAATATTGAAGAGATGAGCCGAGTTCGAGCGCAGTTGGTCACCAAGGTCGCCATCCACCCGGAGTTCAGTAACCCATTATTTGCTTCCAGAAGCTACCTTGCAAACGTGTTGAGTTTTTTTTTTTTAATTTCTAAAAAAAGTTAACTTGGCGGTGAAGATAATGGTAATATGGTGCCGCAATAGGAATAAATGTACTGCATAAGAGCGAATATGGCGGCCGCTCGAGTTGATAGGATAAAAAGGAGTTTCTCGTTGAGTCTGGTTATATTCAACCACTTACCGCAAATATCATTCACCCTAGCCACTTGATTGTGATAATTTGTTAATTTATTCAAGTTGCAAAAATCAAAAGCTTACGACACCTGGGATTCCCAAGCCGTCTCCGATCCAAGTACTAACCAGGCCCAACGTTGCTTAACTTGCCAGATCGGACGGGATGGCGTGCTTTCAACGTGGTATGGCCGTAAGCGAACATTCACACTTAGAAATCAGAACATATTCAACCATTTCCCGCAAATATCATTCACCCTAGCCACTTGATTGTGATAATTTGTTAATTTATTCAAGTTGCAAAAATCAAAAGCTTACGACACCTGGGATTCCCAAGCCGTCTCCGATCCAAGTACTAACCAGGCCCAACGTTGCTTAACTTGCCAGATCGGACGGGATGGCGTGCTTTCAACGTGGTATGGCCGTAAACGAACATTCACACTTAGAAATCAGAACATATTCAACCACTTCCCGCAAATATCATTCACCCTAGCCACTTGATTGTGATAATTTGTTAATTTATTCAAGTTGCAAAAATCAAAAGCTTACGACACCTGGGATTCCCAAGCCGTCTCCGATCCAAGTACTAACCAGGCCCAACGTTGCTTAACTTGCCAGATCGGACGGGATGGCGTGCTTTCAACGTGGTATGGCCGTAAGCGAACATTCACACTTAGAAATCAGAACATATTCAACCACTTCCCGCAAATATCATTCACCCTAGCCACTTGATTGTGATAATTTGTTAATTTATTCAAGTTGCAAAAATCAAAAGCTTACGACACCTGGGATTCCCAAGCCGTCTCCGATCCAAGTACTAACCAGGCCCAACGTTGCTTAACTTGCCAGATCGGACGGGATGGCGTGCTTTCAACGTGGTATGGCCGTAAGCGAACATTCACACTTAGAAATCAGAACATATTCAACCACTTCCCGCAAATATCATTCACCCTAGCCACTTGATTGTGATAATTTGTTAATTTATTCAAGTTGCAAGAATCAAAAGCTTACGACACCTGGGATTCCCAAGCCGTCTCCGATCCAAGTACTAACAAGGCCCAACGTTGCTTAACTTGCCAGATCGGACGGGATGGCGTGCTTTCAACGTGGTATGGCCGTAAGCGAATATTCACACTTAGAAATCAGAACATATTCAACCACTTCCCGCAAATATCATTCACCCTAGCCACTTGATTGTGATAATTTGTTAATTTATTCAAGTTGCAAAAATCAAAAGCTTACGACACCTGGGATTCCCAAGCCGTCTCCGATCCAAGTACTAACCAGGCCCAACGTTGCTTAACTTGCCAGATCGGACGGGATGGCGTGCTTTCAACGTGGTATGGCCGTAAGCGAACATTCACACTTAGAAATCAGAACATATTCAACCACTTCCCGCAAATATCATTCACCCTAGCCACTTGATTGTGATAATTTGTTAATTTATTCAAGTTGCAAAAATCAAAAGCTTACGACACCTGGGATTCCCAAGCCGTCTCCGATCCAAGTACTAACCAGGCCCAACGTTGCTTAACTTGCCAGATCGGACGGGATGGCGTGCTTTCAGCGTGGTATGGCCGTAAGCGAACATTCACACTTAGAAATCAGAACATATTCAACCACTTCCCGCAAATATCATTCACCCTAGCCACTTGATTGTGATAATTTGTTAATTTATTCAAGTTGCAAAAATCAAAAGCTTACGACACCTGGGATTCCCAAGCCGTCTCCGATCCAAGTACTAACCAGGCCCAACGTTGCTTAACTTGCCAGATCGGACGGGATGGCGTGCTTTCAACGTGGTATGGCCGTAAGCGAACATTCACACTTAGAAATCAGAACATATTCAACCACTTCCCGCAAATATCATTCACCCTAGCCACTTGATTGTGATAAATTGTTAATTTATTCAAGTTGCAAAAATCAAAAGCTTACGACACCTGGGATTCCCAAGCCGTCTCCGATCCAAGTACTAACCAGGCCCAACGTTGCTTAACTTGCCAGATCGGACGGGATGGCGTGCTTTCAACGTGGTATGGCCGTAAGCGAACATTCACACTTAGAAATCAGAACATATTCAACCACTTCCCGCAAATATCATTCACCCTAGCCACTTGATTGTGATAATTTGTTAATTTATTCAAGTTGCAAAAATCAAAAGCTTACGACACCTGGGATTCCCAAGCCGTCTCCGATCCAAGTACTAACCAGGCCCAACGTTGCTTAACTTGCCAGATCGGACGGGATGGCGTGCTTTCAACGTGGTATGGCCGTAAGCGAACATTCACACTTAGAAATCAGAACATATTCAACCACTTCCCGCAAATATCATTCACCCTAGCCACTTGATTGTGATAATTTGTTAATTTATTCAAGTTGCAAAAATCAAAAGCTTACGACACCTGGGATTCCCAAGCCGTCTCCGATCCAAGTACTAACCAGGCCCAACGTTGCTTAACTTGCCAGATCGGACGGGATGGCGTGCTTTCAACGTGGTATGGCCGTAAGCGAACATTCACACTTAGAAATCAGAACATATTCAACCACTTCCCGCAAATATCATTCACCCTAGCCACTTGATTGTGATAATTTGTTAATTTATTCAAGTTGCAAAAATCAAAAGCTTACGACACCTGGGATTCCCAAGCCGTCTCCGATCCAAGTACTAACCAGGCCCAACGTTGCTTAACTTGCCAGATCGGACGGGATGGCGTGCTTTCAACGTGGTATGGCCGTAAGCGAACATTCACACTTAGAAATCAGAACATATTCAACCACTTCCCGCAAATATCATTCACCCTAGCCACTTGATTGTGATAATTTGTTAATTTATTCAAGTTGCAAAAATCAAAAGCTTACGACACCTGGGATTCCCAAGCCGTCTCCGATCCAAGTACTAACCAGGCCCAACGTTGCTTAACTTGCCAGATCGGACGGGATGGCGTGCTTTCAACGTGGTATGGCCGTAAGCGAACATTCACACTTAGAAATCAGAACATATTCAACCACTTCCCGCAAATATCATTCACCCTAGCCACTTGATTGTGATAAATTGTTAATTTATTCAAGTTGCAAAAATCAAAAGCTTACGACACCTGGGATTCCCAAGCCGTCTCCGATCCAAGTACTAACCAGGCCCAACGTTGCTTAACTTGCCAGATCGGACGGGATGGCGTGCTTTCAACGTGGTATGGCCGTAAGCGAACATTCACACTTAGAAATCAGAACATATTCAACCACTTCCCGCAAATATCATTCACCCTAGCCACTTGATTGTGATAATTTGTTAATTTATTCAAGTTGCAAAAATCAAAAGCTTACGACACCTGGGATTCCCAAGCCGTCTCCGATCCAAGTACTAACCAGGCCCAACGTTGCTTAACTTGCCAGATCGGACGGGATGGCGTGCTTTCAACGTGGTATGGCCGTAAGCGAACATTCACACTTAGAAATCAGAACATATTCAACCACTTCCCGCAAATATCATTCACCCTAGCCACTTGATTGTGATAATTTGTTAATTTATTCAAGTTGCAAAAATCAAAAGCTTACGACACCTGGGATTCCCAAGCCGTCTCCGATCCAAGTACTAACCAGGCCCAACGTTGCTTAACTTGCCAGATCGGACGGGATGGCGTGCTTTCAACGTGGTATGGCCGTAAGCGAACATTCACACTTAGAAATCAGAACATATTCAACCACTTCCCGCAAATATCATTCACCCTAGCCACTTGATTGTGATAATTTGTTAATTTATTCAAGTTGCAAAAATCAAAAGCTTACGACACCTGGGATTCCCAAGCCGTCTCCGATCCAAGTACTAACCAGGCCCAACGTTGCTTAACTTGCCAGATCGGACGGGATGGCGTGCTTTCAACGTGGTATGGCCGTAAGCGAACATTCACACTTAGAAATCAGAACATATTCAACCACTTCCCGCAAATATCATTCACCCTAGCCACTTGATTGTGATAATTTGTTAATTTATTCAAGTTGCAAAAATCAAAAGCTTACGACACCTGGGATTCCCAAGCCGTCTCCGATCCAAGTACTAACCAGGCCCAACGTTGCTTAACTTGCCAGATCGGACGGGATGGCGTGCTTTCAACGTGGTATGGCCGTAAGCGAACATTCACACTTAGAAATCAGAACATATTCAACCACTTCCCGCAAATATCATTCACCCTAGCCACTTGATTGTGATAATTTGTTAATTTATTCAAGTTGCAAAAATCAAAAGCTTACGACACCTGTGATTCCCAAGCCGTCTCCGATCCAAGTACTAACCAGGCCCAACGTTGCTTAACTTGCCAGATCGGACGGGATGGCGTGCTTTCAACGTGGTATGGCCGTAAGCGAACATTCACACTTAGAAATCAGAACATATTCAACCACTTCCCGCAAATATCATTCACCCTAGCCACTTGATTGTGATAATTTGTTAATTTATTCAAGTTGCAAAAATCAAAAGCTTACGACACCTGGGATTCCCAAGCCGTCTCCGATCCAAGTACTAACCAGGCCCAACGTTGCTTAACTTGCCAGATCGGACGGGATGGCGTGCTTTCAACGTGGTATGGCCGTAAGCGAACATTCACACTTAGAAATCAGAACATATTCAACCACTTCCCGCAAATATCATTCACCCTAGCCACTTGATTGTGATAATTTGTTAATTTATTCAAGTTGCAAAAATCAAAAGCTTACGACACCTGGGATTCCCAAGCCGTCTCCGATCCAAGTACTAACCAGGCCCAACGTTGCTTAACGTGCCAGATCGGACGGGATGGCGTGCTTTCAACGTGGTATGGCCGTAAGCGAACATTCACACTTAGAAATCAGAACATATTCAACCACTTCCCGCAAATATCATTCACCCTAGCCACTTGATTGTGATAATTTGTTAATTTATTCAAGTTGCAAAAATCAAAAGCTTACGACACCTGGGATTCCCAAGCCGTCTCCGATCCAAGTACTAACCAGGCCCAACGTTGCTTAACTTGCCAGATCGGACGGGATGGCGTGCTTTCAACGTGGTATGGCCGTAAGCGAACATTCACACTTAGAAATCAGAACATATTCAACCACTTCCCGCAAATATCATTCACCCTAGCCACTTGATTGTGATAATTTGTTAATTTATTCAAGTTGCAAAAATCAAAAGCTTACGACACCTGGGATTCCCAAGCCGTCTCCGATCCAAGTACTAACCAGGCCCAACGTTGCTTAACTTGCCAGATCGGACGGGATGGCGTGCTTTCAACGTGGTATGGCCGTAAGCGAACATTCACACTTAGAAATCAGAACATATTCAACCACTTCCCGCAAATATCATTCACCCTAGCCACTTGATTGTGATAATTTGTTAATTTATTCAAGTTGCAAAAATCAAAAGCTTACGACACCTGGGATTCCCAAGCCGTCTCCGATCCAAGTACTAACCAGGCCCAACGTTGCTTAACTTGCCAGATCGGACGGGATGGCGTGCTTTCAACGTGGTATGGCCGTAAGCGAACATTCACACTTAGAAATCAGAACATATTCAACCACTTCCCGCAAATATCATTCACCCTAGCCACTTGATTGTGATAATTTGTTAATTTATTCAAGTTGCAAAAATCAAAAGCTTACGACACCTGGGATTCCCAAGCCGTCTCCGATCCAAGTACTAACCAGGCCCAACGTTGCTTAACTTGCCAGATCGGACGGGATGGCGTGCTTTCAACGTGGTATGGCCGTAAGCGAACATTCACACTTAGAAATCAGAACATATTCAACCACTTCCCGCAAATATCATTCACCCTAGCCACTTGATTGTGATAATTTGTTAATTTATTCAAGTTGCAAAAATCAAAAGCTTACGACACCTGGGATTCCCAAGCCGTCTCCGATCCAAGTACTAACCAGGCCCAACGTTGCTTAACTTGCCAGATCGGACGGGATGGCGTGCTTTCAACGTGGTATGGCCGTAAGCGAACATTCACACTTAGAAATCAGAACATATTCAACCACTTCCCGCAAATATCATTCACCCTAGCCACTTGATTGTGATAATTTGTTAATTTATTCAAGTTGCAAAAATCAAAAGCTTACGACACCTGGGATTCCCAAGCCGTCTCCGATCCAAGTACTAACCAGGCCCAACGTTGCTTAACTTGCCAGATCGGACGGGATGGCGTGCTTTCAACGTGGTATGGCCGTAAGCGAACATTCACACTTAGAAATCAGAACATATTCAACCACTTCCCGCAAATATCATTCACCCTAGCCACTTGATTGTGATAATTTGTTAATTTATTCAAGTTGCAAAAATCAAAAGCTTACGACACCTGGGATTCCCAAGCCGTCTCCGATCCAAGTACTAACCAGGCCCAACGTTGCTTAACTTGCCAGATCGGACGGGATGGCGTGCTTTCAACGTGGTATGGCCGTAAGCGAACATTCACACTTAGAAATCAGAACATATTCAACCACTTCCCGCAAATATCATTCACCCTAGCCACTTGATTGTGATAATTTGTTAATTTATTCAAGTTGCAAAAATCAAAAGCTTACGACACCTGGGATTCCCAAGCCGTCTCCGATCCAAGTACTAACCAGGCCCAACGTTGCTTAACTTGCCAGATCGGACGGGATGGCGTGCTTTCAACGTGGTATGGCCGTAAGCGAACATTCACACTTAGAAATCAGAACATATTCAACCACTTCCCGCAAATATCATTCACCCTAGCCACTTGATTGTGATAATTTGTTAATTTATTCAAGTTGCAAAAATCAAAAGCTTACGACACCTGGGATTCCCAAGCCGTCTCCGATCCAAGTACTAACCAGGCCCAACGTTGCTTAACTTGCCAGATCGGACGGGATGGCGTGCTTTCAACGTGGTATGGCCGTAAGCGAACATTCACACTTAGAAATCAGAACATATTCAACCACTTCCCGCAAATATCATTCACCCTAGCCACTTGATTGTGATAATTTGTTAATTTATTCAAGTTGCAAAAATCAAAAGCTTACGACACCTGGGATTCCCAAGCCGTCTCCGATCCAAGTACTAACCAGGCCCAACGTTGCTTAACTTGCCAGATCGGACGGGATGGCGTGCTTTCAACGTGGTATGGCCGTAAGCGAACATTCACACTTAGAAATCAGAACATATTCAACCACTTCCCGCAAATATCATTCACCCTAGCCACTTGATTGTGATAATTTGTTAATTTATTCAAGTTGCAAAAATCAAAAGCTTACGACACCTGGGATTCCCAAGCCGTCTCCGATCCAAGTACTAACCAGGCCCAACGTTGCTTAACTTGCCAGATCGGACGGGATGGCGTGCTTTCAACGTGGTATGGCCGTAAGCGAACATTCACACTTAGAAATCAGAACATATTCAACCACTTCCCGCAAATATCATTCACCCTAGCCACTTGATTGTGATAATTTGTTAATTTATTCAAGTTGCAAAAATCAAAAGCTTACGACACCTGGGATTCCCAAGCCGTCTCCGATCCAAGTACTAACCAGGCCCAACGTTGCTTAACTTGCCAGATCGGACGGGATGGCGTGCTTTCAACGTGGTATGGCCGTAAGCGAACATTCACACTTAGAAATCAGAACATATTCAACCACTTCCCGCAAATATCATTCACCCTAGCCACTTGATTGTGATAATTTGTTAATTTATTCAAGTTGCAAAAATCAAAAGCTTACGACACCTGGGATTCCCAAGCCGTCTCCGATCCAAGTACTAACCAGGCCCAACGTTGCTTAACTTGCCAGATCGGACGGGATGGCGTGCTTTCAACGTGGTATGGCCGTAAGCGAACATTCACACTTAGAAATCAGAACATATTCAACCACTTCCCGCAAATATCATTCACCCTAGCCACTTGATTGTGATAATTTGTTAATTTATTCAAGTTGCAAAAATCAAAAGCTTACGACACCTGGGATTCCCAAGCCGTCTCCGATCCAAGTACTAACCAGGCCCAACGTTGCTTAACTTGCCAGATCGGACGGGATGGCGTGCTTTCAACGTGGTATGGCCGTAAGCGAACATTCACACTTAGAAATCAGAACATATTCAACCACTTCCCGCAAATATCATTCACCCTAGCCACTTGATTGTGATAATTTGTTAATTTATTCAAGTTGCAAAAATCAAAAGCTTACGACACCTGGGATTCCCAAGCCGTCTCCGATCCAAGTACTAACCAGGCCCAACGTTGCTTAACTTGCCAGATCGGACGGGATGGCGTGCTTTCAACGTGGTATGGCCGTAAGCGAACATTCACACTTAGAAATCAGAACATATTCAACCACTTCCCGCAAATATCATTCACCCTAGCCACTTGATTGTGATAATTTGTTAATTTATTCAAGTTGCAAAAATCAAAAGCTTACGACACCTGGGATTCCCAAGCCGTCTCCGATCCAAGTACTAACCAGGCCCAACGTTGCTTAACTTGCCAGATCGGACGGGATGGCGTGCTTTCAACGTGGTATGGCCGTAAGCGAACATTCACACTTAGAAATCAGAACATATTCAACCACTTCCCGCAAATATCATTCACCCTAGCCACTTGATTGTGATAATTTGTTAATTTATTCAAGTTGCAAAAATCAAAAGCTTACGACACCTGGGATTCCCAAGCCGTCTCCGATCCAAGTACTAACCAGGCCCAACGTTGCTTAACTTGCCAGATCGGACGGGATGGCGTGCTTTCAACGTGGTATGGCCGTAAGCGAACATTCACACTTAGAAATCAGAACATATTCAACCACTTCCCGCAAATATCATTCACCCTAGCCACTTGATTGTGATAATTTGTTAATTTATTCAAGTTGCAAAAATCAAAAGCTTACGACACCTGGGATTCCCAAGCCGTCTCCGATCCAAGTACTAACCAGGCCCAACGTTGCTTAACTTGCCGGGATGGCGTGCTTTCAACGTGGTATGGCCGTAAGCGAACATTCACACTTAGAAATCAGAACATATTCAACCACTTCCCGCAAATATCATTCACCCTAGCCACTTGATTGTGATAATTTGTTAATTTATTCAAGTTGCAAAAATCAAAAGCTTACGACACCTGGGATTCCCAAGCCGTCTCCGATCCAAGTACTAACCAGGCCCAACGTTGCTTAACTTGCCAGATCGGACGGGATGGCGTGCTTTCAACGTGGTATGGCCGTAAGCGAACATTCACACTTAGAAATCAGAACATATTCAACCACTTCCCGCAAATATCATTCACCCTAGCCACTTGATTGTGATAATTTGTTAATTTATTCAAGTTGCAAAAATCAAAAGCTTACGACACCTGGGATTCCCAAGCCGTCTCCGATCCAAGTACTAACCAGGCCCAACGTTGCTTAACGTGCCAGATCGGACGGGATGGCGTGCTTTCAACGTGGTATGGCCGTAAGCGAACATTCACACTTAGAAATCAGAACATATTCAACCACTTCCCGCAAATATCATTCACCCTAGCCACTTGATTGTGATAATTTGTTAATTTATTCAAGTTGCAAAAATCAAAAGCTTACGACACCTGGGATTCCCAAGCCGTCTCCGATCCAAGTACTAACCAGGCCCAACGTTGCTTAACTTGCCAGATCGGACGGGATGGCGTGCTTTCAACGTGGTATGGCCGTAAGCGAACATTCACACTTAGAAATCAGAACATATTCAACCACTTCCCGCAAATATCATTCACCCTAGCCACTTGATTGTGATAATTTGTTAATTTATTCAAGTTGCAAAAATCAAAAGCTTACGACACCTGGGATTCCCAAGCCGTCTCCGATCCAAGTACTAACCAGGCCCAACGTTGCTTAACTTGCCAGATCGGACGGGATGGCGTGCTTTCAACGTGGTATGGCCGTAAGCGAACATTCACACTTAGAAATCAGAACATATTCAACCACTTCCCGCAAATATCATTCACCCTAGCCACTTGATTGTGATAATTTGTTAATTTATTCAAGTTGCAAAAATCAAAAGCTTACGACACCTGGGATTCCCAAGCCGTCTCCGATCCAAGTACTAACCAGGCCCAACGTTGCTTAACTTGCCAGATCGGACGGGATGGCGTGCTTTCAACGTGGTATGGCCGTAAGCGAACATTCACACTTAGAAATCAGAACATATTCAACCACTTCCCGCAAATATCATTCACCCTAGCCACTTGATTGTGATAATTTGTTAATTTATTCAAGTTGCAAAAATCAAAAGCTTACGACACCTGGGATTCCCAAGCCGTCTCCGATCCAAGTACTAACCAGGCCCAACGTTGCTTAACTTGCCAGATCGGACGGGATGGCGTGCTTTCAACGTGGTATGGCCGTAAGCGAACATTCACACTTAGAAATCAGAACATATTCAACCACTTCCCGCAAATATCATTCACCCTAGCCACTTGATTGTGATAATTTGTTAATTTATTCAAGTTGCAAAAATCAAAAGCTTACGACACCTGGGATTCCCAAGCCGTCTCCGATCCAAGTACTAACCAGGCCCAACGTTGCTTAACTTGCCAGATCGGACGGGATGGCGTGCTTTCAACGTGGTATGGCCGTAAGCGAACATTCACACTTAGAAATCAGAACATATTCAACCACTTCCCGCAAATATCATTCACCCTAGCCACTTGATTGTGATAATTTGTTAATTTATTCAAGTTGCAAAAATCAAAAGCTTACGACACCTGGGATTCCCAAGCCGTCTCCGATCCAAGTACTAACCAGGCCCAACGTTGCTTAACTTGCCAGATCGGACGGGATGGCGTGCTTTCAACGTGGTATGGCCGTAAGCGAACATTCACACTTAGAAATCAGAACATATTCAACCACTTCCCGCAAATATCATTCACCCTAGCCACTTGATTGTGATAATTTGTTAATTTATTCAAGTTGCAAAAATCAAAAGCTTACGACACCTGGGATTCCCAAGCCGTCTCCGATCCAAGTACTAACCAGGCCCAACGTTGCTTAACTTGCCAGATCGGACGGGATGGCGTGCTTTCAACGTGGTATGGCCGTAAGCGAACATTCACACTTAGAAATCAGAACATATTCAACCACTTCAACCACTTCCCGCAAATATCATTCACCCTAGCCACTTGATTGTGATAATTTGTTAATTTATTCAAGTTGCAAAAATCAAAAGCTTACGACACCTGGGATTCCCAAGCCGTCTCCGATCCAAGTACTAACCAGGCCCAACGTTGCTTAACTTGCCAGATCGGACGGGATGGCGTGCTTTCAACGTGGTATGGCCGTAAGCGAACATTCACACTTAGAAATCAGAACATATTCAACCACTTCCCGCAAATATCATTCACCCTAGCCACTTGATTGTGATAATTTGTTAATTTATTCAAGTTGCAAAAATCAAAAGCTTACGACACCTGGGATTCCCAAGCCGTCTCCGATCCAAGTACTAACCAGGCCCAACGTTGCTTAACTTGCCAGATCGGACGGGATGGCGTGCTTTCAACGTGGTATGGCCGTAAGCGAACATTCACACTTAGAAATCAGAACATATTCAACCACTTCCCGCAAATATCATTCACCCTAGCCACTTGATTGTGATAATTTGTTAATTTATTCAAGTTGCAAAAATCAAAAGCTTACGACACCTGGGATTCCCAAGCCGTCTCCGATCCAAGTACTAACCAGGCCCAACGTTGCTTAACTTGCCAGATCGGACGGGATGGCGTGCTTTCAACGTGGTATGGCCGTAAGCGAACATTCACACTTAGAAATCAGAACATATTCAACCACTTCCCGCAAATATCATTCACCCTAGCCACTTGATTGTGATAATTTGTTAATTTATTCAAGTTGCAAAAATCAAAAGCTTACGACACCTGGGATTCCCAAGCCGTCTCCGATCCAAGTACTAACCAGGCCCAACGTTGCTTAACTTGCCAGATCGGACGGGATGGCGTGCTTTCAACGTGGTATGGCCGTAAGCGAACATTCACACTTAGAAATCAGAACATATTCAACCACTTCCCGCAAATATCATTCACCCTAGCCACTTGATTGTGATAATTTGTTAATTTATTCAAGTTGCAAAAATCAAAAGCTTACGACACCTGGGATTCCCAAGCCGTCTCCGATCCAAGTACTAACCAGGCCCAACGTTGCTTAACTTGCCAGATCGGACGGGATGGCGTGCTTTCAACGTGGTATGGCCGTAAGCGAACATTCACACTTAGAAATCAGAACATATTCAACCACTTCCCGCAAATATCATTCACCCTAGCCACTTGATTGTGATAATTTGTTAATTTATTCAAGTTGCAAAAATCAAAAGCTTACGACACCTGGGATTCCCAAGCCGTCTCCGATCCAAGTACTAACCAGGCCCAACGTTGCTTAACTTGCCAGATCGGACGGGATGGCGTGCTTTCAACGTGGTATGGCCGTAAGCGAACATTCACACTTAGAAATCAGAACATATTCAACCACTTCCCGCAAATATCATTCACCCTAGCCACTTGATTGTGATAATTTGTTAATTTATTCAAGTTGCAAAAATCAAAAGCTTACGACACCTGGGATTCCCAAGCCGTCTCCGATCCAAGTACTAACCAGGCCCAACGTTGCTTAACTTGCCAGATCGGACGGGATGGCGTGCTTTCAACGTGGTATGGCCGTAAGCGAACATTCACACTTAGAAATCAGAACATATTCAACCACTTCCCGCAAATATCATTCACCCTAGCCACTTGATTGTGATAATTTGTTAATTTATTCAAGTTGCAAAAATCAAAAGCTTACGACACCTGGGATTCCCAAGCCGTCTCCGATCCAAGTACTAACCAGGCCCAACGTTGCTTAACTTGCCAGATCGGACGGGATGGCGTGCTTTCAACGTGGTATGGCCGTAAGCGAACATTCACACTTAGAAATCAGAACATATTCAACCACTTCCCGCAAATATCATTCACCCTAGCCACTTGATTGTGATAATTTGTTAATTTATTCAAGTTGCAAAAATCAAAAGCTTACGACACCTGGGATTCCCAAGCCGTCTCCGATCCAAGTACTAACCAGGCCCAACGTTGCTTAACTTGCCAGATCGGACGGGATGGCGTGCTTTCAACGTGGTATGGCCGTAAGCGAACATTCACACTTAGAAATCAGAACATATTCAACCACTTCCCGCAAATATCATTCACCCTAGCCACTTGATTGTGATAATTTGTTAATTTATTCAAGTTGCAAAAATCAAAAGCTTACGACACCTGGGATTCCCAAGCCGTCTCCGATCCAAGTACTAACCAGGCCCAACGTTGCTTAACTTGCCAGATCGGACGGGA
The DNA here is from genome assembly GCA_963978905.1 of Trichostrongylus colubriformis. Taxonomy (NCBI): domain Eukaryota; kingdom Metazoa; phylum Nematoda; class Chromadorea; order Rhabditida; family Trichostrongylidae; genus Trichostrongylus; species Trichostrongylus colubriformis. The sequence goes on along the minus strand of OZ022258.1, from coordinate 17,755,963 downwards.
TGGCGTGCTTTCAACGTGGTATGGCCGTAAGCGAACATTCACACTTAGAAATCAGAACATATTCAACCACTTCCCGCAAATATCATTCACCCTAGCCACTTGATTGTGATAATTTGTTAATTTATTCAAGTTGCAAAAATCAAAAGCTTACGACACCTGGGATTCCCAAGCCGTCTCCGATCCAAGTACTAACCAGGCCCAACGTTGCTTAACTTGCCAGATCGGACGGGATGGCGTGCTTTCAACGTGGTATGGCCGTAAGCGAACATTCACACTTAGAAATCAGAACATATTCAACCACTTCCCGCAAATATCATTCACCCTAGCCACTTGATTGTGATAATTTGTTAATTTATTCAAGTTGCAAAAATCAAAAGCTTACGACACCTGGGATTCCCAAGCCGTCTCCGATCCAAGTACTAACCAGGCCCAACGTTGCTTAACTTGCCAGATCGGACGGGATGGCGTGCTTTCAACGTGGTATGGCCGTAAGCGAACATTCACACTTAGAAATCAGAACATATTCAACCACTTCCCGCAAATATCATTCACCCTAGCCACTTGATTGTGATAATTTGTTAATTTATTCAAGTTGCAAAAATCAAAAGCTTACGACACCTGGGATTCCCAAGCCGTCTCCGATCCAAGTACTAACCAGGCCCAACGTTGCTTAACTTGCCAGATCGGACGGGATGGCGTGCTTTCAACGTGGTATGGCCGTAAGCGAACATTCACACTTAGAAATCAGAACATATTCAACCACTTCCCGCAAATATCATTCACCCTAGCCACTTGATTGTGATAATTTGTTAATTTATTCAAGTTGCAAAAATCAAAAGCTTACGACACCTGGGATTCCCAAGCCGTCTCCGATCCAAGTACTAACCAGGCCCAACGTTGCTTAACTTGCCAGATCGGACGGGATGGCGTGCTTTCAACGTGGTATGGCCGTAAGCGAACATTCACACTTAGAAATCAGAACATATTCAACCACTTCCCGCAAATATCATTCACCCTAGCCACTTGATTGTGATAATTTGTTAATTTATTCAAGTTGCAAAAATCAAAAGCTTACGACACCTGGGATTCCCAAGCCGTCTCCGATCCAAGTACTAACCAGGCCCAACGTTGCTTAACTTGCCAGATCGGACGGGATGGCGTGCTTTCAACGTGGTATGGCCGTAAGCGAACATTCACACTTAGAAATCAGAACATATTCAACCACTTCCCGCAAATATCATTCACCCTAGCCACTTGATTGTGATAATTTGTTAATTTATTCAAGTTGCAAAAATCAAAAGCTTACGACACCTGGGATTCCCAAGCCGTCTCCGATCCAAGTACTAACCAGGCCCAACGTTGCTTAACTTGCCAGATCGGACGGGATGGCGTGCTTTCAACGTGGTATGGCCGTAAGCGAACATTCACACTTAGAAATCAGAACATATTCAACCACTTCCCGCAAATATCATTCACCCTAGCCACTTGATTGTGATAATTTGTTAATTTATTCAAGTTGCAAAAATCAAAAGCTTACGACACCTGGGATTCCCAAGCCGTCTCCGATCCAAGTACTAACCAGGCCCAACGTTGCTTAACTTGCCAGATCGGACGGGATGGCGTGCTTTCAACGTGGTATGGCCGTAAGCGAACATTCACACTTAGAAATCAGAACATATTCAACCACTTCCCGCAAATATCATTCACCCTAGCCACTTGATTGTGATAATTTGTTAATTTATTCAAGTTGCAAAAATCAAAAGCTTACGACACCTGGGATTCCCAAGCCGTCTCCGATCCAAGTACTAACCAGGCCCAACGTTGCTTAACTTGCCAGATCGGACGGGATGGCGTGCTTTCAACGTGGTATGGCCGTAAGCGAACATTCACACTTAGAAATCAGAACATATTCAACCACTTCCCGCAAATATCATTCACCCTAGCCACTTGATTGTGATAATTTGTTAATTTATTCAAGTTGCAAAAATCAAAAGCTTACGACACCTGGGATTCCCAAGCCGTCTCCGATCCAAGTACTAACCAGGCCCAACGTTGCTTAACTTGCCAGATCGGACGGGATGGCGTGCTTTCAACGTGGTATGGCCGTAAGCGAACATTCACACTTAGAAATCAGAACATATTCAACCACTTCCCGCAAATATCATTCACCCTAGCCACTTGATTGTGATAATTTGTTAATTTATTCAAGTTGCAAAAATCAAAAGCTTACGACACCTGGGATTCCCAAGCCGTCTCCGATCCAAGTACTAACCAGGCCCAACGTTGCTTAACTTGCCAGATCGGACGGGATGGCGTGCTTTCAACGTGGTATGGCCGTAAGCGAACATTCACACTTAGAAATCAGAACATATTCAACCACTTCCCGCAAATATCATTCACCCTAGCCACTTGATTGTGATAATTTGTTAATTTATTCAAGTTGCAAAAATCAAAAGCTTACGACACCTGGGATTCCCAAGCCGTCTCCGATCCAAGTACTAACCAGGCCCAACGTTGCTTAACTTGCCAGATCGGACGGGATGGCGTGCTTTCAACGTGGTATGGCCGTAAGCGAACATTCACACTTAGAAATCAGAACATATTCAACCACTTCCCGCAAATATCATTCACCCTAGCCACTTGATTGTGATAATTTGTTAATTTATTCAAGTTGCAAAAATCAAAAGCTTACGACACCTGGGATTCCCAAGCCGTCTCCGATCCAAGTACTAACCAGGCCCAACGTTGCTTAACTTGCCAGATCGGACGGGATGGCGTGCTTTCAACGTGGTATGGCCGTAAGCGAACATTCACACTTAGAAATCAGAACATATTCAACCACTTCCCGCAAATATCATTCACCCTAGCCACTTGATTGTGATAATTTGTTAATTTATTCAAGTTGCAAAAATCAAAAGCTTACGACACCTGGGATTCCCAAGCCGTCTCCGATCCAAGTACTAACCAGGCCCAACGTTGCTTAACTTGCCAGATCGGACGGGATGGCGTGCTTTCAACGTGGTATGGCCGTAAGCGAACATTCACACTTAGAAATCAGAACATATTCAACCACTTCCCGCAAATATCATTCACCCTAGCCACTTGATTGTGATAATTTGTTAATTTATTCAAGTTGCAAAAATCAAAAGCTTACGACACCTGGGATTCCCAAGCCGTCTCCGATCCAAGTACTAACCAGGCCCAACGTTGCTTAACTTGCCAGATCGGACGGGATGGCGTGCTTTCAACGTGGTATGGCCGTAAGCGAACATTCACACTTAGAAATCAGAACATATTCAACCACTTCCCGCAAATATCATTCACCCTAGCCACTTGATTGTGATAATTTGTTAATTTATTCAAGTTGCAAAAATCAAAAGCTTACGACACCTGGGATTCCCAAGCCGTCTCCGATCCAAGTACTAACCAGGCCCAACGTTGCTTAACTTGCCAGATCGGACGGGATGGCGTGCTTTCAACGTGGTATGGCCGTAAGCGAACATTCACACTTAGAAATCAGAACATATTCAACCACTTCCCGCAAATATCATTCACCCTAGCCACTTGATTGTGATAATTTGTTAATTTATTCAAGTTGCAAAAATCAAAAGCTTACGACACCTGGGATTCCCAAGCCGTCTCCGATCCAAGTACTAACCAGGCCCAACGTTGCTTAACTTGCCAGATCGGACGGGATGGCGTGCTTTCAACGTGGTATGGCCGTAAGCGAACATTCACACTTAGAAATCAGAACATATTCAACCACTTCCCGCAAATATCATTCACCCTAGCCACTTGATTGTGATAATTTGTTAATTTATTCAAGTTGCAAAAATCAAAAGCTTACGACACCTGGGATTCCCAAGCCGTCTCCGATCCAAGTACTAACCAGGCCCAACGTTGCTTAACTTGCCAGATCGGACGGGATGGCGTGCTTTCAACGTGGTATGGCCGTAAGCGAACATTCACACTTAGAAATCAGAACATATTCAACCACTTCCCGCAAATATCATTCACCCTAGCCACTTGATTGTGATAATTTGTTAATTTATTCAAGTTGCAAAAATCAAAAGCTTACGACACCTGGGATTCCCAAGCCGTCTCCGATCCAAGTACTAACCAGGCCCAACGTTGCTTAACTTGCCAGATCGGACGGGATGGCGTGCTTTCAACGTGGTATGGCCGTAAGCGAACATTCACACTTAGAAATCAGAACATATTCAACCACTTCCCGCAAATATCATTCACCCTAGCCACTTGATTGTGATAATTTGTTAATTTATTCAAGTTGCAAAAATCAAAAGCTTACGACACCTGGGATTCCCAAGCCGTCTCCGATCCAAGTACTAACCAGGCCCAACGTTGCTTAACTTGCCAGATCGGACGGGATGTCCTGCAACGGCGTTTGGTAGTCCGTCGCTCAGTGGAAAGCATAGTTATCGATTGACGACCTTTTTTTGGAGGCTGCCGTTGACTAGTAAACAGTTATTTCGGAGGAGATGGTGGGAGGTGCGGAAGGGAGGTGGGTGCTTATATTTCTCAAAAAATCCGCTCAAGTTAGTACTTGTACCTGACCTAGTTTGGGCCACATTTGCTATTTTATGCTTTTTCTTTTACAATCTTCTCAAAACTGTTTCCTGCATTTGATACCCTTCCTTGTCCGTTTTGCTCTCTGAATGTCGCTCTTTTGCTGTTTGAAAACGCCGCGAATGACGGAGGATGGCGAAGAATTCTTGCAGCTTTATCGCGGAGTCTAATATCATGTGTAGCAGACATGCCGAACATTATTGGTTCAGTGATATTTATTCACCCAGACACCTTGTGAAACGAGAGCAGCAGAGAATGCGTGGATCGATTTACAGACATATTTATCTCCGTGCATTTGCCACAACACTTATAAAAACGAATCCTCTTAACATTCAGGTAGATCAATGGACTTGAAGACTGGCATGAATCACCTTGCTCAGAAACCATGATATGATGATAATAAGCATATAATATAATATTATGGCCTTTATTAAAATTCCACATTCAGTCAATGTTCAATGTATCAAAGAGAAAGCTTGATAAACAGTCACGGGAAAAGTACATTAAAAAGTATACTTGATCTGTTACAACTGTAAAAATAGAATACTTAACATAATGGATAGTACAAATGATTTGGCAGAATTGCAATAATCCCCTGAGTAACAAACGCATATTTGACGATCGCCAACTCGCCGACAGCCGGCTTCCTCCAAATGAGCTCTTCCGAAAGTCCTGAAAATTGCTATGGTTAAGTGATGAATGTGACCTGTTGGCGTGGAGTTGTTGCTTTTTAGCACAAACTAAAGCTATAGAAGTGTGACAGCGAGCATGCTTACATACGCTTACTATTCATCTTTTCCATATCTTATCAATTGAAAGCTCCCTACAAGTCTATGAAGCGCTTTCCTTTAACGTGATCAGGCTTCATGCTACGTCAACCAAATGGCAATATCTCCATGACATGCAATTTCGCGATTATTCAGACCGCTTACTCCTCGCTTCTCACGTGGTAGTGGTGTTTACCATAACTATAATATAAGATTTGCACATCAGAAGGCAGTGGAACCGGTGCACGTTTTCACCACGAAAGCTGATTAGTCAGCCACTACGTTTCAATCGATACTTCATACTACGATACAATAAGTATCGCTCTATTATCGAATTTATAGCTCCACACCTCAGTTCGGCATTGCACCTCATGTTGAAATCTATCATTTTCTTACTTCTCCGGGCGTTTCAATGGGAACTGCGCCATATGTGATCGTCTTTGATTCCCAGTTATCATTTGGAAGGCTCCTTTTAGGGGTTTCCCATTTCCCATATTACCATTAACACTGTCTTGAATACTTCCGTTCAGAGGGAGAAGTCATGAGTTGAGACCGTTTTTAAAAGACATTACCGACTCTGTAATCATCCGTGAACCCATGGTAGAGTCGCCGAACATTTGTGTGGATTGCAGGACTAAATCTCAAGGTGAACAGGCAATATTAAATGTCGGAGTGCATGGAAATTAGTCGACGAGGTAATAATTTTGACGTGTATTCACGTTGACAAGGTTCTAGTGGATGGATGGCAAGATCGCTGAAGGAAATAACTGCTCAGACGGTACGCTGCAGCTGACGATGAGTTTTTAGTCAATAAGTGAAGGCACTAAACTAAAAAATCATTAAGCCATTTTTAATGGGGATTTACATAGATGAAAGACCAAATGGAGGACAGAGACCCACCTAGTATCATATGGTATGCATGTGAGGGCTACTTCTTTATTGTCCTCCAGATTGTAGGAGGTGATACGAGTACAGGCGACACCGGAGCATTCTTCACAACTAGCTTCTTTTTCACAGTCGGAACCTTCGAGACACATTAGACTCACTGAAACAATGAGGATGTTATATGGACAATCAGCGAAGTTTTTCTTATAAAAGTTCTTAGGTTAAGCTTTTTTAGATAGGTTAAGTACTTCTTATAAAAAATTATTGAATTTTTTGAAGATCTTCACGTTTTGTTACTAAACATCTCGGTTTCACATTATCAAGAGCGATAAGCTCTTGCAATAGGTATGAGGGTATCGGCAGGAAAGAAGCTCAATTTTCAAAGGCAAATCCCATGCTCCTATCAGGTCTTCTGAGATATTTTCAATGTCTTGGCTGCTCTTTAGTAACGCTTTTGGATCCCAGTGTCCTAGGGAAGTCATAATACCGAAAAACAAGAATTCCTCGAGCGTAATCTGAGATTACCACATATTGTGTGGTTTAAATCAAAAATTTTCATTGTAGCATTCTTCTCAAAAGAGGTTTCAGAGCAAGATTTGCATTACCATCGTATCCCGTACTACCCAATAACTATAGGTGTTATGGCGTATTATCAAATTCGCAGATTACTTAGCTGCTCTTCAGAGCTCACCCATCATCAAAGAAGTGGAAGAAGTGGTATGTTGGTACAGCACGCAAGAGCGAGGCCGCAATAAGCAGTCCAAAGAAAGCCTTTCCAGTGGGGCTGCAATTCAGTTCAAATTTGGAACTTGCTCGACTTTTCGCAGAGAACAAGTCTCCATGGCTCTGATCTGTCGCATTATTTCAACCCGCCTTTCATATAATAGAATACAGGAATAAATGAGAAGTTCAGGTGAACGTTCCACTCTGGTTAACTCCACTAAAGCATTTCATCAAACATGGATAGGTAAACTGGTGTAGATGTGTGCAGTGGGGCGAAAACACCGTCTTTACTGCTCCATATATCATTGCATTGGCAGAATTCCACGGCCATTACGATCCCGAGTGAGCCTTTCATTCTTTTATTCACACACAATAAACGTGATCATCTGAGCTCGATATTGAACTCTTGTGGACATGCCGCTAGATTTTCTTTTACTTGATACACATTACATATTTCATTTAAATACAAAATGTATAGCAGAAACAAGTGACAAAAGTTTCAAAGTTTGATTAGTCATCAATAGGGTTTGAATATTCCTATTGCCACTGTTGTGTCGATCATCCCTATAATGCATTTGTGGTTGCTGACTTTATCTGGAAGAGGGGTAGTTGCAATAAATCTCCCTGGGGAGGCTGTTCGAGGTGGACGTTTCTTAATTGGCAACCACCACAAGATCATGTCTTTTCTAGTGTTCCACTAATACCTTAGAAGACGGCTTCCAAACATTCATTGCAGCCATCAAACGTGATGAGATGGGCTTTCGGATGGTCAATTTCAAAAGGCTTGAAAAGCAATAGATTGGTTAGCACTGATGCTCTTCTCCTTCAAGACTTTTTTTGTGGTTCTGCAAGAAGGTGGGTAAGTAGAAGAGAACAGCGCAGGGTATGAAGGATGAGCGAGCAGCCGAAATCGCAAAAGGAGCTACACTGAGCTCTGACGCAAAGCTGAAACAACAGTTAATTTCTCTGGCAACATAAACGATAAAAAGGTGCATAAGAAGATGTCGACTTTTTTGATGTTGATGATTTTCTGAGGTAGTGTTTTCGCTTACAAAGGACGGCCCATATTTGCCCCAAGCGACTCGGTAAACCTACATTATAATGAGGTTGGAAAGATGGTTTTTGGGAGTTTTGCGACTTGGCTAGAATACTGAGGGTTGATTGATCCATACATAGAATACCAACATGACTGAGGCGTTGTGTGAAACCTGCACAAGCGTCGGCCCCAAGATAAAGTGGATCACCAGACGAGCTCAAAACTTTCCAGAGAAATACGTCGACCTCGTAAGAACATGCACGTGCTCGGCGTGAAGCCGTTTGGCCCAGTTTGCAATATTTTATGACCGATCCTCTTTTGACCCGGCATCAGTATGGCGCGAATAAGAAGCCTCCATCCTAATTGTGCAAGTGCTACATATTCCTTTTCTGCGAGTCAGATACACCCGTGCCAGTGTTTCCAGCCGAATTGAACTCTCTTTCTCGAAAACCACCTGCATGATATCCGAAAATTACCCATCAAAGCATGGGGTAGAGGGATGTGTTAGGTGAATAGCGCCTGGAGCGTTTAGATCTTTTAATTATTAAGGCCTTCCCATTCCAACGTGCACCATTTTTTTCGAATAAATTGAGCGGTAGGTAAGATAAAACGTTGTTACTTTATGACTAAGCTGAATAACATTACAGCAGACAGTGACCCTCTCCGCCGGTCTAGGAAGCATTTGGACACTAAGTAGCTTCCATACTTTAAGAAGTCCCCATAAAATGCTATTGGTGTCTTTTAGGGTCGACCATCTGTACTTACCGTTGAGCTGCACCTTCGACTGATCATAGCAGCTGAACTCCCACAGCAGGAAGTATGGAGAACGGCGGCTGAATCCAAATCTGACTACACTTTTTATGGAAATACTGTCGAGCATATCTGACACAAGTTTCTGCCATTGTCATGGTTGATGATTACCTCTGTATATCGTGTGCTGCCACCATTTTTTGATGCGGGAGACTGGGGATACGCTGCAAAAGTGCTAGTCGTTCACTCTGGAAAAAGCCGCTGAAAGACTTCATCCGGAAAATCCACTATCATGATGAGCACAATCTGATCCACGTGACATGTACCTACGTAGGGGTTCATTATCGGCACTATTCCAAAGCCTGCATTTGTGAATTTCGAGCCAGGTGTACTTGATCACCCATCTTTCATTGGCTCATTAGAGTTTAACTGCCGTTGGTGGCGTCGGATGCGGAGTACATTGTTGCTGCAGGCGTGAATTCGATCATGGACTCGTGTTTCCGTGAGGAGATGAAGTTCTGCCACACCCCGGACCATCCTCGTTTCTTGAGCACAACTGACTGACGATTGAATGTGGAGCGCCCCTTTCATGGGCAAGCACGACAATGAACCAACCTGTGCGCTCCGCCACCTAGGGTTTGATTTCATCCACCCACTTTTCAGGCACAGGAGAGAGATCATGAGTGTTACCTAGACCATCACTTGCGCTTTTTCTTTTCTCTTTCTACGTCTGCGCCCCTGGTGTGTACCGTTACGTCAGGATTTCGCACCGCGGCATGTCGCAAGCGGTGCAATGCGGACGAGCTAAAGGCGTCATGTTTTTGGGTCTCGAAGCGATCAACTCTACTGCGTATCGTGCTCCTAGGATTGCCGTGTAATCGTTGTAAGACCCAATTACCGCGACATGCATAGCTCGTACACACTGCGTCGCACGCCGCTCGTCGTCGTGCGAAATCCTTACGTAAGGGTACACAGCCCTGCACCCCTTGTGGGATTGTACACTCGGTCAGCCCCCCACCACCCAATCGTTCACAACGCTCACTTTGAGTTTGAACGGATGAGTCTCAAATATGACATCGTATTTGATACCTCCACGCTGACATCCGCTAGTGAAAAATCTTCTGAGTTCCTTAATATTTCATTTGCTGCCATCTAAGTAAGATTGGACAGAGTCATAGCTAAATTTACTAGCTTCAAATCAAAAGCAAATCCGAGGCTCCAGCCCGCTTACTTTTCCCAGCACCCCTGTAGATGATTGTGCACTTTTGAAGGGGATGACCTAATACTTTCAGAATACTCGTGGAATATTTCGATTCCCTGAAAGGCTCTCTCCGAAGGCATAAATAATGAATGGTAGTGTAGCTATGGAACGCATCGGTTCACATTGCAATGACGAAGTTATCATGAAAATTAAAGTTCTTAAAATGTCCTTTCACTTCCTTTGTGCGGATTCTTACCTAGATGAATCTAATGGTCCTTCTGTTTGCTTCAGTTTTCCAAACACTTTAGAGCTAATGTGACGAAGACCCCGAAGTGGATAGAACGAAAACGAACGTGTGACTAGCAGTTTTGAGTATGGCTCAGTTATTGGATGGGCAATGCACTTTTTGAATAACAGCCCCCGTTTTCTAGAAAGCACACAGGGCGGCCTTTCATGGTTAAGCGGGCCAACACTGCCCACCAATTACTGAACATCGACTATATGTGAGCACATGGAAAGCAGGTAAATACACAGATACACATCGCCTTTACTAGTAGTTGCTGGATAGGTGCTCCGAAGCAAACGAGAACTGCGTGGAAAGTCCACTCCTTTGTTCAGGGATCGGAGGTACGCCTGTCGTATGCGCTGATGAGGTAGAAATCGGTGCTGAACGCTCCTGATTCTATCGTGAACTCCTGAGCCATTCAAGTATCTCTCCCATCCCCACGCCAGAACAACGCAGAATTGTACCGAACCCAGGTGTCGGAAGCACAAGAGCCTATTTCGAGTCACTTTGGGATAGAGTTCATTAGGCCACTTGAAAGTTAAGTTCTACGACACCGTTAAACAATGAGCCTCACCACATGCACTTTCTCACTACGCAGCTGTGAACGAGCCCCATGTCAGGCATGTCCATATCTCCATAATGACAAAGCCACCAAGCCATAATAACAAAGAGAAAATTGTCATCATTTTTGCATAGCGGCGTTCCGAGCCAGAAGCACTTAAATATCGAGAAGTGTGTTCCTTGGACGTCGGGCGTGAGCATTTCTGCTTGGATGGCGCACGAGACAAAGCGCGTTTTCCGCGTGATGAACACCGGTCAGCACTGTCGGACTTTGTCGTAAATTTTTTCATATTTCGATCATAAATCAGCATCTATAAGTTCACGTTGGAGTCTGCCACATATAGGGAGACGGGAAAATAAATTGTCACCAGCGAATTTCCATGGGATTTCACTGATTTGATATTTCTGGGCATACTAGGACCTTTGGCTCTTGATCACTAGTATGAGCTCTCCCATCGATCCGAACTTTCTCGTCTAGTCATTCATAGCTCTCTCAATCAAATTCCCTAGGAGTATGCCGTATCACAGTGTTCTGTCTGCATCTGTTTTGTGTATTCAAGCAATAAGCAGCCTCGCCCTGGAAAATCTCCCAGAACTCCTGCTGTATCGCGGAAGTTAGACGCGATTTCTATGATGTATATGTAAACTCATTTTATTTCGAAACAGTGGAATGTAAGGGCCACTGACGCAGCGCTGCAAAAAGCTCCAGCTGGTTGTTTTGGTCTCTAAGAAAGCTGCGCCAGCGACTCCCTATAAAAGAGTCCCCATGACTCATACGGGGCTTCCTCTCTTCGCCTTCCAGTCAGGGCTCATTTCTGTTCACGGCTCGTAATACGCTCGATTTTGGGAGTCTGGGGACTCTAGGAACTCTTGGAGACACTGGGGACTCCTTTCACTTCGCTTAACTCCGAAATACGCTCGATTTTGGGAGTCTGGGGACTCTAGGAACTCTTGGGGACACTGGGGACTCCTTTCACTTCGCTTAACTCCGGAATACGCTCGATTTTGGGAGTCTGGGGACTCTAGGAACTCTTGGGGACACTGGGGACTCCTTTCACTTCGCTTAACTCCGGAATACGCTCGATTTTGGGAGTCTGGGGACTCTAGGAACTCTTGGGGACACTGGGGACTCCTTTCACTTCGCTTAACTCCGGAATACGCTTCAATTGTATTATTTTAGGCTCATTTTCCACTATATAACTCATTTTATTCGACAAGGCTCGATCAAGGTGGTTCGCTCAGTTACTCTCGATTCAATAAATATTGGAGGATTATTGTATCGGATATTTAGTGGAAAGAAGTCTATACTCTATCATATCTCATCAAAAGAAAAACCGCGTGGCTTGGCAACTATTTTATGCTGATCATTGTGACTTACTTCGCTACAATCTGTAGCCACTAAGTGCGACCCAGTGAGCCAGTTGAAGCGCCTATGACGGGAACCCTTAAAGCAATGCCGAGGTTTCAGTAACACAGATCTTCGTAAAGCGACGGTGTTAATTCGTGTTAGCGTTACGAGAACGATCAGATTTCAATGCGGGAGTCTCATGGCGATCCGTCATCCAAGCTTTCACTACTAATGGGCAATGGATTTTTCATAGAGAAACGAAACCCGCGAACATGACACTATGTGCGTAAGCCAAACATCTAGCCATATCCATCTAGTCATCCTCAACACAATCCTTAGTCTGCATCATGAGAAGTGATTGTAACATATTTTAAAAATTTCAATGAAAAACAGTATGTAAGAATTGCTGCAGCTGGTTGATCGAATTCTGGTCAATCTGTTCACTGTTCTGAGCTCCGCTTTACTCTCGATATCGCAGCATCGTTCAAATATAAAGTACCAAATAAATGTGGATCGATGTCAATACGAATAAGTTTGACGCTTTGAGAAATCTACTACCGAGGAAGAAAGCGATAGAATTCTTCGTTGAATTTACAAAGTTCAGTTCGCGGGAGCATGGAGCACAGTCTTACGGGCAACCCTATATTCTCGGTAGTGTAAAGTAAATACATTGGAGTAATTATAGAAAATACAATATATAGAAGTAATTATAGTACATAGATAGCGAGTAATGAGTAATTATAGGAAATAATAGTAAATATATAGAAAAACAGATAGGGAATATGTATAGAATTCTACAATAATTCAATGATAATCAGGCGTGGATGGTACCAATGAGCTACCAACTTTGGATGGGAAATGATAGCCGCCATGTCTAGTAGCAGATAAGGCCTGGGAACAGATCACAAGTGAAGATGGATCAGTAGAAACTGACCCACCTACCTCTAAAATACAATATGTAAATAAATAAATAAATAAATTCCGGCTACATATGACATCTTCTAAAAAATAAGGAGAAGAAATTGACTTTGCTGTGGATTTTCATAGCTAGTCTCTAGATAGATAAGCAACTACTATGAATAAGAGGAGTGTTATGTAGCTATTGCCATCAGTCCTTGTAATCTCATTGAGCTGACACCGTCCGTGAAGCAGAATCACAGCCTATTGTAAGGGAAATTTCTACTAAAAATGGACTCGATACACGACACAATCAAAACATGAGCATTTATCAACTTTAAGTGTTACGTAGTGAACCAGATGCCGTACAGACACCCTCATCATCCTCAATGAAAGTCAAATGCACGGCGCATCACTAGCTGCTGATTACGGCTGAACTTCCCAGATTGTTTGGTGGATCCTTTAATCCTTTGCTTACTGCTACTATATTATGTCATCTAACGAGTACATAGCATTCTGTCACCGGCTATTTTGTGCACCATCTAGCAATTTCGATCTTCTGACTTCGATGTGAGCCTCGGCCGTGACAGGTGCTTTCCTGGGCTTACTCATTACGTAGTTTCAGGTGAAAACCGAATATCAGTATAATCCGATGATTGCTCCAACTATTAAGGCTCTGCTGAACTACTCCACAGAGCAAAGACCGTGAGCACATCGAATTCGAAAATTGTTCCAGTGTGAAGGCCTCAAGGAATAAGGAACCCTATTCGTCATCCTCTCAGGATTCTGTCAACCTTTTGTTCCATCACACATCTGAAACATTGCAATACCCACACAAGCTACGTCTTTTGTAGAACTTTCGAGAATTTCCGGCCGTTTACTGTGTACTACCAGACCACCAGACCACTGAAGCCTTTTAAAGATATAAGGACTAGATGCGGAAAGTTTCAAAAAATCCATTTCAGGCAAATCCATTTTGGGCATGGGCCCTTGGATAAAGTATGCAGCGGATGCTATCACTCTGAATTGAGAGTCACTTACAAGTATCTGCCTTTCCCTTGTGGTATAGCCTATGTACGTATAGCAGCTACTGCACGAATGGCCTTTCGCCTTCAGCAAGTGGGGTTTTTAGAATTGTTTTCTTCGAATAAATGATGCAGAAGACAAATGAGCTCATGAAATAGCAGCAAATCCCTCCAAAAAGCAGTCGGCAAAGTAACTGCTCACTCGAAAAATCTCGTTTATTTTTCGAAAATCAAGAAAAATGTATCACACGAGTAGATGATTATGTTTAAATACTGACTATCGAAACCACAAAATACAATGTCACTTATTTCACAGGTAGGCTTTAACACGAACGGAACGTTTTTCCCGACCATAGATGTTGATGGAAGGCAGATGCAAGAAACCCAAAACCATCCCAGTTCTCACTTGTGTGGTTTATCCTACAGAACTTTTTGGCGCTCTCCTAGTCATGGCGCAGCCAACTGCAACAAATGCCACGCATCTCTTCTCCCCAGCCTGGTCGCATCGTTCCCGTGCTGTACCTGGCCCCCATCGTGATCACAATCACCAATGGGGGTTGAGATACTTTCCGAAAATCGCAGAGGTTCTCGATGTCGGCACCCAACACCAAAAGTCTCGCCGTAATTGCCTGGAAGAGCTTGTGACAAAGCGGGCGGACATAATCGAATTTCTTCTTTGTTGATATGACTCGCCAACCACACCGACAGACGGCCAAATGGACGGACGGACATACACTGCCGACGACATCACAAGTAATTGCGCATCTCACTCAGCTTACCCACCCACTTGATAATGAGGTTTTCTTATATTGCGTAACCACCTCTTCTCAATATAATATACCTTGGCTTGGTATCCGGGAAAATCGCAGTGCCATGAACAATTATATCACCCTTCATATGTTTATTCACCCAATTCCTGTTGTCAGAGATCACGTATGTTGATGTCAAATAGAATCTGAAGTAGGCATTAGACACCCCAACATTCCATTGGAAAGTCTGACTCAGATCATTCCAATTTTTCCACTCCTCAGACTGCCATTACGAAAATTGGACTGCTTATTTATCACACCTTCGCGGCCCAGTTCACGAAAAGTACAATCTTCGATTGCAAGTTGCGTTGCGCTACGATCGCTATTTAGCCACAATCCTCTAGAATCACAGGATTCGTGGAATGCGTGGAATATTCTAAGACTAGCATTTTAGGCAGAACTCTTCGCTGAAGAACTAAGAACTCTGTTTTGATGAAGTTTCTGGGGTATGCCATCCACTTGATTCCAGATTGAAAATTCATGTATAAGGAGTTCCGATTGATTGAATTCATAAGGTGTCCATATGGAGGGATAAGGATCAGCGACCTAGATAAACCGAAGCAAATCACAGCAACTATAGTCGCTTTGTTCGTGTACAATACCGCTCACATTTTTTGAAAAATCGACGGTGGTCGACGGATTAAACGGCACAAACCGTCGCACAGTCATAACTTCGTTAAAAGTGAACAAAATGGGAAAATATCAGCAGCATTAGATTCGTCTCGATGCAACAAATTCAACGACCTATAGGATGTCGAATTTTGATAAGTAGGTCACCAGCTTCTCGGTAAAAGCTGCAAAGATTTCTTTTTTTTTACCCTCAGGCAAGACTCCGACTTTTTTCGGCTTACATTCACATGTTCATTTGTTGCTCGCCCACCTTCTGCACAAACCTCATTTTTTTAGTGAGCTGCCTCAAAGTTTCAGGATACTTTTCGGCACCAAATTCCACGACATTTTCGAGAATTTTTAAGCTCATTTCGTCAGAATCGGTGGACAAATTGAGAAGATAACTCACCTATCACAAAGTACTCGCTACGTACAGCGAGAATTACCTTGACATCCGAATTGCAGGCAAGCGCTTCTTCTGTGATGAAGCTTCAAACATCGGTAAACGGCGTACTTTGAACTCTGAATAATTTCCCTTCTCTTCCCTAAAATAAGATTTTGATCAATGAAAATAGCATGAAGTCTTCGAAAACAACATCCTACACTTCCAGAAAATGAAAGAGGCATTCAAACAATGCCCAGAATCATGAATTTTAAAAAAAATGTTAATTGCACATGAAAGTATGAATATGGATAAACACTAATTAATTTCAGACGAAACCTATACTGCCGCATTCAGTGTCAAAAAAGCTCTCCATTGGTGTAAAGATCATTTCACTGCGAAAGTTTTGAACTTTTACCACTTATCTTGCATTCTCTTCAAGCGTTGTCGACTCCAACGCCGCTTGATGACCTCTTAATTACTCTGCGGCGCTCAGCACAGATGAGGTCGCCTGTGCCTCGCGGTATTAT